>WYDI02141216.1:0-11214 GCA_009867235.2 Psittacus erithacus | reverse complement strand
CATTTACCAAAGGCCACCTGGTTGGTGAACACCAGAGGATCTGCCAACAGGGCTGGTCCAGCTCAGTCAGAACTCTTGCATACTGTAGAGGGGGACAAAGTTCCTGTGGTGCACATAAAGAATTTGCTGGGAAGACAGTCTGGGTTATTCCTGCTTCAGGTAAACGCAAATCCACTCATGGGATTGCTTTTGATCAGGGACCCAGATATGCTTTGTGGGTTATGTGGGAAGATGGGGAAATCCGATGTGTACCTCAAGGGGCTTTAATTTGGGGGGAAACAGTCAATGAACTCAATTATATGCTCTTGCCTGCTGTATAACACTTATAGCCCATCAGCTAGATGCCCATCTCCACCACTCTGGGTTTGAAAAGAAGATATGTGCTGTCATGGTCGTCAGCAGAGAATAAAGTCATGGGAAAAGCCAGCAGCAGCAGCAGAACTGTCCTCAGGTCACCATTAACTGACTCTGACATCTGTTGGATCACCACCCCAACAAAGAATGAACTTTGATGAAACCAGACGAGCTCAGCAGTGACCAGATGAGTTCAACGGTGTTGTCAGCAGGCAACAACCCAGCACTACACGCTGTCTCTCCTGCCCTGAAAGTCTGTTACAAGAAACGGAGCCTGACATCATGGAATGAATTCAGCAACTTCACAGGGATTGATCCATGAACTAAGGAATGGTATCTGTCTCTTTCTGTGTGTGGGGGGTGTATTTATATTTATCTGGGACAAAAAGTGATGCTATATTGAAAAAAAAGTCTAAGCATGACATGAATGGCATGGAATAAAGGGTGGATACTGTCCTGGGTTCAGCTGTAACAGAGTTATTTTTCTCCTTCTTAGTAGCTGGAGAAGCGCTGTGTTTTTGACTTTCATCTGAGAACAAGGCTGTTAACTCACCAGGCCTTTAGTTGTTGCTAAGTAATGCTTACTCTGATGAAGGACTTTTCAGTCTCTCATGCTCTGCCTATGGGGAGGGGCATGTGAAGCCAGGAGGAAGCAGAGACAGGACACCTGACCCAGATCGCTGCTCAGGCCAGGCTGGGTATCGGTTGAAGAGTGGGGAGCAATTGTATTCTGCATCACTGCTGTTTATTGTTTTCTTTCCTTTCCCCTTTTAGTTTCATATACTCTCCCCTTGTTATTTCTCTTATCATCATTATTATTGGTGGTAGCAGTAGTGGTTTTGTGTTATACCTTAGTTAAGGGGCTGCTCTTATCTCAACCCATGGGAGTTACATTCTTTTGATTCTCCTCCCCATCTCTATGGGAGTGGGGGCTGGGAGGTAAGAACAGAGGGAGTGAGCGAGCGGCTTTGTGATTCTGAGTTACTGGCTGGGTTTAAACCATGACACACAGACAGGATCCTATAGGCAATCAGGAGAAATCTCTGGATAGGCAGCTCTTGTCCTTCTGGGAGATTTCCATTTCCTACACCTCAGCTGAGAATACCATACTGTCACTGCTGGGAAAAGGGAGGCTTTGAAATTCCTGATATTTGTGGAAAGTAGCTTCTTTCCACAAGTACTCAGTGAGCCAGCTAGGAAAGGTGCCCTCCTAGACTTGCTCTTTGTGAATCAAGAGGGATGCATGCAAGGTGTGATGGTAGGAGTCTGTCTTGGCCACCCTAATCCCAAAGACCTTGAGCTTAAACTTTTGCACGTCATAAGGGAAAAGTTCAGCAGAGTTGCCACACTGGGTATCAAGAGAGCAAAACTGAAGCTGCAAAGGGACCTACTTGGCAGGGTCTCCTAGGCATAAGGTTTTGAGGACTTAGGGGACCATGAGAGCTGCTCACTTTTAAAGAACCAGCTTTTGAAAGCACAGGAGCAGCAATCCCATCGTGTCAATGGAAGTCAAGCAGGTGCAGCAGAAGAGCAGCTTGGAACTCCTTTTGGAACTGGGATGGGAACAGAAATTGTGTGCTCTCTAGAAGCAAGGTCAAGCTTCTCAGGAAGACTACTGATCTGTGGCTCACACATGGAGGGAGACAACACGAAAGGCCAAAGCTCAACTAGAGATGAAACTGGTCAGTGTTCCATCAGACAACAACAAAAGGCTTTTTGAAGTATGCTAATCACAATCAGAAGCCTAAGGAAAGTATTGGACCGATACTTTATGAAGATGGCCACTGAAAAGTGGGGATGAAGAAAAGACAGAAGCATCTAATTCTTTAGCTTTGCCTCAGACTTCAGTGTGCATGGTAGACCTGGGGCTCCCCAGGTCCTGTGAGTAGGAAGATCATGGCTGCAGGAGGCGTGACTTTCCATTGGTGGACACTGCAGTTGTAAGTGAGCAGTCCTTGGGGCCGGGGCTGGACATGGGCATCCTGAGGAGAGCCCCACAGGGCTCCGCCCCATCTGGCCCCCTGGGGTTCCAGAACTGAGGTCACAGTGGTGTTCCGTTCTAACCTGGTGTTGGCCCAGCAACAGCCCCAGTGCCTGCACAGATGGTACTGTACGTGGCAGCACCAGCAGCACTTGGGGTGCTTCTCTTTGGTGGAGGAGCGCTCCCATCCTGAGCGTGACAAGCTTTTATTTGCAAGTCTTCTCGTGCCCCTGTCAGGATGGGGCAGTGGCTCTGCTGCTGAGGGTCCAGGTGGGTTCCCCCACAGCTTGGGGATGCGCCAGCACAGCAGGGCCCCACAACAGCATCCTTGCTCATGTCTGACGCTGTCTACCCTGTAGGGATGACCCTGGCCCCGACCAGCAGTATGTGCCTAACCAGGCATCGCCTGAGCCACTGCTCAGGGAACGTGTGCGGGTGACCCAGGGCCATGGCCAGAGGAAGAAGAGGGTCCTCCTCCTCTTCAGGGACACCCTGATGAAGACCAAGTAACACTGGCAGAACCCAGCTGCCTTTCCTCCCAAGCCTTTATCCTGGCACCAGGGTACCAGAGCAGGGACAGCCAAGGAGCAGCCCCAGGCCCCTGGCACCCAGGTGCTGGATGCATATGTGGCCGTACTCATGGCAGACAGGCACTAGAGGTGAGCCAGCGGCCTCAGCCACCTCCAGGTCACTCCCTGCGGCTTCTCTCTGCAGACGTGGCAGCACCCCACGCCCGCTGCTGTGCCTGGCCCTGGGCCTGCTCCACGTGCTGAGTGGCAGGAAGGGCTCAGCTGGCGATGCTGCTGAGGAGGAGGAGGAGGAAGGGAAGGCCACCAGCTTCCTTGTCTTCCTCTGACCCTGCGGCTCCTGTGTCATCACTTTCTGGTGAGTCCCCGTGCAACGTCCCACCAGAAGGGTGAGCAGCACCTCTGCCCTGCCTCATGAGGCATCATCCGCTGGGGCACAGCAGGGACTAAGACTGTTTCTCCTTTCTTTTGGCAGCTCCCGAGTAGTGAAGGAACTTTGGGTCAATGTCCTTCTTGGGTAAGCCCTGCCTGGCACTGCAGCCTGGGCTACCCTTGCTTCATCATAGCAGAATGTTCCATGAGTGGCATCCAAACAACGGGAAAACACCTCTGCTCAGCTGGGCAGAGGCGCCCCACAGCTGCAGGCAGAGGTGCCCCCACTGCTGAGTGGGCACATCTGGTGAAGATGCTTTGTCCAGCTGTGTCCAGCCAGCACCTGCCTAGCCCCATCCTCACCACTCCTGCTGCTCCCGCTCCACTGCCGAGGGTTACCAGCTGTTCTGGGCAGCGTGGAAGCACTCCCCCAGTCTGGCAGCAGAGAGAAGAGCTGGCTTGGGTCTCACACAGCTCTTTCTCTGCCCCTTCCCTGTGCACAGACCACCAGAAGGAGTGCAAGGAGCCCAGGTGACCCAGCTGCCATCCATAAGGCTGGTGCTGAAGAAGCTGAGTGGCTGCCATGTTGTGAGTGTCCTCTTGCCTCTGCTCTGCCCCCAGGGGCTGCCCCAACCCAGCTCCTCACCTTCTGCTCTCTTCCCCTTGCCCAGGGGACAGCACTGGATGCCAGCAGCCTGGAGAAGCTGCTCCAGCGCCAGGCTCAGGTCAGGGTCACTTGAGGTGCAATCTCACCCATCCCCACCTCTCACACATGGCCAGCAGCTGATGCAGCTCTCCAGGTGCCCTTTCTGCTGTGGGGCTCCTTGGTGAGCGTAGCCCATTTCTTGCAGGCTGGTGCCAAGCAGCTGCCAGTTCCTGTCCCCTCTGGCAGTGAAGGCAGACGTGGCCATGTGGATGGTGAGTATGAAGACAGGCAGGATGGCCCTTCTTTCCTGCTCTTGCAGGCGGGCACATGTGCTGTGATGGGGCTGCCACTGCCCTTCCCTCAGGGCACATCCATCCCCATCACTTTGCAGCAGGAGAGAACTGCACCCCGGGGCCCCTGATACTCAAATGACGACACCTTTCCCATGCCCTCAGTGGTGGGTAGACAGCACTGAGGGAGTCTGGGAGCACTCTCCTGGTGCTTCTCCTCCACGGCTCTTTGCTCTGTTTCCCTTGGCAGCAGGTGGGACCCACAGGAGAAAGGGGAGGCTGCCCTGGCCATTTGCACGGCCAGGCACCTTGGCTGCAGTAGGGGCACAGGGGTCACTGGGCTCTGCTGGTGTGGGAGCTCTCTTTGGCTGGCTTCTGGCAGATCTCTGCAGCCAGGACGGCATGCTGCCCCAGCCCATCCAGGTAAGACAGTCTGTACAGGGTTTCCCCATCCCATCCCATCCCATCCCATCCCAACCCATCCCATCCCATCCCATCTCATTCTGCCAGCTTCTCCAGAGAGAGGCTCTCCCTAGCACCTACCTCAGGGCCTGTCTTCAGCCCAGCAACTCTCCTCTTCTGTGCTCTCAGGACCTGCTGGCTTTGCTCAGTGAGCATGGCCCATCCATGGAGGGGATCTTCTGGCGGGCAGCCAGCGAGCGCGCCTTCCGCGAGATCAGGGAGGCCCTTGACAGTGGGGCACCGGTCCAGCTCGAAAACCACCCCGTGCTGCTGCTGGCTGTCCTCTTGAAGGTGAGCCCTGCTGACCCAGAGCCCTGCAGCTCTTGGCTCTCTTGGTGCTGATGGGCATCTGCCAGAGCAAAAGCAGAAAGCCAGCCGCCTTCTCATGAGCCAGAGGGCTGGGGATGCTGCCTGTGCTCCTGGAGACAGTGGTCAAAGCCTCACATGGAGCCCTTGGCACTGCAGGACCTCCTCTGGAAGATCCCCTCTAAGCTCCTCAACATCCAGCTCTATGAGGAATGAATGAGCACCATGGAGAAGACCAGCAGGCAGGAGAGGCTGCCAGCGCTGACAAAGTGTGGCAGCAGCCAGCAGGGACTGGCACAGGCTGGGACTCCACTGCAAAGCAGTGGCCTGCCCGAAATAGCCATGGCTCCTGCAAGCCACCTCCTGCTGCTGTGGGGTTTATGTTTGGGGGGAAAGAGACACCAAAAAGCTTTTCTCTCTGGGGAGCACTTCCCGCAGGCATTGGGGCTTGCTCCAAAAAGGGCCTTTTTCAGAAGGGCAGGGAGGGAGGGAGGTGGCCGTATCTCAGCAAAGGCAGTCCCTCTGCTGTATAGCAGGCGGTGGCCTTTGGTAAGATCAGCCTGGGAGACCTGTGCTGTCAACACTGACTTTATTAACGCTTTGCTCCTGTTCCCTCAGGGTGGCCAGCAAGTTACCAGAGGCCAACCTCCTCCTGCTCCGGCACGTGCTGTGCCTGCTTAGCAGGATCAGCAGGAACGTGGCCACAACCAGGATGACTGCTGGGAACCTGGCCATCTGCCTGGCACCAAACCTGCTCAGCCCACCCCAGGAGCTGCCCCTGGATGTCCTGGCTCTGGAGACAGGAAAGGTACACAGTGTTCGCCACCCTGCCACAGCATCCCCAGCCTAGCCCAGCTTTGCTGCTCAGAGGGCGCTGGCTGACTCCTCCTGTCAGCAAAGCCATGGGGCAGCAGCTGGGAAGAGCATCCCTGTGGCTGCACCTTCCCACAGAGAAGTGCAGATCAGGCTGGGAAAGGCTGTTTGAGCCCTCATCAGCCCCTCAGTGAAACCAGTGGTTATCTGTGTGCAGGTGACGCAGCTCGTCAAGTTCCTCATCAACCACCAGGAGGAACTCCGTGGAGAGCAGGTGGCAGGGCTGGCCAGACAGGGAGATGAGGAGACACCAGCACCACAAGTAGAGCTGGAAGCAGCAGAGGTAAGTGAAGTGCACAGGCAGCACGACAACAAAAGCCTCCCTACTCAGAAGGTGGGGCTGCTGCCACAGCAGCAACAAGCCTGGCCATTCGCCAGCCTGCAGCACTGCCAAAGTGCAGGGCAAGGCTGATGCAGGTTGGCCATGCCACTTTGTGAGGTGATCCCACCACAACTGGCTCAGCTAAGCTGAGCAAACCCGTCCAAGAGATGTGCCTTTTAGAGCTAAGGTAGCAATTGTGCAAGGAGGTCCTTGCCCCCTGCTAACCTACACATTTGCATTGCAGGTGCCTCCCATTGCTCCCGAGAGCAAACAACAAAGGAGCTTTTCCAGGGAGAAAAGGTAAAATTGCCTGGCTTTGCTTGGTTCAAGGTAATCATGGCTTCACCTGTCTAACAATACTATTGAATGGAAAGGTTCCCAGGCTCTTCATGCAACACCAGGAAGCGAAGAGCAACCTGGAAAGAGGGCAGCGATGGGCCACCATGCCAGAAGAGCAGAACTGAACTCTCAGGGATGAGCGACTGAAGAAATTCAAGCAGGGGAAGAACAAGGCACCCAGATATGTAGCAGACCCTGTGTTCCATCTTTTTGCCAAGCTCTGAATACAGGAAACATTCCTGAGGTGCACAGGATGGTCCTGACCTCTGGGGAACATGTATGTCAGGAGAAGCATACTACTCCAGCATTGTCTGCCAACCTGTGATTTTAGTATGGCAGAGTGAGGGATGCTGCTGCTTGGGTTTTGGAAAGGACCATATCCCAGCTTCCCAGGGCTCCCTGCCGAGCCTTGCTGCCTTGACAAAGGGGCACTGCGCATCTCTGTCAACTTCCCATGCTCTGAGGGTATTACATGTATTGAGAAGCTACCAAAGCAACACTGCAGTTGCCAGTAAGGAACCAGTAAGGAGCTTCTCTCTTGTGCTAGCAATGACTTCTTTTACAGCATACTTCCAAAAAACCCAGGAGCCAAGTCCTGCCTGCTCCTGCCCTTATGGCTTCATCAGCGCTTTCTGACTCTGCCCTTGTAGGTGCCCATTTACTACTTTGGATTCCCCAGATGAGCTCTGCTGCCTGGGCTTGGAGTTTCACCCTGCGGCCCCAGCACCACCTTGGTAGCAGCAAGGACAGAGCACCATGTCCTTCTGCTCTGGATGGAAGGTTCCACTACCTTGCCCCAGAGCCAGAGCAGGGCCCCCAGACCCATCCCAGCCCTCTCAGGAGGCCTTGCTGGCTCACTCCTCAGCTCCGCCAGCAAAAGCCCACCCGCTGGAGCATCTTCCAAAGTGGGGAGCTGGCCCCTGGACCTTGATACTATCATTGTTACTATGCTTGTTACTACATTTGTTACTATGCTTATTACTATGTTTATAACTATGTTTATTAGTCTATTACTATGTCTTTTTAAAACAAATTTAGGATATACTTTAGGATAGATTTAGAATATAGTTTAGGAAGCATGTTATAGGATAGTAGTTATGTCACATTGTGTGAGTACACACTTCATAGGATCATAGGATGGTTAGGATTAGAATAGGATAGTTAGCGTTGGAAAAGACTTCCAGTAATTTCATGTTATGTCACAAAACTACTCTTCACGTGGTTTTTAATCTGTGTTAGTAAAAAGGCAGAAAGGATTACAAAAGTTGTATCTCTCTACCTTGCCATCTGTATCCTGCAGAATGGAAAACAGAAAAGAAAGTATACTGAGAGAGTCTTTGGATTAGGAAAGAAATGACAGAAAGATATTTATGAATGCAGAAGAACTGCTACTATACCTTGAAAAAGATTCAGGTAAGCTCCAAAAGAGTACTGCCTGCTGTTGGAATGAAGCTGCATATCTTAGACTCCTGTTAAGGTCCAGAAGTAAAGAGAAACTTCCTTCTGAAAGAAAATGCACAGGCAGCAGAGAGGAGCATTGAATTGCAGCACTGTGTTTTCATTGACAAGTGTTCATGGTTGGCAGAGAGATGCAGAAACAGAAACAAAAAACCAACAACAAGGAAACAAAATAATAATAATAATAATAACAAAACAAAACAAAACGAGGCCAAAAACGCCCCACAAAACCACCCCTTCCCCCCCAAAAAAAAAAAAAAAAAAACAAAAAAAAACAGAAAACCCCTAAATCCTATTTTGGAAAAAAAAAAAAGTCCCTCAGATCCCTCTGCACTCTGATGGGAAAAGCGCTGGGAGATGACAGTAGGTGTCCCAGGCATCTGCAAACAAAGGTGTCTCAAATCTGAGTACCAACAGAGCAATTTGTTGGTAATAGGGCTGAGCGACTGATACGCATATATTTGCCTTGCATTTGCTGGAATACATTGTACAGATTGCCTGCAGTTCTCAGCATTGCTTCATATGCATTACGCCTGTCTGAATTTTCTTTACCATTTCTATACAGAAATAAAGTGTCAAATGCATATCTGTGTCTCTGTATTTGGATGAGTCACTTCCCTTTTTATTCCTTTCTCCATCTCTGAGTTTTCCTTCTCTCTCTCTCTGATACTTATCTGTCCAAGAAAACAAAAAGGTCATGCAACAGTTGCATTTGTATAAGCCTTTTCTTTCTCCCAGGAACTTTTTTTTCTTTCTCCTAAAACACCTGAGGAGACACTTGCGTCTAAGAAAATATATCAAATCTATACTGAATATATTCCAAGTCTCCAGGTCTTCAGTCTCAGCTTCTAAGTCTGCACTTAGACAGAGTTTGTGATCTTTACTAGGCTTTGCTCCTGGAACAAAATCATAACAGCAGACTTCCTTAACTGAACATCAGGAGGGACTTTCTGAAAGTCTGAAGTGATTATATTAACTGTTCTCTTTTTCACAGTACTCTCACTGACAAGCAGAAGTTTCCAATGTGGAGGTTGTCAGATGCTTTTGATTGAATATGCTATCTGGGAGCCAAAACACTTCGCAAACACATATTGCTGGGGATTTTTTTTTATTTTTTTCCCCATGCTTTCCTACTTCTAGTCCCTTGCAAAATAGATTTTTCAACACAGTTCATTTCAAAATATATTTATAGACATGGAAAATTTTTGTGAAATGGAATGGTTTTCTCCAAGCCATTGCATCTAGTAAGTTATAGAGGTACTGTTTTCTTTTTTTCTTTTTCCCTTTGTTGAAAACCCATTTTTTTCTCAAATCATCCTTTGCATTCCACTGTACAGTTGGAAGTAGTCTTTGGCTATTCCCATTTCTAAAGAAATTATTCCAAGGCATGAACAAGCATAGCAGAGCGCACTGTCACCACACCCAAGCTATCTTCCCCAGTATTAATCCTGCACATCTGAGGCAAGACATTTCCCCATTTATAGTATTATTTTTAAGATAGCAAATAATTTTTATCAAATCTATAAATACACCTCTAAGGAATTTAAATTTCTATACTGGTTATGAAAGCCTATTTTTTTTTGTGTGAGCACTGTCTTTACCTATGATATAGTACAGATTAAAAGTGAAAATTTGTCCTTTAAAATATGAGGTTTATTAATTTTATGGACATGACAAAAAATATGTCTATTCTCTCGTGAGTTTAGAAAAGAGGCAGGCTGAGGAATGATCCAGCAATTTTAATACTCAAACATGAATGGGTGCAGAAGCAGCCTATAAAGAACTAGTAAGTCCAGCTCCTGAAAAGCTTGACAGCCCATGCTGCAAAGCTTGTTTTACCAGTTTATACTAACATTGACTTATTTATTATATAACACATAAGAAAGTTAAAACTGTCTGCAGTCATCAAGTATGAGAACATAATATGCTCTATTCTTATATAATTTTACCATCAGTATCAGAATAGCAGGCCACTATTCATTCTGTAATTTTTTATTACACAGAAATCTCTTGGTTTGTTCACTCTTGACAAGTCAATTGAAAGTTTTTAGTATTTAAAATATCACAAAAGCTTTTTTTTTCAAATCAGATGAGTGGAATAAACTTAGTTTAGACAGCTAGGGATAGACTCACATATTTTACTTTGCAATATGTGATCAATTACAAGGAAGATATAGAAGTTCTGATTTTATTCTCACTTTTTCCCCAGCGATTTTGTTAAAGTCCTGTCTGATTTGAACTCATGCAGTGAGAAAAAAAAAAATACATTCCAGGCTTTCTTCTACTCTTTTCTTTTTCTTTTTTTAAAACAACAACAACAACAAAAAAAACCCACCCAAAAATCAAAAAAGAAACATTTAAAATCATGGTTGTCTGAGATATTTACGCTGTCTTTTTAGCATGAGAAACAATTCCTTAAAGCAATGGAGGTTCAGATGTAATGTTTTTCAGAGAGCTTTTGGGGATAGACAAGCAAAAATGGGACTATCACTAGTACAGATATCTTCGAAATTTATTAAAAAATAGAAATAAAAGAAAGGAAAAATGAAGCAAAAAATAAAACCTCACCTCATATCCTGATTTCAGTATTACACTAAACCACAATTCCATTTCCACTATTTAAAAAAGGGTGATTAATACTTAGCTGCATTAATTCTATAAAGCTAATCCATGACCCAGTCTTAATCATGCTTTCCTTACTATCTTGTGCTCTCTCCCTTTGGTCAAGTATATTTTTGGTACCACTTGCTTACTTTCTAAGTTCTCCAGTGCATCTCAGTGGATTCTTTTTTTATAGTACCACTGCTAAACTAATAAAAAGTACTATAAATAATAATATAAATATGAGGCTTATAAATTACTGCTGCAGATGTTCAAACTATTTATAGTAGAAGAAATATGCAAATGATCAAGGAAAACTTGATTGGATAGATCAGTACCACCACTAAGGATACTGATTTTGTAAGGAAATCAACTGAACATGCACTGAATTATATTTTTACCCAAAGATCTTTGCATAACTAAAGCAAGATTGATATTAGAATCATAGAATTATAGAATAGTTAGGGTTGGAAAGGACCTTGAGATTGTCTAGTTCCAACACCCTTACCATGGGCAGGGACACTTCACACTAAACCCAAGGCTCTGTCCAACCTGGCCTTGAACATGGCCAGGGATGGAGCATTCACAGTTTTCTTGGGCAACCCCTTCCAGTGCCTCACCACCCTTACAGTAAAGAACATCTTCCTTACATCTAACCTGAACTTCCCCTGTTTAAGTTTGAA
>WYDI02141215.1:43446-171209 GCA_009867235.2 Psittacus erithacus | reverse complement strand
GGAAGGTGTCCCTGCCCGTGGCAGGGGTTGGAACTGGATGAGCTTTAAGGTCCCTTCCAACACAAACCAGGCTGGGACGCTGTGAAAAAGCAGTGTTTGTATAAAAGCTGGTCTGTTTGAAGATGATGCACCAAATCAAGCGTTTGCCTGACCTTGAAAAATCTGCAGTGATTGTTGGGGTCACAGCATGGGAGGAATGGCGGTGCCACCATCAGCCCCACTTCACAACTCCCACACTTCCCAGTTCCCACAGCTCACCAGCTCTGCTGCTGCTCTGATGCACAGTATCTTTGAACAAAAACCCTAGGGTTTTTGCCTAAACTGGAAGGTGAGGTCCCAAGCCCCCCAGCCACGTGAAGGTGCGTACTTCATAATCCTTGTTCGCTTCCCACTGCTGAGTTTTCACCCTGCCAGTCTCAGGCAACATGTTTTGCTTTGCCCAGCCTGGCTAAATGATGGTTTCCTGAAGTGAGTTCCAACTCTAACAGGTAAACCCAAACTAAACAAACCATTTCACAAACGAAAACACCAGCTGAAGCAGGAGCCTAGGGCAGGTTCTCTGCTTGCAAGTCTCCATGGAGACCTGACCACTGCAAAGAGCAGGGAAAGGTTGCCTGGTTTTACTCCAGCACATGAAAAGAAGTTCTGGTGAGACAGGTAGCAAACCCTTTGAAAAGCAGGTTTCCACAGGGGCCCTCAGCTCAGCTGCTGTTTGTTAAAGTGTGGTTAGCGGAAGGGAAAGCTGCTCTAAAAATGATGCTTCAGCACTCCAGATGAAGTTGCCTCCAATGAGTTTCCTCTCCAATTAGCTCTGTTTGCAAGTTAACTTTCCTCTCCCCTGGCAGCTACAAGGCCTCAGCTGGTGCCTAGCAGCGGGAGCCATCTCTGTCCTGCCTCCAGCGAGCCCAGGGCTTGCCAGGTAGCTTGGCCCCGCTGCACAGCCACCCAGCACCCCACATGCACAGTGGGGAGATGCCCTCTCCGCTGCAGTGCTTCTGACAGCAGGGCTCATCAAAATACCAACTGTGTTTGGAAACAAACCCGCTCCTGTCAGGCTGTGCAAGCAGACATGGCCATGCATGCGCCTCTGCACGTGCTTAATCTCCACTGGCATTTAACTGTCACATAACTACTGACCCTCAGGTATGTTCAAGAAACTCTCAGCAGTTATCTAATGTAAAAGCGCTGCCCTATCAGAACCTGTACCAACAGGGCCCCAGGAATGTAACCAAAACCCGCAGAAATTATTTTACATAACATCATAAAAACCAAAACAAACAAATTCAGGTGTAGAGACACACAGGTTTTAGTTTAGGCAGACCCTCCACTTCACTGCATCGAAGGAGATGGGTGTTTGCTCACTGCAACCCGCACGACTGCATGGTCCATGCAGAGATTTAGGAAAGGGCTTTCCTGTCGCCTCTGGAAGAGCTGTTCCCAGGTGTCAAGAGAACAAAAGGCCCATCCACAAAAGCCCTTCTGCAAACACCAGTTTACATGTGAGCAAAGCTAACCCTGTGTTAAGCTGAAGCGCGTGCTTGGGAGCGGGCTCACGGCGCAGCACTCTCACACCTCTGTCCCTGCTCCAACCCCCTGCCCGTGGTTCTATTCAGACAGCCAACCCACGAGGCAGAGCCCCCAGCAGCAGCTGGGATCACTCCATGCCAGACCTCAGCACCTCCCTCGCGACTCAGGAGCAAAGTCCAAATGCATCTTTATTGGAGCTCCATTAAGCCAGGTGGGCTGGGGCTACTGCGGCATGCGGTGAGTCCCTGCACAGGGACAGGAATGACACAAACCAAAGACTGAAGTAGCCAAACAGCTCAATCCTTCCCCGCTGCCAGTTTCCTAAGCTCCAGCCAGGGACTTGTGATGTACTTTCAGTATGATGGTGAATAGGTTTCCCTGGGCATCACATCTTTCCTTGCAGAAGCCCCCATACCAGCCTCACCTCCAGATGGTGCTGCAGAATGAAGGTCCAACAGACCTCTGCAGCAAACACCACATATTTTGGGCAGGTCACGAATGTTGCCATTGTGTCCAACCCAGCACCACACCATAGGATGAACAAATTAATCTATGGAGGGTACGAGTCCTACAACTCAACTCTTTCTCCCCAGTGCCCAACCAATGCTTCAATGCACACCCAGACCCCACAGATGCCATCCCACAAAAGCAATGCACAAACTGCAACCCACCATGAGCTCCACTGGAGCCTCCTGTGCCCCCTGCCAGCAGCTTAGCCAGCTTTGTATCCAAATCCTGCTCCTTAGCAACAACATTTTTTCCCCCCCTCTTGCTGAGTCCATGGGAGACGGAAGAAATATCTGAGAACTGAAACAGCTCTGCTGCATGTGTATGTTTAAATAAAAGGCACGCATCTGCTTGAAAGCCAGTCACCAGGCAGCTCTGGAGATAACGGCATTAGAGAAAGCACAAGCAGGGGATATTCAGACATTAAATGTGGTCTACAGTGACCTAAATAAGTTTGTTGCTCCTTCAGTTACACATCCCCTGGGGGAAGAGTGTCTGACAATTAGAAAGCCAGAAAGGGTGATGAAGGAGCTGCTAGTGGTGAGCCCTTCCTATGGCTGGATGAGCTCAGGCAGCCCCAAAACTAGGCTGTGGGGGGGGGTGGTGCCAGCCAACCCCCCAGCTCCAGAACAGCGGTGACGGCTCAGCCAGACCTGTCCTCACAGCCACAGCCACTCTGATGCCCTTTTTGCAGCCCAAACCCAGGCAAAGGGAAGTGTGGAAATTCTCCAAGACTATGGAATGATGGCACAGCAGCCTCCAAGTAACACGATTCTTACACAGACACATTTAGAAGCCTCTCTCCAACTTCTCTCTAATCATATCAAATAGTAATAAAAAAAAATCCCTCCCACTCCTGCTACTCCCACCCTGCAGAAGCCACCAACAACCAGCATCTCAACCTGCTCTCAGACTCATCATCAACTCCAAGCCTTTCTGGAAGGCAGCCAGAAGGTAGGTCCCCATCCAAGAGATACCAACAGATGATGTTCATTTGGCAAATTGCAAGGAACATATCAGGTTGTGCCTGGGGGAGGAGAACAGACTAGGAGTAAATCTCCTTTCAAAGGCACTACAGGAAGGTAAAAGACAATGGCTTTTAAGAGGTATCTTCGCACCTCCCTCGCCTCCTTCTCAGCTACAAAGAACAAGCACTGACCTCCAAGGCATCAGGGCTGAGCAATTCCAGTTTTTGAGCATGTGTTTGACAACTAAAAAGCTCCTCATTGTTCAGAAAACAAAGCCAGAATACAAGGACACAAGGTTTTTTGAATGTGTCAGCCCAGCCACGTGTCTCAAGGTTCAGTAACATCAGCCTCATGGCAATTTTGGTCTGTGTCTTCTGCAGTGATGTTTATGGCATGCTTTTCCAGCAAGGACGAGGAAACCCACCAAATTCCCTTTGCAGCTGATACTGGAAAGGAAGGATTAACACTTACTGCTGACTTGGGATGGAGTGGAACTGGAAAGGTGAAAGCAGAAGATCTGCAAAGCTGCTCTGTCGATCCTTTGCTTAAGATGGTTTACATTTTCCATTCCCCATGGTCAAAATCATGGCAAGAACACTTGGAAGCACGTGGCCACCAGATCTTGAATAGGACCCCAAAGTGATGCCTGAGTTATCAGTACTGTTGCTGTGGGACACAGGCAAAGGTCTGCCCTGCTGCCATTTGCAGGGCTCAGCCAAGGAATAGAGAATGAGATCCACATTCTCTGCAAATTGCCCAGCAGCTTTCCAGAGATCCTCTGCTCCCTGTGGGACCAGACTAGCCACCCCACAGCTCTGCCAAAAACAGTTCCATCCTAGTGCAGGGCCATTCCAAGCCTGGCAAGTAGAACTCCCTTCGGTGGAGGCAGCAGCCCCAGGTTCCCATGGAGCACCGAGCAGTGCTGAGGGGCACCCAGTGGGGCTCACCCAAACACTGAGCATCTCAGGAGATTTCCTTATTCAAATAATCTGCCTTCTCCTCCCACCAAGCATCTTGCAAAGTCCCTCTACCGAAGGATTATAACCACACCAGGCTGCTGCCACGACAGTTATCACAACACTGACACCTTTTTTCCCCTTCCACAGTCACACCCTGTAAGGCCAACCAGCCCAATGTGTCCAGCGGGAATTAGTGAGCAACATGTAGGCCCTTGCATGAGCACACGCTTGAGGCGAGCAGCTCTTCGAGCACCTCAAAGCCACTCGGGAGGCAGTGGGTCACCATACACCACTCTGGGATACACCTTTTCTTGCCATCATTTGGAAATGGATGGTACAGAGAAGAGAGGAATTTGCCTGCAAGTTGTTCAGGGCTGGGAAGAAAGTCCAAGCAATCAGATGCTGTGGCTCTGCTCTGACCATTACAAGGCACAAACCTATGTAGAGCCAAAGGCAGGAATCTGGGCAAAGACAACTTCAGAGGAGGTCTGCTGGGCAACCATTTCTCTCCACTGTGCTCAGAAAAGCAGGAGCTTGCTCAGCACCAGAGCAGACCATGCAAAGCCTCCCTCAGCCCCCATCACCCGAAATGCTGCCAACCCTTCTCCTGAGCTCCAGAGCGTCCTTTGGCCAGGGTGCACGGGTGGCTCACACAAGCCAGGTACCTCTGGGGTGAGAGGAGCAGCAAGCTGCATCACCTCATCAGCTCCTCCCCACTTCTCTTGCTCTCCTTGCCAAAAGTGCGGCCCCTCAGCCTCCTGGAGTGCTGTGGGCCAGAGAGGCTGGACTTCCTGCCAGGCATAACACAAACCAGATGATGTACTCTAAACCGTGTCAGTACACCCGCCCCAGGAGAGAGGAGGAGGGAAGGGAAAGGAGGGAAAAGAAGCTGGCTGGAGGTTTGATGAACTCTCAGCAGAGCTGATGAGCCCCTTCTACCCAGCCAGAGGTGAATGATACAGCCAGAGCCTGAGACAATCCCTTCCCATCTATGGCTGACAAGCTTTTCAAGCCTAGGTTATGGGGCAGGGTATTTAGTGCTGGGAGAAGGAGCTGTCACCTCCTGAAATGCTGGCTGCCCTCTGTGGGTACCTACACAGTAACCCAAAAGGTTTTAGTGCAGATCCCCCCTTCAACCGCCCCACTCCAGCAGGAAGTATCCAGAGCAGAGAAACACATTTGCAGCTGGCTCTAAATCCCAGCAAAGCCAGATTTGCTGACCCTTCCTGATATTAACCCCCGCGCCACCAGCAAGCTGTGCAGGGCTCAGACACAGTGTGAAAGCACCACCTCGAATGCCAAAACCTTTCTCCAGCTGAGTGTCACTTAACACACCCTTTGCTCACAATCAGCGACATTCCTGGCACGCCAAAGATGATCATCGATTACTACGAAAAAAGCACAGCTCTGACTCAGATTATTTCGGGTCCCTCCGCACACACCGACTGCCAACGAACGGCTCAGGCTGAGAGCCCCTGGGGACAGGCTGACTCTGAACGGCCCCAGCTTGAAACCAACGAAGCACGAATATTTTGCACCCTCCAGTAAAGTTGTCCCAATACCCATAACCTCCCCAGAGGACACTTTTGCGCTCTGGACAAGCCTAGCGCCTTTACAAGCAGCTCAGACCTGAGCAGTCTCAACTAAAATATTAAAAGCCCCCAGTTTTAGCCATCTGACCCCTTCTCTGCTGCCTTGAGAGAAAGCATCTCAAGCATCTCTTAAGTGAAAGCAGAAAGCCTGGCAGCCTGCCCGCCAGTCAATGGCACAGGGACGCACAGCAAAAACAGCCGAGCAGGGACACCCATTTATTACACGAAATGGAACAGCGCTATGCGCGCCCACAACCACCCCCTGATCAGACTCGGTGCCAGCTTTGCCCACGCTACCAGCGAGGTACAGAAACACGAACTATAGCGGGTTGTGCGCTGGATCCCGCTCCGCCTGTTCCCCCTGCTCCCCCCACCAACCACCCCGCTCTCCGCGCTCACCTCCAGCGGCGGCAAGTCGGGGTCGAGCTGGGTAAAGCTGTGCAGCACCACGGGACTGCTCTCGCCAGCCACCTCCAGCTTCACGCCGCCCCAGAGGCTCCGCACTCGCCGGCAGCCCTCGAACATCCTCTCGGGGCCGGGCGCGCCGGCATGGTGCGGCGGGGCGCGGCGGCGGCGGATCACCATGGGCCCCGCCGCATCCCCGGCGCCGCGCTCTGCCACCGGCCCCGCCAGCGCCCGCGGGCTGCCCGAGGCCACCGGGCAGGGAGAGCCGCAGTGGGCGGTTTGGCGGGGCACGGGGACAGGGGAAGCGCCCGCGGCCGGCCCCGAGCAGCCGCACGTCACCGCGAGGCCGGGACGGAGCCGGCGAGGCTGCGAGCCCTGGCGCTGGATTTCCTCCCGCAGCCTCCGCCCGCCCGGGGGCCGGCCCGAGCCAGGCCTGCCCCCGCGGGGGGGGGGCGGACGGATACGGGGCGGGGGAAGGGGCGCTGGAGGCCGGGGAAGACACCGAGCTCACGGGAACGCGAGCGGCGGCGCCGCGCTGCTGCCCGCGGGAGCGAAGCCCGGGGGCGTGCGCGGCTGGGGTTAGCGAGGGTGGCACGGAGCAAAGCTATAGCGGTGGCAGCGGCTCTGGGAGAGGATCCTGGCGTCACCCGATGCTGGTACGGCACCTAGGTCTGCAGTTCACACACACCACCCAGAGAAAAAGTATTAAATCCAAGTGCGTGAATATTCATAACATGGTTTTGTCTCAACAGACAAGTTTTAACTCGCCACCTGAGCTGAGCCCCCACTAACAGTGCTGCGTGTGTTCAGAGCCCTGCACAGTCCTTCTCCATCCACAGCTGCACTTTATATGGGCCGCAGTCATTACCCCACAGGCCGTGTCCCCAGGGAGATGAAGGGACGTGACCCAGGCCCTTGCAGCCCATGCTTGGCCCCAGCGTGTGAAAACGGACCACTGCAGGACTAGGGCCTCTGCACTCAGCCCAGCAGGGACTCGAGGAAAGAGAAATGGGCCCAGGGGACAACATGGCTTCAGATCCCACTGATTTAATGAGGCCCTGAGCCTCCAAGATGATGCTGAAACCCCGCAACATGAATTTGTTTTCAGAGGCAAAGAGAAATGGGCAACACTGTTTGTCATTCATTAGCCCCCTGTGCTGAGTGCAGCATGCTCCCATCCTCCCCTGGCTGTTCCCCTTCTCTCCTCATATGCTGCTGCTAAAATGTGTCACAGGGTCCAAGGCAGCTGACAACACCAAAACCCAAACTTCTGCTCCTCTGCTCCCTGCGCAGCTGAAATAACATCAGCCTCCCAGGACCTTCCTGCCCCTGGCTTTACTCCCAGTGAGAACATGAAGCCCGGATTTGCCCATTGAGCTCTGCGGAGGGCACCAACAGCTCCTGCTGAGGGAGGAAAGGATTAACAAAGCTGCCAGGGATGCAATACCTTCCAACTCAAAAGTTTACCAGGCAGGATGATGAGCAAAGACAAGGTGAGCTATTGTCCTGCTTATCAGGAGCTGCAGCAGGCCAAGGGGACTTTCTGGGACATCCTGGGAAAGGGCATCCAGCCCTGCACCATGGCCTTGCACTGCCCCAGGCAGCCCAGCACTTCCCAGACACTTTCTTGGGGGCATTGTGGATTTTTAACGCTGCCTAGGCACAGGGATGCAGCCCTAATCCCTGCTCAGTATCACCTGGCCAGGTCACCCCACGCAGCCAGACAGGTACTCAGAGCTCTCTGTGCTGCAAAAAAGATGCCAGAATGCTCTGCACAGGTGTCCTTCAGCCCACTGGCACATCATGCAGATGCAGAAACTGTGTGACACTGCAAGATGTGCTACAGAGCGAGATCAGTGGTGTGCATCATTTCATCTGGTACATGCAGAACCTGGAGGTAGAGCCCAGTTCCCTTGCAGAAATTAGTGTTTGTAGCATCTTTGGGAGGGAGACTGTGCTTTTCTTCAGTGTTTATCTCTTAGGGCAGTGTAATCATGGCCCACCACTGGAACTGCTTGGCACTGCTCGAGTACACATAATAAACAACAGTACTACTCATTTTCAGTTGGCAAACCCCTTAAAAACCCTCCAGCTTTATCTGACCTCTATGGAAAAATGCATCTCTGATAGCCAATTTTCACTGGTCCCCGGCTGACCACTACAGATGGTTTCAGGGGAGAAACACTTCTGATAATGGATAATAAATAATATAAAGCAGGAAGGCAACTGCAAGTGTTTAAAAATAGCCCGCCAGTTTCCTTTCTCCCCTCCTGGGAACCTTCTGGGTCTGAAAAGCAAAACACTCAAAGCAGGGTCAGGAGCCCAAGTTCAGGATGTTTGCTCAGCATAGCTAACCCCAAATACTCAGCCGTCAGGGGCCAGACCCTTGAAAAGAGTGAGATTCAAAGCAAGCAACTTTTCAGGGCTTCTGATTTGCCTCTAAGCATAGAGCCGAAAGAGAACACACAGGATCACACTCTCAGAACTCCCCTACGCCCCTGAAGGTGTAGAAACTGTTGAAAAAAGCAGGCATTTTACAAGCATGGGATTCCAGGAGCAAGGAACCTAAGGAAACGATCAATGATTGAGTGACTCATTAAGGAAAATATCATCATTGACTTATACTTGGCAAACTCAGCAAAACCATTTCACAACACACTGAGCTTTTTGTATTGACATCAGCTGTGTATGTCCCACTGACTTCAGCAGGCCCAGGAACTGGGTGCTCCAGGAAGCTCCTTACTTTGTTTCTCTCTGCCACTGTAAAATCAGCACTTGGCTGAGTAAATGCAAACCCATACAGCCATCACTGGAGCATCTACAGGCCACTAATCTGTGCTACTCTGTCACGGGTTCGTGGAGTGGGTAACACAGAGAGGCTTTTGCAAACACAAAGACAGTCTCCTGGTTTAAGCTCAATGCATTTGGGTCAGGACCCACAGATTCAGAGCTTTTGTTTCTTAATAACTGGGCTCAATGACCTCGAATCATCTCTTCCCAGCACGTACAAGCTTATACACACGGACTGTGAGCATCCCCCTCAGTTCCACTCTCCAGCCCTCCCAGCAACTGCTCTCCTTTACTTTCATCTCACTGCTCCACTTCCAGGAAGGGCTTTCCAACATATTTCCTATGGGACAAAACTTGTTGTCCTGTTCCCATGTTCGGTATTGCTGGTTGGGTGTGTTTGATTTTGGTTTTTCTTTTTCCATGAGGCCACAGGCTGGGTGAGCAAGACTGCCCAGCCCAAAGCATCACTCTCAGACACTTTCAGAGGGGTTGCTGCCTCCCACATGGCATCAGGCTGCCTGCAAACACCCCCAAAGCCTTGCCACCGGCCCGAGGGAACACACTGGCACCGCCTTGCAAAACCTGTGTTTCCTTTGAGCCTCAGCGAGCCTACAGCAGGACAGATGTCAGAGCAGAGAACTGAAGAAAGCTTATCTTGGCCCCAACCACAGAAGGCAAGAATCCACCCCAGCCACCTCTAGCAGAGCCCTGCACAAGCATCATGTACCACCAGCTTCTGCTGTGAACCAGGACCCAAACCAGCAGCCTCCAATGGGAGCCAGGCTGTTTTACATGGGAGTTGTGACATTATCCAGTTTCTGTCCCAAGCTCAGACACCAACTGACAAGTTGTGTGGAGTAAATCCCTGCAGTCGTCTGTGTCAGGCCGCTTGCTATAAAATGGAGCCAATAACACTTCCTTCTACTGCAGGAGCTGGGGAAGCCCTTTCCGTGGCTGTTTGTAAAGCACTTTGGAGGAAAAGCACGACCGATAGAAAAGGATTTTTAACTAAAAGGCTGTTTGTCACACTTGCATCGAGTCTTAAGCCAAAACTTTCAGACATTCAGATTTCAATTTGGAAAACTTCCATCTCCACTGGCCAGGCTCAACTGGAAGATTATTTAATAATAAATAATAATAAACTAGTACTATCTCGTCTACTTCTGGACAAGGGAAAAGCCTCCAAGCTTGTGCAAGAAGGGAAAACAATGTCTCTGCTTCATTCACTACAATCTGTATACAGATGTCAGGTTAGAGCAGTTGCTTCCAAAATCTGTGGAACAGATCACAGCCAGCCCTCGGTCCCTCACAGACCCAATTCTCACTTGCAAACACAATTGATGCCCCTATTTAACCAGATTTTAGGGTGAGTCACACATATACCACTTGCCCAGGTTTACAGCATTCATGGACTTTAGGGCATTCTCTGCTGAGCATTTCGGAGCCAGGGCAGCGGGATTACTTGCTCTGCCCATCAGTTTTGGGTGTTTCTCAGGGCCGTTTCCCTAGCAGATCAGGATTATGAACAGTCTGCGCTGGCAGTGAGGAAGGCTGAGGCTGACTCAGGCTCTCCTGCACTGCTTGTCCCTTTTGCCAGTGATACCACCTCCTCCCCATGGGCAGCTGCAGATTAAGCACTGGGTTAACTCAGGAACACAGCTTGCCTTCAGCCTCTCTGAGTAAACCAAACGTCTAATGCAGCAATGCAAGCTCCTAAGTATTGTCAGTTCCTAGCAGAGGAAGCACACCACATCCCTGGGCAATTAGGATCCAAAACTCTCCATCCAGCTAGCCTGTGTTTCATTTCCTGCAGCCCCTGCACACAGCTGGGCTCCAGCATCTCCTGTGGAAACTGCAGACTCCTCAAGTCCTGCAGTGGCAATACAATTATACCAAAAGCCTTGGAGACTTGAGAGCTTGCAGGAATATTTCTCCTCAATCCTACTTCTTATTCCATTCACTTTGCTGTAAGCATTTGAGCATCTTCCATTAGGGCAGCAAGTGACATCATAAACCTGTTTTTCAAGCTTGCTGACCTCTCATAACTTAGCAGAACAAAGCCAACACAGGGTAGAGGGGAACCAAGCCACTTTCTAAGGAACAACTGACTACACCACACTTTGGGTGGGCATTTCGGGGGAGAGGAGTCTTGATTCCTTTGCAGCGAAGTGCCACACAGCCATTTACAGTGAAAAGAAAATAATCAGAAAAATAAGAGGCAAAATATGACTACTGAGATTAAAATATGCCCAGGATGCCAAAGACAATAGGGTCCATCTTGTGAAAAGCACCAAGACACATGAGCATTTTGCAGGGCAGCCATGGCGGGGGGATGCAGGAAAAGAGGCACAAAAGCTATTCCACAGCTCGCTGTCTCAGAGGATCACAAGATACCGCGGCAGTTTTACTAGACACTGAGAGGGAGCTGGGTCACAGCGTTTTCCTTTTCCACATGCTTCTCTGCTGCCATCCGCAGCACTCCCCCGAGGGCAGGGTTCAGCAGGCATTAAGCTGCTGAAGCCTGACACACTGCAGACACACCAGAGCTCCCCTGGTAAAGACTATTATTTCTTGGGCTGTTTGTCTTTAAAGGCAGCTTTTATCCCCCTATCACCTTTCTGCCAGAATGCTTCAGTCAGCTTTTTTAACAAATACCACCTAAGGTGCTTGTAACCAAAAGAAAAACAGGAAAAACATTTTTCTGTGTTGCTTAGCGATCAGCATGCGACAAGTTGAAGTCTCCTGGGTGCTCAGTTATTGCAGTTTCCATCCCTGCTTGCATGGGTCCTCTGCATAATAGTTAGGTAAAGAAAAATCACTGGTAGAAAAAGAGGAAAAGGGTTATGAAGCCACAGAAATTGGCGGGGAAGGATGGGAATGTGTACGGCCCCTGAAGATAGGGAAAACTCATTCCTGAAAACAAACCAGCCCTGACACAGTGAGATTTCATGATCGATTTGAAACACAGTGATTGCTAGTGTTGGGCAACGTCCATTGGCAGCAGTTTCTCTAGCAAAGCACCCCAAGCCTTGTAGGGTCCCCCAAGAGCTGGAGTCACACTCCCACAGGCAGCTACTCCCTTCCTGAAGGGCACCCCAAGCGCTGCCAGTCCCTGTCCTGCTCAGACATGTGGCAGCCATGGGCCATGCAGAGGCACAAAGCAAAGTGAATTTGCCTTCCAGATGCAGCACTTCCCAGGAGAAATTCAACCTAAACTTATTCCCCCCACTGAACCTTTGGCAAGGGAGGTTATAATAGCACACAATCATTTAGGTTGAAAAAGACCTTTAAGATCACGAAGTCCAGCCGTTACGTGCTGGATTTTCTGTGCAGGTGACTGTTCCTCCCTCCAGCACATTTGTATGGGGCTACTGTGGTGCGACTGGGAGCAATAGCTCTGTTCAAAACACTGCTCTGTTAAATATGCAAAGTAGGTATTGCAACAACCACTGCCTATGAAACTGGGAGCAGCATCACACGCTGCTACAGCTTTGGGATGCTCATGTCTTTGCTTGTGTAAGGCTGAGTGGCCCCATCTCTCCCATTCCAGCCCTCCCCCCTGCCCCCCCCAATCACCGGGACAGCAGCAAGTGCTCTCCATGGCCAGGCTCCTGTGCTCAGGTGGAAAAGAAACAGAACAAAGCTCTGGCTCTGCTCACCTTTCAAAAATACATTTAAGGGCAGGCAGTAAATTCTTCCACCCCCACCAACTAGCCAAAACGACATGTTCACCTGAACTGTGTAAACGGAGGCTCTCAGAAAGAGGCGGCTCTGGCAACTGATCAACAGAGAAATCCCAGCAGGTAACAAAGCAGCACTGTTTGGCAGAGCATCTGTCCTCATCATCAGCACGTTCTCCAGCCCTGCTCTCACTCACGCCTTCCCTGGCCAACGCGGGGGCTGCTTCATCCATGCAGACGACATGTACATTGCTGTGCCAGGCAGACAGACGTGGAACTCGGGCTGGACTTTGGATCCCACTCCCAACCACGGGAGAGGGAGGGCAGCTTCATCCTGCCATCCCGCTGGCTCTCCTCCTGGTATAGAGAACGTGGAGAGGAGGTCACCTCCTGCCCTCTGCCTGGGTGACAGCTCCTACCAGCACATATACAGCATCACTGAGTGCCTGCACTTGCATTACATCTGAGGATGCGCTCTGACTGACATTGCTGGTTCTGGCTGGGGACAGGGATGCAGGTTTGCATCTGTGTGACTTCCCCAGCATGCTCAGACACGGCTCCCTGCACCTGATCAACACCAAGCTTTCCTGCTGTTGCTAGAACTATGTGTCCAAACACACACAGGGGATGGAACGGCATCACAGAGCTGCTAAGAAGTCCAAAAGAAAAGTTGACGCCACAGCACAATCACAGGGAAGAAGCACACGGAGTTGGTATGTTGCATGAGACTAAATTGTGTCCAAAGACCAGCTTAAACATGGGAGCCAAACAGGCTGTAAGATGCTGAGCTGCTGTGCTTGAGCTTATCTGAAGAGCTACAGGTAGCAAAATGAAACAGATTCACATGTAGCCTAGGCTTAGTACAGAAAGTTAGCCCAGTATGGGAATAAGGTGGAACAGATTTAAATGTCAGATCCTCAAATAAGTGAAGCAACAGGAAGGTGTACCACACACATAACATTAATAACAAGTACATAACCAAGGTTACTTAAAATAAGAAAAATCAATTAAACAGGAACAAAGCCCTTAGCTGGGGATATGGAAAAGGATGCTTCAACAATGATCCTTTATCTCCTTTGGCTGCACAAACGTCAAGGAAAGCATACATCAAAACCCAGACATGTTGGAAAGCTGCTGTGAAAGCGGCAGGAAAGCTGACTCGAGCTGAAGTGAGAAGTGAAACCTGGAGCCAGGCTTCGGCGGAGTGAAACACTGATGTGACTGAAAGTGAGCAGCTGAGAGAGGAGCCAGAGGGCCTGGAGCAGCCATAAGGGATGAGGGAGAGGAGCTGCAGGAGCACAGCAGGAGACATCCAGCAGCTGAGCAGCAACCAGAGCACCCAGGAGCTTGCTGACACCGTGTGGCCCCTGCCCAGCTGCTTTGGCCAAATTCACCTTGGTCCGGGCCTGGGACACAGCGAGTGGACATGAAAATATTCTGCTCTAACAGCCTGAGTACACACTTATGGTGTCAGCCCCACGAGAATCAGGAAGAGGTTGGCCAGAGCTGGAAAGTTTCGTTGCCCAGCCCTGAACCAGGTATGGCAGAGATGAAACAGTGACATGGCTGAAAAGTCAATTAAGAATTGTAAGAGCCTGTCAGTATTGCCACGTACTGTCAGACCCTCAGACAAAGGAGGTTGTTGTTTGTTTTTTTCTTGTTAAATATATACATTTTTTCCCTTTGGCATTGACTACTTTAGAAGGTTTCTGCTCTGCATTGTTCCAGTAGGGGAAGTTATTCCACTGCCTCTTTCAATAGCCAGCAAAACTCTTTTTGTTGTAGGTTCTTGGCATGGAGGCGCAGTGTTCTTCCAAACAATACTGCATGCTGCTGGCTGAGGGCCACAGTCATCTCCCGGTTCCAGTGGCACAAATATCAACAAAGTGGGTGAGTGCCACTGAGTCACACCACAGCGCTGAATCTGGCCGCCGTGCTGCTGACCCTACCCACTTTCTACCTTCAGGTCTATGATTTATGCTGGTTTTCCCTCAAATCTTGGCTCTGGGAATCACACTGAGTGCTGAAGAATTTCAGTTTTCATTAAAAAAGGTCATCCACGAGCGCTGAAACTGCTCGTGTTGTTTCCTATGGTTCTGTGTATCGAGACTGTCTTTGGTGCCTAAAAATGTATGAACTGAGAATAAAAATGTTTTTGTGGTTAAAGTGTTTGGAAGCATCTCCCACGTGGCTCTTCTGGTGTCTAATAACACATGAACTCATGCTACAGATGTTCTGGGGCATTTACAAGACTTTTTTCCTCCTCTCAACCATCTCGTTTCCTCATTTTCGCACAGACTTAATCATGTGCCAGCCCTCAGCCAAATCTGCATGAAGCAGGGAAAACAGCTAGAAAACACAACCTGAGCTTTTGCAGGAGGGAAAGGGCCAGAGGGCAAGTGAAACAAGCTGCTCCCTAAGGGTCTCATCCAGCTTCAGTGAGAGTTTCTGTGGCAGCAAGGCAGCATCCTGCCTGCGATGAGCTTCTCCCATCTTTGCTTCCCGCAGCACAGAAGGCACGGGCTGATGAATCCATTCCTGAGCAGCCAGCACCATTGCAAGTCAAATTTTTTTACAGCGTGGCAGTATGTATTAGATACACATCAACAGTTAATTACCCCGTCACTATTTGCACAGTGCTGGTGAAGAGCAGTGTCAGCGTTTCCATCACACGCGGCATGAAGGAGCAATGCCAGCCGTGTGCCAAGTCACCTTTCTGCAAAAGCCAAGCCCCAGAAGAGTTCCCTTTGCCTTCTTCCTCGCCCCAGGCTCTGGCACAGATTCACCGCCTCTTGCAAAGCTCTTTTCCAGAGTGGGCTCCCAGGAAGATGGCCGGGGTCGTGGGTACGTTTAGCACTTGCGGTTTGTTGTAGGTCTGGGAAGGAGACTTGGTGCTATGCTATGACTGACTGCGGTGTGAGCACCAGCCAGTTCTCCGACACTTGCAGAGTTGTGCCTTGTGCTGACACCACAATATCTGGGGAGGGATGTGCAGGGCCGCTTCTCCCAGAGGCAAGGGCTGTGAGTGTGGAGGCATTGAGCCCTGGGCAGTAGGAAAAGGTGGAGCTGCATCCCTGTGGCTTGGTCACCTCCTCCCCTGTGTTTCCCCAATGCCTGTGCCAAATAGAAAGGGAAATCCGGCTGCTTTTGATCCCCTCTTGCTCCACACACAACAGGGCAGGAAGGGATTAGTCTCCATTTCCTGGCTTCAGCAGCTCACAGGGCTGCCCAGGCAGGACCCCCTACACTCCCATTAGGGGCTCCCCAGCTCGCAACTGCCACAGTGCTGGACCCCAAACTGCTGCAACAGCCACCTCCATCCCACCTCCCCCTACCCTCACACGTCTCCGCAGGGCCCCCAGACATGCCTCCCAGCTGCTCTGCTCGGTCAGCCCAGGGTCTGGCACTGCAAACAAACCACACTTTCCCTCCTTCCTCACTTGATTGCAGTTTCTTTACTTGTACAGTTTCCAACATGGGAAGCAGGGTACTACAATGAAAGAAATCCCTAGACTCTCAGAGCAACACACACAGGAGCCCCTAAAGGGAGAAGAAAAGGATGATCAGAAATAGGTTATTTTGAAGGTAGTGTTTCTGAGTGCTATTTCCTGGCAGGCAGGAGAGCAAGCCCCCTGGGTCTCAGGCCACCAGCGTTACCAGGGACATTGCTCTGCATGCGTTTTGCCTGTTACCAACATCACAGCCAGACACAACCAAGACTGTCAAACAGCTCATCCGAAACTGCTCCTCAATACCTCAAAGTCAAGGGCTTGATCCTGCCACCTATCCTCTGGAGCACACAGTGCCTAAACTAAAAAGGCAATGGCAGCCGTCAGTGGGATGGGATCCAGATTCCCCACTCCCAGGCTGCCAGGGGGAATAAAGACCATGATGTGCAGCTGCCAAGCGCTGCCACAGCCCCAGAGCACCCGGGGACAACCCCAGCACAAACCCAGAGAAGCCAGGAAAAGCAGAAGGACACAGGGCAGAGGAGATGCCTGCTAGGATCTGTGCAAAGATGACACAAGAAAGCCAAAAAATCAGCCTTTGGATGTAAACAGTCCTTGGGGTTCACAAAATCAAGACTTCACATTAAGACAGAGGAAATTTCTTACCATAGAGGCACAGAGGAAGATGAGCACCTGAGATGCTGCTCACGACCAGCATTTGAGTGGAGGTAATGCTTGAAAGCCTCTGCTCCGGACCACAGTAGCAGGGTACGCACTACTGCGCCAGCACCGCGCTCCCCTCTCCAGACACTGTGCACGATGCCCCACGCACATGACTCCAGGAGCCAGGAGTTAAAAATACCAAGCATCACAAGTTCCACCCAAACCAAACCACCAGCCAGACTGGCCCATTACATTACAGCATTGTCATATGACAGAGCAAACAGCTCCATTGCTGGGCAGGAGGATCTGGTGACAGCCATCTCTTCATGGCAAGATGGAGCCAATCCTTTCAGCAATGTAAATACTAAAGCAATGCAATTGAAGCACTCCAGGTTCACAACAGACAGACAACACAGAGCTGCATCTGGCTGTCCTCTGTTACTTGTGCTGTAGTGTCTTACCACTTTGCAAGCACATCGCTTTTTGCAGCAAAATGGTACTTGATCAATAGCCAGCACAGTGGCCAAATCGAGCTGCTTCAGGACAGGGCTCCTGGCAGCATAGTGCCTTAGCATTACGTGACTCTCACATGGCTGAATTCAGCCCTACCTGAATGCCACAGCACTGCCCTTCTGTGCTTGATGATGCTTGAACAAAAGAGAAGAAAATGCTGTTCTATGCATGGGGACACTGGAGCAGAGTGAGGGTCAGCAGATCCACTGAAGCCACGTGTTGGCTTTGGACAGGTGCCGAGAGCTCCAAGGCACGTAGGTACTGGCCAAGGAGCAGCTGCACAGCAACTGCGCACTGACATGGACTGCAACAGCGGAGCGTATGTGAGCAAGAAGCAGTACCACATCTGATGGCAGGCAGGTCCAGCCCAAGGCATTTGTGTGTCAGGCACATGCAGAGCACACCTCATCCTCAGTATTGCCACTCTCTGCTGTCTCAGCTGCCCTGGGGCTTGCTGACTGCTGCCAAAACATGGGGGTAAATAAATAGGGCCAGCTCTGATGGAGTCCCTGGATGAGAGATGCCCAGGGCTAAATCCATGCTATGCTGTCACATTTGTGGCTCTGACTGGGGTGAAACCCCTGTTTCCACTGTGCTTGCAGCTGGCATACTCCAAATCAAGCAGCTGTATCAATGATACAGCTTGATATGATATGATAGCCTCATCCCCAGGCCAGCCCCACTCTAGGATGCGGCATGGGAATCCACGCAGAGGAGCAATGGGGCCATACTGGCAGGCAATTTTCTGATCTCTGCAGGATAGCCAGGGCTAAAGTACCCCTGTGCTCTTGCAAAGACCCCAAGTGGGCACCAAACCACCCACCTGTGACTGGTGGGACCAAGCCTCTGACGGGTAGATCAAGCTACACAGAGGCCGAGCACAGATGCTTGGTGAGAACCACACATCTCAAAATCTGTACATAGGACACCCCAGAGGCTATCATGTTTGGGCTGCAATGACAAACCCTTGGGCAGAATGAACCCCCGAGGCAGGCTGCGCCCCAGGGAGCTCCACCAGACACTGGTCAAGACTCCAGAGGTCTGCATTCTCATTTCACTTTGGCAACAGTCCTACTAACTTCTTATTTAAAGTAACCTTGATATTACTGGCCCAGCACTCCCATGGCGGCACTTCACTTGTTTATTCAGTCAACACACACACACACACGTGGTAGTGAAGACTCTGGACACTTTAGTACCAGTGAACCAAACACAGCAGCAACTGGTGGGTGACCCTTCTCCCAGCCCCTTAAGCCATTGTAAATACTCAGCTACCACACTAGCCCTTCGCCTCTCTGAAGTCTCACCAAGGGCTGGAAACAGGGAATGATGCCACCCCAAAAGCCTGCCAAAGGCTCAGGGCCGATCCTGTCCATGTCTGCAGCCCATGGGGGTTTAGCTGGCTTGCAGGACAGTGGTTAAATGCCCTGGCACAGGGCTGATGAAACCAGCCCAGAGGTACGGATGTGGCAGGAGGTTACACATGCTGCCCAGGGGTGCCGCAGCAGCACCCTGCAGCACTTCTGCAGGAGCCATGGCCAGACTTGAAGCTGCCCTATCCATGCACACAAGGCCTTGCATTGGCTCAGACCTTAGCCTGGCCAAGGCAATTCCCAGATATCCAAGAGTTTACAGCATGCTCCTAAATTTCTGCCCTTGCAGATGAGAATTCAACCTGGGCGACTTTTTCCATAGTTTCCAGTTTGCTCCAATATAATGGGTGACGATTAACCCAAGAGAAACACAGAGCTTGGCCAAGAACAGGGACCGAGGGATTTGTTGGTTTTACTGTGATGTGGTCAGGAAACAGTCCTAGCAGTCATTTTCAGCTCCTCCCTCTTGATAACATCTACCATATGCAGGCAGTGGAAAAGAAACAGCCTTTGATATAAACATGATAGTGTGATTCATTGCAAGGCTGTTTGCAGCTATCGCTTCACCCCAGAGCTTGGTGCACGGCTTCACCCTGTGACGAATGGAAGCACTAGTCCCACTGGCTCTTGGTTAAAGCCTTTCCCCCCAACGGCCACAGGCTGGCAGAGCCACACCAAAAGAGCAGAGGAATGCTGCTGGGGTTGCAGGAGATGCCAAGCGCCTCGGCAGGGCTTGGTTGCCAGCAAGCATTCACCAGCAGGACAAGAGGCTTTCACACTGTGCAACCCACTCGCTCACCAACTCACCCCATGGCCCGAAGGCACCATGTGTCTGTGCCCCACATGCAGCCCCTGGGAGGGAGCTGAGCCTCACTGACCCAACATCTACCTCCAGCCTTGAGGATTCAGTGCTCTAAGCTTGGTGAGGAGGGTGTGTTTCCAGCTCCTTTACAGTGCTATGAGGACAGCCATCACTGCTGCTGAGGGACAAGACCCTTGAGTGCCAGACTCAATCGGGGGGGCTGGCCTTGGTGCCCATAGACCAAGCAGATACTTTCACCCATTAGCGCACACAAAGTAACACCATTCCCACCCACTCCTGCAAGTGGGTAATTAAGTAGCGCTTATGGAGCACTCCAAGGTGATACCAGTGCTGCAGACAGGAACAACCAAATGGAAATTAGTAGTTCACCACTGCTGATCTGAAAGCTTTTCTTCTATGTGCCAGAGGACAACACTTCACCCAGGATACCCGGGTTGCAGTCAGCTAAAACACTCAAAGCTCAGCTGAACAAGATCACAAATGCATCAGGGAATAAGCCTGTGCTACGGTACACATGAGAACTAATCATTTGTTCCCATCTCCAACTCTTCGGAGCCTGACCCTAAGGTCAAACCAAGCTTTTACCTTCTCCTGTATTCCAGTACCTGGGAAAAAATAATATTAGAGGAATAAATTAGCATGTGAAATTTATCTAATTAGCCCACTGGAGTGGAAAATACTTGCTAACTACTTTGAAGCTGAACCTACTGTACTTAACTAGGACATCACAGAGGAGAAGGGAAGGAAGTAAAGATGGGGAGACCACGAGAACAGGTTCCAGAGGATACAACTACCTAAGCAGCACAGAGCTTCACCTGGTCATATCTCTTTTCTTCTCACTCTGCAGAGCTGCATTAAGTGTCCAACTCAGACACAGCTGGGCTGGAAGAGACCAAAGGCTGTGCTGTATTCCTCTCTACCTTGCCATTTACTGGACACTGCAACAAGGGAGTATTTCCCAGTGATTTTTACTGTGACAAAAGGCTAAGCATCAGCCTAGGATGAACAACCATGAGTGGGCCAACTGACCAGGCAGGAAGGAGGCACTGAGACTGCACATGGCCTGGGCAGCAGCACCCACCACTGCATGACATCAGCCCACTGGTCCCTCCCAGCCCTGCGGGCTCCAGCGCACCGGGAGTGGGTATTGCTGACAAAAGAACTGCCCATGAAGCTCCATCGTGTTAGGCAACTGCCTGAGATGCCACAAAAAGCTGTTATAGCACTTGCAACAGTCCGTTCATTGGTTTCCCCATTTCCCAGATATAGAAACTTTTGTTCTTTTATTAGCAAAGCTTTGGAAATCCCTACCCATAATAGCAAGAGAGGAACCCTGGGACATTTTGCAACTGCTGTGGCTGAATTATGAAAGTGAAGGAATGATGGCCCCACCGAAAGCTAGCAAGAGAGACAGAAAAGAGAGACACCTCCACCTGACACGCACCTCACGTTCCCCTTTCAGCTGACCACCCACTAAACATGGGCACAAGCAGCCCATGTCCCTCCACCCCCTCCAGTGGTCTACTGCCTGCTGTTGAAATGCTTCCCAAAGGAGACCACTCCATGCTGGGACAGAGCAGTTTTCCTGAAAAACAGGAGTATGAGATGTTGCTCACCACAGAGGCTGCAAGGCACTTCAGAAAGAGAGGAGCTTGTTGATGGGGCATGATACTCCTTTGGCAAAGGGCAAGGAGGGCTGCAAAGTGCCAACTCAACTTTAGCAATGCAACCACCACCCCAGAACATCCTTTGCAAAGGACAGCAGGGCTAGGAGCTGGTGAGCGATGGAGCTGAGACCAGCAGTCCTGGGAAAACCTCCATCTCCCTTCCTTTGAAGCTGATTTGTTTTACCCTGTCCCACCCCTGCCTCCTGCACACTTGCAACAGGCCAGGAAGGTAGTGCTGTGCCAGCCTGCTGCAGAGAAGGCAGGGTCTGACCACTTGTTAGGACATTCCCCGGATAATCCAGTTTCTGGACCCCCATCTCTTAGTAAAACTTCCTCTGCGTTCAAGCACCTAAAGGTCCCCATGAAACACAGCTCCTAAACTTTTTCCCAACTTGCTTGTTCCATCTCCAAGAAGAAAGGCCATTAGTGGGTCTGAAAGTCCTGAAATAGAGGGGGAAATGCCAACACAGCTCCCCCCATGTGCCCATGCAAACTGGCAGAAGTGACGGCAGGGAGATGAGCAGGTACTCGCATGAGACACCAAACCCTGGCTGGCTGGCTGGGGGGAATCTTTCAGCTGTGAAAGAAGAGTCATCACTCCACAAACAGAAACACCACTTAGGACTTCCCTGCTGGCTTTTCCCCAATGGCCCGTGCTTTGCAGCAGAGGGAGATGCCAGCTCCATGGTGCACAGGAGCTGCTATGCTCCCACTTTCCAGGAATGGAATACGGGGCAAGCATCCTCAGCACTGAAGCAGCAGCACACAAGCACAGAGAGGCAGAGCAATCCTTAATCCACCTTCTGCTCACAGGTGCTGCCAGCCAATGCTCACCCCCGAGGATCCCATCCTGCTCTGCTAAAGCAAGAGAGAGCAGGGGATGAAAGCACCAGTGGAGCCCTGTGCTGGGATGGGTGATGACAGCTGGGAAACACACACAGTGCACATCCAGAGCCTCAGTTTAAATGGAAATGGGGATGCTGGAGGCCATGCTCCCAGCCTAACCTCATGGCAGTTTCCACAAGAAAATCGCTAACCCTTTCAGTCTTGCACAATGGAGCCAACATGCCAGCAATGACCCGAGGGCTGGGGATGCCCCGATGTGCCAGATTACTGACCAGTGCCCCACCGTGACACAACCAAAAATCCCACCAACCTTAAAACAGCGCACAACAACCTTAAACATAGTTTTCTTTTCTGCAGTAAACCCAGGAATGTGATTAGCAGCAGAGACCATTTCCAAGCAACCCAGAGCTCAGTCCCAGCCACTGCCCACGTCTCCAGCTTAGGTTTCTCGCTCTGCCGGGAGGGAAACGAAGTCTCCACCCCTGTCAGGCAAACCCTGAGGATCCCCTGCGCTGCATCGCAGGCCACAGAGAAATCCAGCACCAGATCGCACTCCTGAGCAGGAACGGGTCTTGCACAGTGTAAGCCTTCAGAAACCTGCTGCCTAAGAAATGAAGCTGCATGAGAAGGAAGCACCGCGCTGCGGGCTCCCCGGCACCCGCCGCCCGGCCGCGCTCCCGCCCGGCTCCTCGCACCGGCTGCTGGCGGCACCCGCGCCCTCGGGGCGCGTTTCCTGGCACGCCCCTCCGGCTCTGCAGCGGCCATCGCAGGTATCCTCATCAGAGCAGCAGCACCGGAGGTCCCGGAAAGCCCTGGGGGGGGTTCTAAATATAGGAGGCTCCCTGCAAGTCCCCTCATCCTGCAGAGGCTGCTGCGCAGGGGCTTCGTGCCTCTGCCGAGATCCAGCACACCGCCCTGCAAGGAAGTCCTCCCTCCTCCCAGGGAAGCAAGCTCCTTCCTGTACTGCCGCTTCACCTCTTCAAACACACAGCTGATGTTGAAGAGAAGGTGACATATCAACCATTGTATCAACCGTGACATATCAATTGTTTCCCCATCAAGAAAATACAGATTTAAGGCTCCTGCAGAGACCGTACAAACACTGAACACACAGAGCAAGAACATGGCTTTTCCCTGCTCCAGAATCAAAGGAAGTTCTGCCTTGAATTTTAACAGCACATGGATCACATCCAAAACCCTTACACAGGGGAGCCACAAACTGCTCACCACCAACCCCTCTGGAAAACGAGGCCCCTATTTTGGGTTCTCCAGTAGCTTTATCACAGGTTGCCTTCCTGTACAGTCACATTTGTGGCATATTTCTATGAGAGGCAGAGTTAAGATGACAAGAGGAGCCCTCAGCAGGAATCCCCTGACCCGAGGCACATCAGGAAACCTCCATCTCACTGCTGCAACCAACACCATTTTTTGCCTTGTGGGCTAAGCCCTACTCTACAATGGCTGCACCTGCAGCACAGCAGCAGAGCAAGAGGGCAGGATCAATGCCCTCCACACAGACAGGAGATGAGGCAAGGCAGGCACCAAGATGTGCCTCCCAGGTTTCACACACATCAGCCACTCCAAGGCAGCAGAGCCAGGACATACATGGCAAACACTCCCTTTCACACTGAGCTGCAACACAAGGCTTTTTCCATGTAGGAAGGCTTCCCCTCCCTCCCAAACTCCTCCTTTCAATTTGGTGCCTCAGATTTGGCAAGTGCAAGACATGGTCTGCCTCAAAATACACTACTTCAGAGAGGAAACAGTCACATCTGGAGGCAGTGCCAGCTCTTGGCATCTTTAACTTTGCCAGAAGTTCATCACACCTGGATAGTGCTGGGGTAGGGTCACAGCACCTCTCTTGCACACCCACCCCATCCCTGCAGCTGAAAATGGGCTGGCAGCTCACTTGCCTTCTACTTACATCATCATCCTGCACGCTCAGGGGGATATCCAACATGCACATCTGCACAGGCTGCACCAGAGCCTTCTGCACGTTGAACAAAGGTTTTGCCTCCATCTTCCCAGGGATGGAGGGGCTGCTCATCCTCCTCTCTCTCCTCTGCCACTCCTCTTCCAGGAGCAGGTCCAGCCCAGGCAGCAAAACAGATTTGAGATTCCTCCCTGCTCGATTTTGTCAGCACATCTCGTTAACAGCTGCTGCTTCTGCTGCTCTAAGAGGTCTTATTTCCTTCCTTGCAAATCAAAGAGCAGTGAGGAGCTGCACCAAGAGGCTGTGTGTGCGCGTGTGTGAGCAAGTGCGCCTGTGTGTGTGTGTGTGTGCGTGTAGCCAGCGATGCTCCCGAGGCTGGTGAAGCAGCCCCTTGCAAGCACGCCGCGGCACGCTGCCTTATTCCAGCCTCTCCTTTCTTTCAGGGCAAGCTCAGTGCTGGCTCCAGCTGCTGCTTTGCACTGGCGCGAGGTTTTCAGCCTCATCTACATGCACGGCACTTGCAAACCCCGTGCATTGTCCCAGAGACACAACAGGTTCTGCCTGCTGTTGATTTCAGATTACGCTCAAACAGTGTCTGCAGCAGCTACAGCATTTCACTCTGGCTTTTGTGGCAGGCAGACAAGCAGAGCTGTGGAAGGATGAGAGGGTGTGAGAAAGACAGCATGAATGATCGGACCTATAGCCTCCCTTTTTCATTTCTTCTCTCTTCCATCCCCGCTTTCCATTGTCCAAGGCAGTTTCAGCTCAACACCCTCCTGTACTCCAAGGACCACAGTGAGGCTTAAATAATTCACATCCAGGGAGTGCTTGGCAGCCTTATGGCAGTGCAGCGTGGCACTGGAAGACAGTGAATATTGACGTGCAGGTCAATCCTGCATGGAAAGTTTTGCCCAGGTGAGTATGACACCGCCTGACTTTTCCATCAGAGAGAGACAGCGACTCTGAAACAGTTTTGCTTTTGAGCATGGCACAAAATGGGTGGTTTTGCTACAACGGGTGTCTTCCTACAGAACGCGCACCAACAGGAGCAGTAGGATGAGAGAGTAGACATAGAGCAACGTGGATCTCACAGGCGTTACAACTCTCACAAAAAAGAGTAAACCCGCGGCCAAGTCCATGAGCCGTTTCCTCACCCTCATCAGCTGCAGAGATCAGGCTTACTAACGGGGGGGACATCTCTCCAGCGAGGACAGCAGTAGACAGAAGCAGTTTGGTGGCTTTATCCAGCCACACCCAGCAAGGAGACTCACTGGGATCAGTTAAGCACCAACACAGGAGCTGCAAAATGCCAGGGCAAGCCAATAAAAAGTCCTCATTGCCCTCAAACAAACAGGAGTTTACATCCTTCAAGCTGCCCTTCTTGCTAGGCCCAGGAGGGATAAGTACGGTGAACAGACCCTGCTCCAGCAGGCAGTTTTAGGTGGTTTCCCATGACTGCAGGCAGCAGTGGGTCCCACACTGGGGCTGCCCTTTGCCAGGCAAAGGTTTGGGACAGGGCAGCTCTGTCCCTGCTTTCCCAAAACCAGCTGCTGCCTTGAGGCCACAAGCACAGTGTGCGGCATACCGGGTCTCAGAGTAGAGTGAGGAGCCCTGCTGAGCCCAGCATTCCTGCGGCGTTAGGTAAGCTGGGCTTGGCCAGCCCTGCTCAGCGCCCAGCCAGAGCGGGGCTGAGTCATTACCCCAGGAGCCAGAGCTGGCTGAGACGCTGGGGTTCAACAGGTCTCACACGCACTTGCAGAGCTGGGCACCTTCCCAGCACACTGGTGCAGAGTGTGGGACTGCAGCAGGGTCCAGCCCATTGTTCCTGGGAGAAACGCAAGGGTGAGAAAACCAGTGTTTACATCCTGCGGGAATAGGAATTCATGTACAAGCCTGGAACAAGACCAGAGAGGATTAAACCCACCTTAAAATAAGTTTGAACTGGAAATTTGGCAGATTTTTCAATCACTGTACAGCCGAGATGAGCAGCAGCAACGACACAGAGGGCAGCGCTGCAGCAGCCCTGGGAATGGCCTCGCAGGAGAAGAGAGAGTGGACATCACAGCTCAGCACATGGACAAAGCAGTATTTCCAGGGCCATCTCCCAGCTTCTAGCCGACAGCATTTTGGCAACTGTCTGGCTCTTTTCATCGCAGAAAGTAGTGCCACAGCCCAAGAAACACCCTGGCATGGCCAGTCAGTATCCCTCTACGTGGATGATGTCCTGGTGACTCAGTACAACATGCACTCCCAAGGAGGACAGTCCCACATTTCACACTGCTATCATAAGCAACAAAATCTGCCCCCAGCACAGACAGTACCTATGGCTCTGATTCCAGCAAACGTGACTTAAACCTTCGTCTCAGCCCAAGCTCAGGTTACTCACCTCCCCACAACAGCAGGTAGGCAGAACATAGCTTTCCAGTAACAATCTTCCAGTAAGAAGCTGGGCTTGGCCAGATGGGATTGCACCTTCCAAAGGGCCTAAATGACTGCATCAACATCCTTAGAAGAACAGAGATTTCACAGTTCGGTGCCAGAGTCTCCAAGGGCTACCATCCCCAGGAACCCACTTATCACCCTGTTCAGCAGCTATTCTTTACCATGGGAACAGGAGTTTCTGCAAAGGTGGTGGAGGTACAGCAGTCCCATCATCTGCGGGTGCCTGGGTCTGCAGGGGCTCCCCTGGACCTCACGGTAACAGCAAGGGACGGACAGCAGTTTGCTACCCCAGAGCACAGACTTCTGGCAGCAGCTCAGTCTGCTCTACTGATCCCCAGAACACAGCACCATTCCACCAGGCAGCTGTAGACACCAAAGGGTTGTCCTGACCCTTCTGGAACAGTCACAAGCCACGCAAGCAGACTGCGAAGGAAAGCAAAACTACAAGTGCAGAGCCCCAGGAGAGATGCCAGGCAGCACAGCAGCGCTGACCAAAAGAACAGCCACACTGGAGAACACCTCAAGCTAACAAGAACGGGACACAGCGGACAGGGGCTGATGGGACATGAGAGCTGCTGTGTATGAAAGGCTTCAGCCAAAGGTAACCAGCCAGACATGGGTATTCACACAGTCCCAGAGACAGCACAAAACCTTCTCCTCCTCATGGCAACTCTACACATCCACCCACCGGTCTCTCCAGACACCTGCATAAGTCACTGGGGAACATAACATTCCTTCAATAGAAACAGGCAAAGTGGTTTTGAATGATTTTGCATCAGGAGATTTTCTGCAGAATTACAAAGCAAAGATTTCCCTGGCATAAAACCAACCCAGACAGGATGATCCTATGCAGGTTTCTGAATGACAGCCTCATCCTACTGCTCCTCCAGTCTGCCTGGCATGAGTGCTACAATCTCAGATCCTCCAGCAACAGCAGCAGAGTACCTTAAACACACCACTGCACTGACAGTAGGAGAGCCATTCTTACAGACAGGATGCACCCGCTGCTGGAGCCCAGCAGCAGCGCATTCAAGACCAAGGAGTGGGGAAGCCCTGCAAAGGGTGCAAGAGAAATCTCCCCCTGGTACCAACCTTGGCACAGTGGCCACTTCTGGCAGGCAGGGAAGCCCTAGCACAGCCGCTGATGCTTCCCCATTTCATTTTGCACTAGAGCTCTATTGTTTCCTGCAGATCCAGCTGAGCAGATAAAGCACATCATGAGACCTAACTTGCTTAGCAACCATTACTGGAAAAACACTGTCTTCCAGTAACAGTTTTGGCAGGAACAGAACAACTACAAGGCAAATAAACTGTGATCCCTGTGCTGTATGCATCCTGCTCCCAACTGCTTTACTGCTGTCCCAGAGAGAAAGGGACTGCTGCACTGGGAAGTGTACCCATTCCTTAAGGCATGAACGGCCTCTACCACCCTGCAAGCACATCACTTTGGGCACACCGTGATGGACCAGGACTGAGTTTCTGCATAGGTGGATACACGTTTCAGAGACAAACTCATGCACAGGAGGATCTTTGTAGCCAGCATAGCTGCAATGGCATAAACATTCAGAATGATCCAAGAACCGGTGACCAACCTCTCCCACCACATTGGTTGTTCCTTACACCAAGTGATTCACGAGGACAAAGGCCCACCTAGGAAGGGCTGACTTCAATGCCTGATGCAGTCAAGCAAAGACTTACACAAAATTAACGAAATTCCACAGAAATAACAATGGCAAGTTTGTTTTTCAAAGGAAATTGCAACTGCACGTGTTGTCCGCAAGCCCAAGTGTCATGGCATCCTACACATGCACCATTTGGTTTTGAAACAACACAAACCAACTGGTTTATTTTCACTGTGCAAGGCTGATAGAAAGGCAAAGAGGAAACAAAGCAGCATGACGGGTGAAAGGCAAATGGAAAATCCCAACAGTTCTTCCCCTTTAATAGTTCTCTGTAACAGAAAGGGGAAACCTGCTTTCAAAAACACAGAAATTCCAACCTGAAGCGTCCTCCTGAAGAAATCTGCATTTACAGAAAGCCTGTGGAGAGAATTAAAGAGGCAGATACAGGCATCAGACAAGAAGACGGATGCCTAGTGGAACTTGCAGGAGACCAGGAGCCAGTAGGATACCCATTTCTTAGTGAAAATCAAAGGCATCTTGATACATAAGTTCATGGGTGCTTCTGTATATCCCATTTGAAATCCATCTGCTTTGTCCCAAATGAGTCACTGAGAAGAAATCCCATTGCAAATCCCACTGCACCCTTGTTCTGATGTATGTATTTGAAGAAGCCACCCTTGTTCCTTCAGTTATTCCCAACAGCGGCCGCAGCTCATGCTGCACCTCAGGTCTCTGGAAAGCCCATCTGCCATTCAGCATCCTGAGGCGGATAAATTCCCATGCTCCCCAGAAGAGATACATATGCAAAATTAATTTGCAATCAAGCCCACGCGAAGCATGGGGCAGCCTTTTAATAGCTGCAGAGTAGCAACTATCCATGCAAAGTGAAGCCAACAAGCACGAGAGGGGGGGTGGGGGAAACCAATTAGTTTTCTTGGGATTTCTCCACACAATTGCCACTTCGGGGATTTCAATTTTCACGCTCTCCTGAGGGTGGAGAGTGCACCCTGGGAGCCATCATGTCCCAGAGGGGAGGGATGGGGACATTTCCCCATGCCCCCCCCCCCCCATGGTCCTGTGATGCAGCTGTGCTGGACCAGTCTCCATGGAGACTGTCACTGCAGCAACAGAGACCAGAGGTACAGCTCATGGCACTGCGAGAAGATGCAAACGAGGCCAAAGACCACCTTTCTCCCATAGGAGAGGGACCATCAGGTACTCATGTGCCTCATTTCTGCTTCTGAGGCAATTTCCCTGCATTGGCAGGATAAAAGGGTTCTGCTGCTTTTGATCCAGCTGCCTCATCCCATGCTGAAAGCACTTTATCCTGTTGAAATCAGTCCCACAGGAGCTGATAATATCGAGCTGTCACAGTGGGTAGAGCATCGGGAGGGAGTCATGCTCAAAGCTGTCATGGCAACAGTTTATTGAGTTTCCATAACCACCCTTTCTCCAGGTGGGGACACTGATGCGGTGTCCTCTGCCTTTACAGGAGGCCCCACCAGAGCAGCACACAGCCCGTGAGGTGGAACAGCCTCCATCCAGCGCCATGCTGGTCTCTTGCCATGTACACAGAACAGCCGTCAACTGCCTGTGCTGTAAATAGGATGAAACTCAGCCCTGGAGGCCCACCATTGATTTTCACTGCCTAACAACAGGAAAGCTTTACAATCCTATTAACTAAACACCCTTCCAAGCAGCACTGGGAAGCGCAGAGGAGAGCTGTGCAGTTAGATCCACCCCATGCAGTGCCTGGCTCCAAGAGGTGCTGGTAAGTTCCCAAAAGCTGGGCTGCGACCCGTGCAGTGGCTGATGCCGTGTCAGTGGTGGCCCCCGCAGGGGCAGGTTGAATCCCACCAAGAAACACAGAGTGCTGGCTGCAGGTCACTGGCCAGAGTGCAAAGGAGCCAGCAGGCCTTGCCCAGGAAAATGGTGCTCACACATGGAAACTTGGCAGGACTTGAGCCCTGAAATACTGACAAATACCAGTGCATTTCAACCTCTTCCTAATTACCACCTGGTCATATTTGTAGGTGTTTCCTTGCAAAAGATAGACTGCTTTGGCCAAAATATATAAACATTTCATAGAAAAATGTGAATTTCATCCTAGGAGAAAGAATTTATCACAGAATACTATTGGCAAAATGTTTCAAGGTTATATCCCTCCTCTCCAGTTTGCAGCGACAGCCAGTATGAAAACAAAACCAAACCCTTCTGGGGATGTGAAGGCCCAGTTTCCCAGCCAGCCCCAGGTAGCCAAAAGCCACAGCCCATCTCCACATGAGGGCGAGAAACCTGTGTCCAGTGAGCGCAGAGGACACTGCTATGCCATGCCGAGGGATGGGCACCGGCGCAGCCGTGGGCGCTGTGACCAGGCCTCCTCAAGCGCCATAGGAGGGGCCGTGCCACCGTACGACATACGGGTGCCTGGCTGATGCCTCATCTGGCCAAGGTCCCTCGGGGTCCAGATCTGCCTCCAAATGGCATGGCGGGGATATCTGCAGCAGTTAGCCTGAGAACAAAGCCCTGTGCTGCAGCAGGAGGGAGATAAATGCCTTTTCACTAGAGGAAATGCACCTTCCCCAGACTGTCTAAGCATTTATCAGTCATCGCCCCTTCCCTTCTCTTCAATCAGTTAATAACACAGCATTGCAAATTGCCAGACCTTATATTTCCCATGGTGGGTTAGGAATGCAGACACAGGATGGGCACTTTGTCAGAGGACACAATACTGCCAGCATCCCCATCAGTACCACCTGCAGTGATGGAGCAGGGGGCTGGGCTCACCTCTCTGAAACAAAACTCTCCCTTCCTTTTAGTGTTTATTCCACAGGGGGGTGCAAAACAGACTGCCTTCCATGATCACTGGGACAGCAACCTGCCCGATTCCCCCATGCAAGGGACGAGGCCATGGGGCCACAGGCTCTTAGTTCGCAAATCCACCACACAGAGGCACAGCGCTTGCACCAACCTCCTTATATTGATGCCACAGAGGACAGCACAGCCACCAGAAGTGCCAGCCTGTCACCATGGAAATGCTGAACGGGAGGGTTTGAAGCCTGCTGGGACTTCCAACAGGCCCCGTCGTACAAATGCTCAGGGCTCATGGCTGTTTGGGAGGAGGTTTGTGCGCCCCTTGGCCTGCTGGGCGTGAGGCAACTGACATGGGACTTCTCCCAGGATAAAATACACCCAGGGAAAGGACATCCCCTGCTCCTCCAACCTCCGCACAGGCAGAGCTCAGCCCCATCCCGTGGCTGCTCCTGCCCTGGGCCAGCTGTCCTCTCCTGCTGTGACCACCAGATCTGCAGCAGTGGGTTCCTGGGTCTGCACAATCAATGCTTCTGCACGCCTTGAATAGCACCGCCATGGGAAGACTCCTCCATCCCCCCCCCAAGCAAACCTCACCACTGCTCCCTCCGGGGCCACCCAACCTCCTTGGCAAGGGGCTAGAAAGCAGCGAGGGCTGGCTGCATTCCTATTCCCCACAATTCAAAACAGATGCCATGCAGCAGCCAACCTGACCAGGAAGTTCTCACCTGCCCTGGACCTTACTGTGCCACCCCAGCCGCCACTGTTGCTTTTCATGTCAGTGGCATCTCATCCCCAGGGAGGCGAGGGAAGAGCCATGACCGCATCGGACACGGTGCCAAGCGAGATGGGCAGGAAACACACAGTGAGAAATCTGCTGTGAGACAGAGGCAGCAGGGCCAAAAGAACAGGGCAGGCTGGCTGCCAAAGACTTCAGAGGGACCTACAGGCTGCCCTGTGAAATGACCCCAACCTTCCCATCTCATGCCAACGCCCTGCACAAAGCCAGGCAGGCTCCTCCAGCGCTGAACATGGCCTTTGGAGTGTTTGCTTCCTGCCTTCAGGCCAGGCAGGGCATTTATAGCAAGGAAGTGGGAAACAGATTGGGACCACATGGAGGAGGAAAGATAAAAAGCAACAGCGGATATCCTGAGCAACCAGCAAGAGGGTAAGTCAGGCACAGTTTGCAGGGTGATATCAGCCAGCATGAGCCTTCAGGGAGAAGGTTCACATGGCCACGTTGTGGATCCTGGGCAAGGCATTACCTCTAGGCTGTGCCAGCAACCTGCACCCCAGCTGCACATTCCCTCCTCTGATAATGCCAGGACTGCTTCTCCCACCACACAAGCAATCCCTCCAAACAGCAATGGTCAGCCTACAGCAGTCAGTATCTACACACGTGACTCATTTACTCTCCCATTTCTTTCTTTTCTAGGGAAGTGTGGAGCCTCATCTGGGGTTCCTTTTCATCCCAGGGCTCTCGAGCCACATCTAAAGTCTCTCTGGTTTTCTTCAGACCCTACACAGAAACACGACAGACCAAGGGACAGCTTCTCTGAGCTGCAGCAGGTGAGTAACCTACCAGGGCACAGCTGAACCCCTTCCTTCCCCACCAGACCCATCGCCCTGCCTCTTTTCTTCCTTCCCCCCGTCTTTGAAACCCCTCTCCAGGCAGGGTGGTAAAGGACACTGTATTGCAGCTACACCCTCCCCAGGGAACACACGAGCACAGGAGCCCACGGGGCCACCCCAGAGTTCAGTGAACCCAGAACTGAGGGGCTGTAACTGCAGAGGATGAACTCCCACTGCACTGCCGGGCCTCAAGGGAGCGGGAAGTGTGTGATCCCCCAGCACCACCACCACCAAGCTGCCTTTGACGTCAGCACATGTCTACAAACATTGTCTTTGACCGGCAGCCAAGCCTTGCAGTGCAGGCAGATATCAGTGGGGAAAGCAAATGGATGAGGAGAGCCCTCTCCAGGATCACTGGCTGGCGGTGACAGACAGAGGCGAACACGCAGGGGTTCATCCAGGTGACCTGGGAGCCAAAAGGTCCCCAGGAAATCAAACAATTTAAAGTGAAAATCCCCGAGGAAAACATGGGTGACCCCTCACTGCAGGTCACACAGGCTGGGCTTGGGCAGCCCCAGCAGGAAAACCCGCTAACGTCTGCAGGCTCTGCCAGTGCCATGGGATGCCACAGCAGGCAGGGCCAGCCCCAGGCACAGCAAACCCCAGCACTGCTCCAGCCACGGGGGCAGCAACACAGCACATCCAATCACACTGCTGCGCCCACAGATTAAACAAAGCTCTACCGACACTGACAGCGCAGTGCGCGCAGCCTGAACAGCAGCAAAGGCACCTCTCCCAGCCACTGCTGATGGAGAGGCCATGTATTTGCCTCTTGTCTACCAAGTGCCAGAGAGATCCGGGGGATGGGTTGACTGGTGGCAGTGGGAACAAGCACGAAAGGGAGCTGTAGATCAGGGCTGGCTTTTTTATGGGAGGGACACAGTGCCTGATCAGGCTGAGGTGTCACAGCAGGCCCATGGTGGCTTTGGGATTGGACCTGAGGTCTCCAAGGATGGCGCTGGCTCACATTACTCATCACCAAGAAGCCAAACACAGCTCCTCCCTCATGGGCAAGACAAGACACAAGCACCAAGCTCCCCTGAGCAGACCTGCCGCCTGCAGCAGAGCCCGGGTCGGTGGGGTCGGTGCGCTCGCTGCTTCCCAAGGGAGCCTCTGCCATGCTCCGGCTGCTCAGCCCTGAAGGGAGGCAGCGATCGCTCGGGGAACACCAGCGCCGCCTGCCGCACAGCCCGCACAGCGCGCCCGCCCCGCAGGCCGAGCCGGACCCCCAGCGCCCGGCGCCGCTCACCGCGACCCGCAGAGCGCATCCCCGGGCAGCAGCACGGCCCGGGAGCAGCAGCGCTGCTGCAGCAGGAAGGAAGCCTGAGACAGCCCCTATGGGCACTCGCAGCTGAGTCCCTTGCACAGCAGAGCAAAGGACAACAAGATGGGGGAAAGCAGAGCGGAACAAGAGCATCCCGGAGCCCATTTAGGGACCATAGTGTGTGAGGCAGATGGAGAAAGAAGCAGACAAGCTGCCTTGGCAAAAGCAGACAAGCAACCCCTCTTCTCCATCAGCACCCTGCAGGTGAAGCACATCTTCCGGCCTTTCTACAGGCAAGGGGATAGGAGAAGAGGCAAACAGTCCCTAGCATTCACAAAGCCTTGGCAAGCTAGCTGACACGCTCCCAAGTATCTCCTTTGGAGAGAAATTCCAGATCCTGTCACTACATATCATGCACTCCCATATGTACCATGTCACCCTGTTATCCCAGGGAAACTCCAGGCAGTGGGGACACCTGGGAGAGCAGGGTCAGCCTGAGGGAGCCAACTGCAGTTTCTCTGCACCTCCAGCCCCAGTGGCTGTGTGTAGTTGCCAGTTTGCCAGCCCTGCTCCACAAGTGACAGCACTTTGGTGGCAGGTGAAGCAGTTTCTCTGCATACATCATCTGGAAAGCAGGCTGGCATCCTCCTTGAGACAGATCCATAGAATGGTTTGGGTTGGAGGGGACCTTAAAGCTCAGCCAGGTCCAACACCTTCCACTAGAGCAGCTTGCTCCAAGCCCCATCCAACCTGGCCGTGAACACTGCCAAGGATGGGGCAGCCACAGCTTCTGTGGGCAACCGGTGCCAGCGCCTCAGCACCCTCACAGGGAAGAGCTTCTTCCTTATATATAACCTAAATCTGCCCTGTTCTGAAAAGTCCCTTCTTTCTTCACATACAGAGTCTTCTCAAAGCAAACTGACCCCAAAGATAATAATTAACTGCACTGAGCTACTGGAAAAAATCAATCACTACTGTATCCCAGAGATTTATTCTGGATCCTGCAGCAGTCACTGCATCCTTTGTTCACATCTGATCAGCACTATCTGCAGGCACACATGCATGAGTGGGAGCTCCAGATGGAGCAGCCGAACCACGCTGAGGAGGGACTTTTCATCTCTCCACCTGCTTCCTCACACGCCTGCCGCCAGCTGGACCCTTGCTTGCTGTCACTTGTTGCCAACTCACCCTCCTACACGTGGCAGGGTACCACCAAGAGTTAACTCCCAGCCACTGGAGTCGCTTCAGACACAGCTCCCTTCCCTGCCTCAGAGCAGATGACAAGGATCGCCTGCACTCGGCACTCTGAGCCCTGCCCTCAGCCAGCCCCGAGCCGGCTTGTCTGCCATCTGCCCCCTTCTCCAGCTCCAACAGCCAGGAAGGGAGGGAGCTTGGTTTAGGGAAGAAGCCACCTTCTGACCCAGCTCACAGGCAGGTTTTGGTTCGAAAGGCTGAAACTTACCATTGCACATGAACCTCTGCTTTCAGATGTCATAACACCACGAACAACACATCTGCAGCAATTAGATCAGAGATGAAAAAAAGCTTGTTTGCTCAGCGTATTTACTTTGCAGCACTGAGTTTCCCCAGTTGTTTGTATGAGTCTTTCCCTTAGCAACCAGAGAGAGAAACATTTGAGAGACATGAAAACTGTAGCTGTACAGTGGTGAGGCAGGGTGCCTGAGGCAGGGTGCCTGTGGCAGGGTGCGGCTGTGGGTGCAGCTGGAAATTCCTTTTAACTGATAGTCACGAATGACACGACTTGGATGAACTGCATCCCTTAAAGCAAAGCAGCCACCCTCTTCAAGCAGGATTCAGGCTTCTAACCTGTGCTCTCCACGATAACACCTGCCACGAAGGATTCCAGCCTTGTAACAAAAACCTCTACATGCTTTAGCTTATCCAGATACAAAACAGGAGCAAGTATAAAAAGTGATAAGAAGGCTAAAGTGGAGACTTTAACACAAAGCTACCCATAGGAATGCAACATGCATTCCCAACACGGAAGGGCGACTGAGCTCTAGACATTGTTTTTCTGGACAGCTTTAGACCTGTAGTTTGCTGGCTCGCCTAGCAAGATCATTATCCCAGTGAACAGCCATGTTGACAGAGCACTCTTACTCTTGACCTCTGGCAGGGTCAGGATCCAAAGCCCAGTATTTTGGTTGCCAATCCCGTTTTCCAAAGGGCCATGCCACAATCCAGCGCACATGCACGCTGGCTCCGGCCTCACACACTCCCAACAGAGCTAATTCCGCTTTTGTTTATAGGGCTGGATCAAGGCAAATGAAGTTAGACCAAACAGACCCAATGGGTGCAGGAGGTGGCTCTGGTACACACATTTTCCAGTCCAAAAAATGAATGCCCGCCCACTTTCCACCACAGCATCAGCCCTTCCCTTTACTCATTCTTGGGTTCCCAGGAGCCATCGCTGCCCACTTACCTTTTCACCACCCCCACAAGGGCAGCAGCACAAATTCCCCTTCCCTTCCCTTCCCAGGGTTGGTGTTGTGAGGGGAACATGAGAAGAGGAATAGGAAGTATAAAGCCAGAAGAGCATCACCACCAAACAGAGCACCCCACTCTGGTAAGACCCCAAATTTCATGCCTTTGCTTCATCCTGCCCCCAAAGCTCCAGTGGATTTGTGAGCATAGAGCTTTTGTCTACCTTAGCTCAGTCTAGCTTCATTTAGCCTCATAAACACACAGGCAGGGACAAGGGACCTTTGGGTGTCACTTGGCTTAGGTGCTGCCTGAAGAGCTGTGGCCCTGGCTTGGTGGCACAGCATGCAGCTTTGCAGCCTGCCAGCAGCCACACGGCTCAGCAACGGCTGCAGAATCGCACTGCCAGCCAGACCCTGTCCCAGACTGTCTTTGCTTTCGCTCCCAGCCCTCCATCCCCGCTTCCACCGGCCGCACTTACCCACAACGCAGCCAGAAAGTGAAAGGAGAAAAACAAAACCAAACAGAACCGAACCAGATTCCCTCCTGCAAAAGGTTCAGCCTCCCCCCGGCCAAAGCTCTCTCTGCACGTCGGGGCCGGGACTGCTGCTCCTCCGGCGTCCCCCCCTGCCGCAACGGGCAGCAACGGGCAGCAACGGGCAGCAACGGGCAGCAACGGGCAGCAACGGGCAGCAACGGGCAGGCACCTGCGGCCACCCAGGACCTCACCGCGCCAGAGCGCCGCACACGCATTAAGCACTCACCGCGGGCCCCCCCCCCTCGCTGGGTGCTGGAGGGGACCGAGTCCGGCGCCCACGCCGCTGCGCACCGGAGCCGGGAGCCCCGCGAGAGAGCGCCGGGGGAACGGAGCCGCCGGGCACAGCGCGCAGCTCACCTGAGTGTCAATCATCATCATGCCCCGCGCATAGCCCAGCCGTGGCGGAGAGCCGCCGGGCCCCGCTCCGCGGTCCCGCGGGGCCGGGTCACCGCCTCCCCGCGCTGCCCGGCCGCCGGAGCCGCACCGCCGCGGCCATGGAGCTCCGCCGCCCCTCGGGAGCCTCCGCCGCCGGCGCCGAGCGCACCCGGGAGCGCCGAGGGCAGCGCGGGGCGGGGCGGTGGGGCCGGGGGCGGGGCCAGGCTCGGGGCCCGCGGGAGCCGGGGGCGGGGAGCGCGTCTCGGTGCCCGGGATGGGGCGCGGGGACCCCGTGCGCGGCGGAGGGAGGCTCCGGTGCGGGGCTGCGCTGGGAGCGGCGGCGCTGCCACCACCGGCGCCGGGATCGCCGCTGTGAGAGGCCGGCGCTGCGCCGCTGCGGTGACGTCAGGAGGAGCAGGAGCCGAGGGGAGGCCGCGTCACTCTTCGGGGCCGAGTGCGCGCCGCCGGTGCGATGCTCCCGGTGCGGGGCAACACCCCCCGCTCGCGCCCACGGGAGCGCGGTGGCATTGGGTCTTGCTGAAGGGCAGCATCGTGTAGTTACCGTAACGGTACCCGTGCTGGACAGTGGGAAAATACGTACCTCAAAAGGTCTCGCTACAGGGAAAGAAAACCGAAACCAAACCAGCGAAGCGAAAACCCAGAGTGGAGCAATTTCAAAAAGTAATTTCGTATCTTCTCAGACTTCCTTTAAATTAACTACAGGTTCAGCAGGGGCAGGGGGATGAGGAGGGCATGCAAGCAGCAGAGACTTCTGGTTAAATCTGTCTGGCTATTCCTGTGACTTTATACTGGTCTTACATGAAACAGAGACGTTGGGGTTTTCTGTATTTAATCTAAATCTGGCCCAAGACAAGGCAAGTCGGTACAGCATCACTCTTCTGCTTGGAGAAAGAAGGGAGATGGGTGGGTAGGCAGACATCTAAAAGTCACTCCTCCCATGTGTTTTGCTGGCAGTGCTTTCGTAGATGATTTGATTTTATGGACCTACATGTGAAGCAGAGCTGAAGGATGGGGGATTTGGTATGATTACTGTGCAACCTGCTCCTGTAAACTCCTCCTTCAGTTCCTGCTGTCGCTGTTACGGTCACTCCACCTGCAGAGCAGCCGTTGCTGTCTGTGTGGTTCACCTCTGAGGATCCCAGGTACTTGCTGGGGTAGTGAGCCAAGGCACGGCAGGGGCAATTCACGTGAGAAAATAGTAACGCTGGTGCTTAGAGCTGCCCTTTGAGATCAGAGCAAATCCCTGCTGAGAAAGAAACTCATTCTATGCATGTCATTCACTAGTGAGTGACCAAGACTAGTCCCTGTGCAGCTCCTGCCTCAGAAAGCCACAGGCTAAACAGATTAAGGCAAAGGGCAGGATAGTAAAACCAGCCATTCTGGCAGGGAGCTCACAGCCTTCCAGCTCCTTTCCACCACCCTGGTGCTTTAGCTGCATTAACCCAGCCAGACACACATTCACCATGCTGGTTTAATTCAGGGAATGTGTAACTGATGTTCTTATCCTTCCTTATCCATGTCTGCTCCATGATCCTGGCCACAGATCTCCCACAGAGGTTTGACAAGGCCAGTCCTTTCATAACTACCCTTTTATAACATATCAAAGTGGTTCAAAATAACATTTCTGGTCAGTAATGTCAGGCAACACAACACATAGGAGGGTTAAGGGAAATCTGAATAGGAGCAGAAAAGGGTGCTGGTCTGGCTTAGGGGAAATAATTCTTGTCCTGTCCGTGAGGAGAACAAGAGGATCATGGTCTCTCCTCACCTGGGATCATATTCAGTGCTGGCAGTTTCTGCTTCTGAGCCCCTGAGTTTTCCCTTTGGGGATGAATGCACTGTGCAAATCACCAGCCAGGACAAGGAAAGAAAAAGCTTGTCAGAGGGGTTCTTAAACAGACAATGAATGAGCCTGTTCCAGCCAAGCAGAAAGGATGGATGGATGGATGGATGGATGGATGGATGGAACAAGGGGCCCTGGGGGAGGCAACAAGCTACTGATCTGAGGCTTGGATAAGGACAAACAGAGCTTGAGCTGGAAATGCCTTGAAAGCAGTATAAGTCAGCCAGTGATTTATTTACATGTGGTGACTCCCTTTTCATGCAGCACTACATGTGTGTTTCCAAGTCTAAATCCCTTTGGCACAAGGACATGTAAAACAAGCATTGTGCCCTGTGGCAAATGGAGGAAAACCTCACACGCAAGAGTACTGGGCTGCTGCCTTACTACCACATGCCTCAGTTTCCCCACTGAGTAATGGATGTCAATGGGGGATTCAGATCAGAAAGCACATCCTTGGGAAGCTCCCACTCTTGGGAAGGTCCACAAGCCTCAGGCTGCACAATGCAAATGAGAGAAGGAAAGCTTGCTGCTGGTGTTGGGGGAAGGGGATTAATCATCAGGAGATGACAACAGAAGGCCAGGTTTTCATTAATTAGAGGAGGGCATGAGCTGATTCAGGAGCATCTCCCACACTGCACTGGGGAGCGTGCTTCTGCAGTCACATTCTTCTGCTTCCTAGAGACAGAGAGAGTTTCTAGGTACTGCTTCAAAATACAGCCCTGTTCGGCAGCACTGTGTCACCTAATATGTGACACAGGACCTTCCCCTGGGAAGAATGGCACTGCACAAGTCAGGCCATTACCACAATGCCCAAAGGGTCCTGGATTTGGCCAAAGGTGGCTAGGAAAGAGAGCTGCAGACCAAGCCTCTCGCTAAAGGTTTTCAGAGCAGGTACCCCAGAAACATAGACCACCCTCTATGACACATGATTTGTGCTGGAGAATTCCCTCTCATGGTGGATTTAATACAGGCTGTGAATATCTGCACAGGAGTTCAGTATGACAGCATGAAGCCCAATGCCTGCAAACACAGACCAGTTTAGAGGAGAGTTAAGGCACAAGAGGAGCTAGGCATTGGCAGAGCTGATCTGTGGATGTGTGGCTGCTATATAATTTCATGGTTATATTGGATCTGAATGCTTTTGTAAGAAATCTAGCACAGCACAGCCACGTCCATTCCAGCTAACACAGGACTGAAACGGCTCATTAAGTCATCTGCAACCAGTGCTGGGGCCCTAAAGCTTTGAATACTTGATCCACTGCCATACAGCATTTTGCTTATGTGAAGAGAAGCAAGTACAGTCAGGCAACTCTTCCCCATTTTGTCTCTTTCTGCCGAATGAGCTCCTTTTCCCTTCTCTTTTCTCCATTTTAAAGCCCTGTTCCCTTAGAAACAGTCAGCTTACCCCTTTCGCTCCTGCTTCTCCTCTCCATGCCGTACAGCGCTGCCACGCTGCTCCCTGGGGTGTCTCTCCCCACTCCCATTAAATGAGCACAGTGCAGATGTGCACAGCCCTTTGGTAGCACACCTCAGGAGGTAACAGAGATGTTGCCTATGGCAGACATGCTGTAGCAAGGAAGGTGGCACGTGGACCTCCATGCTGTGACCGTAGCTGGCAGCTACACAGCCATTGTTGCCCAGCTGTGGCTGTGCCCCTGTTTTGACACCCCCAGCCTGTTCCCCTGAGTGAGTGCCAGGCTTTAAAGCCTGGTTTAGGTTCTCATCACATTTCCACAGAGCAAATGTTAAACCCAACCTAACTCCAGCTCTATACTGAACTCACAGCTTCACTGGAGCATTTCATTATAAAATGAAATCACCCTGTTTGCTGGAAATGCATCGTACAGGTTTTTACTGTAAGTTCCACCAGCTTCTAGCCAATTTATTTCACAGAGCTTAGAAAAGTTGGAAAATACTGAAGGAATGGATAGGAAAAGATTACGTAGCCTACAGAGACATGTAAACCAGGGAAAAGGTTCAGAGCACATCTGTGATTGCAGTAAACCCAAAGAAGTTCAGTTTGGGTCTGAGCTGTGCCAGGTCTGCCTAAATTCAGGTCTCCAAAAGACAGAATGGAATTTGGAACAAAACTGCTATATAAATTCACACTATTTGTGCTGTCAGACCAGCGTTCCTACTGCTGGCAGTGGCTGGCACCAGCTCTCTATTGAGGGCCAAGAAATCCTGCTGCACACTAATCAGGTATAACTTGCTCTGAGCACAAGTTTCCTCCTGATCCTGACAAAGAATGTGAGCTTAAATCCCAATGCATGAAACACAAGGCATGGAAATTTACTGCCCTGCAAGTTTGTTTAGGGTTTTGTGGGTTTTACTGTTTGGTTGGGTTTGGTTTTTTGTTTGGTTTTTTTAAGTGAAAAGGTCTTTACTAAAACTTTAGGTCTTCTCCACAGGGATGTTAAATACTGTTTTGATTTTGCCAAGTTTCTGCTAGGCCTCAGCAAAACACTCAGGCAAAGGCATCTGCAGCCTTGCTGTAAGGACAGTCTTGCATTTGGTAACCGGCCTTTTGGATGGCTTTTTGTGTGCCGCAGCCTTAAGTGGGAGGCTTGTATTGACCAAGATTAGGAACTTGAAAACATTTTTATTCTCACCTCCACTTCAGCTGCTGCTCCTAAAATGCATTAAGACTTCTGTTCTCCAGAGAAACTATGACATCTTCCTTTCTCAGTTTGTTCTCACTGGGAACAAAAGCTCATGGTGGGGCATGTTCTGTGGGAGCTAATATTTAGTCGGTTTGAGGAAGGAGTGTGTGTGGAGGACATCTCTGCAGGGATCAGGTGGGCAATCTTGTATCTCATTGTAGTTCTTGTCCACTGTGGAAAAACATATGAGGTGAATTTCTCGGGGCTTTTGCTTCCTGGCATCCCATAAATACTCTGGAGAAAGCATCTTGGAGGGTTTGTGGAAGAGGAAGTGCCTGTTGAGATTACATTACTTTCTTCCTGCCATGTTGCCATGATCCCATTGGCTTTGTCCATAAGGATGGTCATGTGGCAAATCTTGGTGAACTCATAGACACTCTTGATGAGCCCTCCAAACACAGCTCCTTCTCTGCAGAAGTCCCCTTCTTCATCAGGGATGTAGGCTGCTGAAGAGCTCCTCCTCTCCTAAGGGAACTGGCTTTGAGGGACATTGAAATAGGCAGGGTGCATGGCTGCTACTGTATCACCCAGGGTCTCAGGACCCCAGGCATTGTAAAGCATCATGCCAATGCCCAGGCAGAAGAGGTAACCCACCTCCTGATGGCTTGTCTCTGCAATGTGCTTGTTCATGGCCTCCATCCTGAGTATGGATATCTCTTGCCAGCTGGGGTATTTCTTGACTGGTACAATGACAAACCTTCATCCAGGTTCCAGCCAAACATTGGGAATTGCCTCAGGGTTGTCAGTGAAGATATAATAGTTCACCCAATAGCCTTTCATGAAATGTTTCTCTGCTGACTCCAAGAAGTGGCTTACAAACCTGGTGTACCTGTGCAGACACCACATGTGAACAGCACAGCAGACACCGGGGGATGCATGGTGGCTTACGGAGGGTACTTTAATGAATGGAAGAAGACAAGGGATGAAGAGTATTGTCCAGCTATTGTTGCAAAGATTCATGCACTATACATGCAATAGGTAAAGTATAGAGGAAGACAAGGAACAAGTATATTATCCTGCTTTGACAAGCCAACCACCTATCGACAGCTCTAATGACCAAGGCACATTGAGCATTAGGAATACTTCAGGAACACTGAACGTGCTCCAGGTGCAATAGCTGTTGAGTCTGTCGTGTGTAGGCTTCTATGCTTATGGACACAATAAATGGGCATTAAAGTTTATGTTACAGATTGCGATAGATTTCAGTTCTGCTGAGGACAAGAAAAGCCAAAATAATCTTTCCACAGAGGAAGAGCATCAGCCCAAGCACTGTGCTCACTGAGTAGCTCTGTCACTTTCCAATGGCAAAGGCAGTCACCCCTATGGTGAGATTCAGTGGCCTGTAGGCATTGTCTAGGATCTCAGAATTGAAGGTCTCTTCTCAGATGATGGGAGCCAGCCATGGTGTGACTGTCAGCACATCCTGACGGCTGAAGGAAAAGAAAGAGAATGTTAATGAAATGTAACAGCTCCTTTTGGTTTCAAGTCCAGTAAATCAGAAAGAAACGCTAAAAAAGGCAGCTAGAAGAGTGTATGTACCAGCACTAACTCACTATGGATGGTATTATCTCCAGAGATTTTTTTTTCCCCCTCTTATTTAAGATTACTGAGCACAGACATTTCAGTTACTGGGATGAAGCTAAGCATTGTTTAATGAATTAGTAAAAACCTGAAGATGCACTAAAAGGTCATTTAAGCTCATAGGACTTTTCTGATGTGGACAGCTTAATGACCACTGAACTCACAGAATGAGAACCTATGCATATTTGTTATCAGCCTGATGTAGACTGCTAAAATCTAAAACACAAGTGAGAATATGAAATTACTGTAAAAATATACCCCATTGCTGTGTTATTAAAACACAGCTTGTGGCGTGACAGTTTATTTTTCCAGTATTTATATATAGCTTTATCAGATTTAGATATAATTTAGAATTCTGTTACACATTTGAATGTTGGCTCTCATACAAAGTTACAGAAAATCCTTCATCTCCTGTGTGAGAAGTGGAAATACTGAATATATGATGTCCTTTTACAGCTATGCAATGCCATTGCAACTTTCTTCTTTGTTCTCAGGGATTCTTTCTCACCTTTTTGATTTTAAAACAGGATGCCATTTGTGATGTGTGTTTCACCCTGGCCTGCTCACATCCACCCCTCACCGTGATCTGTAACCCTCTGCTAATGAAATTTGTCATGCACTGTGCTGTGCATGACAGTAGGAGGCTGAAGCAATCTCATACCTGACACGCTCCCTGAAGGCAATAATACCACAAGAACCAAACTAAGGGACCTGTGGGGAGCAGTTTGACAGCTGAAGGAGCACAACCCTTTCAACCCAGATCTGATGCTTTCAGTCTGCGTGGATAAGATAATAACAATTTCTCTCCTTACTATAGTAGTGTATATGATTACAAGATTAAATTATACAGGAAGAAGAATTTGGTTTGTAGGAGATGCACTAACTGAGCTGTTTGCTTTCTGGGCTAATTATCTGAGAGGAAAAAGAAAGTCGGCAGGTTTGCTCCTCTAAGCAGGGCTTTTTTCATTTCATTTGAAAGGGCTGCACTGGCTTTCCTGATGACTCATTTCCATGGTATGCATCCTCAGTGCATGCTAGTGAACCCCCTTCAGAAGACACTACACTGAAAGCTACAAGCTTCTCTCCTCATTTAGTCCAGAGTACACGAGTTGATTTCACACACTAGTTTATTCCAATTAGAGGAGAGAAATATTCAGGCCTCATGTACTGTTGAAATAGTGGGGACGGGTAGAGGAAGGTATGTACCAACAGGGTACATGTTTACCATGTACCCCAACAGGGTACGTGTTTATTAACATGCAAAAGAATGGTGATTGTTGAAGGTGAACTGCTAGAGATAAGAGTCAGGTTACAGGCGCTGGACCAAAGGAGAGTACTAACAAACACAGCTGACAAAGGAGCGTTTGTTTGCCTAAGTCACTTCTTAGCTGCTGCTGCCTGAAACCTTCTATGGCTGTTTAAACTCACGGGCTTGTCTGCTTCCCATAGAGACTTGTCCACGTGAGCGCCTGCAATTTGTTCCAGAGTAAGATCCAGCAGGTTAGCTGAAACCATTGCTGAAGGTCATACAAGGCACCTGCTGGATTTTACCCTGAAATAGATTCAAAGCTTTCCCACAGCTGCTTACAGCTACAACAGTTCCAGAAGCTATTTCTTACTGTCTTCCAGCTATTATGCATCTCCCATCTCAATAAGAGCTTCTCTGTAGCAGCAACTCTGTAGACAGGCTGAGTGTGTGTGCTAATGTATTCAGGAATTTTTAGTAGGTATGTTAACAAGTGTACAGGGACTAAACTCAATCTTACAGCAGCACAGCCAGCCATAGACTTACCACACTGTCAGTCTTCCCATGGAACAAGGTGCTGTTCAGTCTGTACCAGGACTTTGAAATTGAGTGTCACAGAGCCCCTGAACCAAAGTCAGGCAGAAACACATGCCAAAGCTCAAAGAAACTTACTATGGAGCCAGCACTCTTGGCTGCTGATAAAATAATCTGTAAAAATGAAGAACTATCCACTGAGTAATACATGAATATACCTGGAAGAGAGGAATAGCAGTTTAAAGGTCGGGAAATAAGAAGTCAGTACTTACTGGGGGAAAAGCTGGATTAGCTTCTCTTCTATTTACTGGAGTTTCATAGAGCTGCATGGTGGGGTGGGAAAAGAGAGAGATTGTAATGCTTTTCCTAGATTATGAACCAGGTTCAGCTTCAGGACTTGCTGCTGTACTGACAGCTGTCCAACTCCTTGATCTAGTTGCTGTGCACACTGCTCTGTCCCTAGTACAGAGATAGATATTGCCTGTACACTCCTTCAAGGGATGTCAGACGAGTAGCAGTTTTGAGACAGAGCACAAAACAGGGACAGAGAGATTCTGGCAGCTCTCTGAGCCTGGGTAAATCAGAGTTTAGGGGTCAAAATCCAGGGAAGCACATGCTGCTTAGGGTCTTAGTACTGGTCATGTATGTGCTCCATTCCCTACATAACTAGATCACCTGGAGGGCTGAACTACCTGACACACATCACACTTTAAACAGCATTCAGAGAAACAAGCATCTTACTAGACACAATGTTTTTTAATGGCTTGAAATAATCAGAAATGCCTCTATAAGAGATCATCTTTTCTATTTGCTTTCTTGTTTTGTTTTGTTTTTATAAGATCAGTAGGTCACAATAAAGGATGGGAAAAGCTGTGGCTTGTCATGACTTGTCATGTCACAGCTATGGTCCAATATGACAGTGAAGTCACGTAGGCCATATACTGCATGTGAAGCTGACCCCTTAAACTGTAAGCAGCTACCCTTTCATTTGTTCAGAGCAAGTTTCTGGTCCACAACTCATGTACTGCCATCACACAGAGACTTTCATAAAGTGAGTGGAAAGCACGGATCATCATAGAGTGAAAAAGGAACATGATTAGGAGACTGAGATTATTCCTTAACTCTGACAGAACTCCTTGTGTGATTGCTCATTTCACCTCACTGACATAATTACGTTTCTCCATCTAGCAAGCTGGGATACTTGATCCCCATCTCAAGGCACAGTGAAACGCGTGTGTACATGTCCATATGTGCAATTACACCCTGATAGTAAAGCCAATGTTAACCTGTTCATCGTGGTCTCTGTGACCCACAGCAAACAAGGCCTCACTTATGCTGTACAAACACAGAGCTGTCCTGAAGGGCAAGCAGACTAAAGCAGGAAAGGTTGCATTATTACCGTTTTGTTTTAAGGGAGTGACTGATTATAGGTTCATAAAATAAAGAACAAGTTACTACTTGTTAATAACTACTCACGCTGCCACTGAAGAACACCCCTGTAACAATGATCTGTGTTACTCATTACATATAAAAGAGGATACTTTCAGGGCAAGGAAGGTAGTATGGGAGGTAGTGCACTTTTCCATCCCTAGCTGTAAATCTGTGACAGCAAAGAACCATTTTAAGAGGCAATGCTGAGAGGGATCTTCCTAGGATTTTCCAAAGATCTTCTGCGAAGCTGGCACTTATTTTGAGAAGTAACTCGAGCTGACTGCATGTCTGCTTTACCAGTGTAAAATGTTTTAATGTCATACACTTCTGCTAAGGCATAAATGGAAAGCTCAGGACAAAATGAGCCCAGAAGCATCCAGATTGTAACATCAGGTCTAAGCATTGGTATTTACATCAAGTGGTCTGCAAAACATAAGCCTCCACATTTCTGGAAAGTGTACACAAATGAGGACACAGAAGGCAATGCCCAAAATGCTCAAATACGCAACATCATGGGTGCAACACAGTGACGCTTCCGGGAACTTTGAATACTCTGTGTTGCATAGCAGACATAGGCTGCGCAGGCACCTTTCAGTTTTTATCACAATCTACACACATTTTTATATACAATCTCTTGGCTACCAGTGAAATGCAACTACCCACAATGTGACAAAAGCAAACTGCAATATTAGTACAATAGCATTAATAATAATTTACCAGTTAGTAGAAATGGCTGATCTCAGATTCCTTTCAAACAATGTTTGAGTTTGATCAAGAGAATCTGTGAGGCATACTCAGTAGTTGGTATACTCAAAGCTACGAACATTCTCAATGTTTGGTAAGTACAAAGCTGTTCCTAGTTACACTGGAGTGAGTTTGGGCTGTTTGAAGAGACAGATAATCATATCCTTTAAGGCCAGAACTGAAATATAACTGGAATATTTTGTACTTGAACATTTGTTTGTGAGTCAGATATGGTGTTAGAAGCCAGATTTAGACACAATTGGTCTTTTTTTCTCTCTCCCTTCAGAGGCTTCTCCCTCTACTGGTGTTACTTTATCTATTATATGAATTAATGTTCTTTCTTACAGCTTTAACAGTGACTTTCCATGAAAAGCACTGCCTATAGTTTTCTGCCCCTATGCTTTTTACCAGAGTATAAATATAGACAGGATGGCTTTAACATGACCAAGCTTGACAGCAAATTCTTACCAGACAAATGCAGTAACAACAAACAGGCAGACAAGAGATCCTACACTCTCCTGGAAATCATGTCTTCTAGAGCAGAACGAAGGGCAACTTCTTACTCCAAACAGCTTTCGATCTGCAAAGAATAAAAAAAGCGAGGTGAAATGTCTATAAATATCTCACTATGAGAGAAATTGATTATTCTATCATAGCACCATGTGGCTCGCCAAGCAGTTTCATTTTAATTCAGTCTTTCTGAAATCAGAAACACAGAAGGAACGACATCATAAGAGTCAGGCCCTTGGTCACCAGGGCAGTTCCTGTAAACCATATGAAAAACCTCTCAGTTTCAGTGAGCTCCAATCATAGTTATAAATGCATGGGAGCCTTTCTGATTTGATTCTAGTTTCTGTAGATTCCATTTACGCACCTAAAGCACACACCCTTTGCAATTTATAACCTCACCAAAACCAATCCTGCCAGGTCATATGTAAAGCTAATACAGTTATCACTTCAGCTGATAAACTCCATCTTTCACCAAAGAGTAACTGCTACAGACAGCTCCCTCCAAAGGTGCATGTAGGAAAACGGCAAACTGAGGTCCAACACAAGCAAAGAAACATTACACAACAATAATAATGCATATTGGGTAACAATATTTCTCTGTAAGTTAAAGAAATTACTCACTTTTCAGCAGGCATAGAAATCAGCTCCACCTAGCTTAGCTGACTTACCTTAAAAGCTCAAATTAATCCCTTTTCTGTTCACAGGGAAGTAAAAGTTCCCACAGTGTGAAACACAGGCCCTGTGAATAAAAAAACCCACAAAGCCTTTGCAATTGGCCTCCAAAGGGGCTCGTTACAAGCACATTCATTTTTACAGGCTACAGTCATTAGTACCTTCAGGGAATACAGAACTACAACACTGCTGAGAAGTTTCCCATGTGTGCAAGCTCGCCTCTGCCTCCTCAGCATCCTCTGTATGTACGTAAAGTGCTGCTCCGCAGAGCAGCTTTCCGGGCTGCTGCTGTGGAGACTGTAATGCAGCTTCCAGTTAGAGCAAAGCACTTTCTAGCATGTGACTGGAGCCTGGGGAAAAAAAAACAGTAAAAGAGCTGTTTGTCAAAATCCTATTTATAGACAGTCAGTAGCATTGATGTTAGTGGGAGGAACCGGTACAGGATGCTGCTTTGGGGAACCCTTTGCAAGGCAGGCAACAGTGCCAATGGAGCTGAAATGTCAGTGGCCATTTTCTCACTTTAATTTCTTTCCTTTCGCCATAAAAAGATAGGTAGCAAAAAGTTCTTTAATTTGCCTTATGATGCCATACAGAAATCCCCCTTGGCTCTTCTTCCACACTCTCCTGTCAATGAGTCTAATCAGTTTTCACCAACAAGCATCACTAAATCCAACTTAAAAAATAATATTATATATATATAAATATAATGGATTTTCATGGATTCATGCTGAGCAGTTTGAGATTCTTGCTAAAAATGCTGCAGACCCACAAATGTAGAAGGATTTGCAACCAGCCTTGCCCCTCTAGTGTCATTCTGTGCTTTGACCAGTTTTAGCTCATTGCCCAGCCCATTCTGTAATGAGAGCTGCTACTGATGCCAGGATTTTGCAGTGCCACATTTCTGACCTTGTGCTTGATGCCTCCAGCGCATGCAAAAGGGAAAAGTGTGCAGAGGGGGATTCAAGATGCTCAACCATTCTTTGCAAGCTGGCTAGACATGGGGTGGGCAGGCAACCAGCGCTAGTGACTGCCCTCCTTATCAGGAGGCTTCCTAATTTCCTACCAGGATCTTGCTTGCAGCAGTTCAGGTCTGTATCTTTTTATGACAGTGATTGTGCACCGGGAGCCTCCCTTTACATATTTGAAAGATATAAATTTTCCTTCCCTCTTCTATCCTATGAGCTCAACCACCACAACTTCTTCAGTCTTTCTTTGTAGATTGTTAACTTCAAGACTCATGATTATTACCATTTTAATTTTGTTTGGACTGTCTCTAATCAGTCCATTCTCATGAAACCTGGTGCCAGACCAAACCAAGCACTCCTGCTGACCCCTCACCAGTGTTAAGTTAAGCAGGATTACCCCACAAAACTGAAATACTGTGCAGTTCATACATTTCAATGTATGCTTTGCCTGCTTTGCAAGAACACAGTACTGGTGATGACATTCAGCCTGTGGCCAAATCTAACCCACACATTTTCTCCCCTAGACAGATTCATGGCATATAAAACCTTGTACTTGACTTTATGGAATTCTACTCGATTTTCAGGCTATTTATTTTCTAAAACATCAAGACTCAATTTGATGCTGTCTCTGCAGTGCTTGCAGCCCCTCCCAGATTTCCAGTTTCATAAGCATCCCCTCAGAATGTTCCCCCAAAGCGTAAGTGAAAACGTAAGACAGAACCACTCTGCAGATGCTCTGCTGGGGAGTCTTGTTTTCTGCACCTGATCATCCTCATGCACTTACCACCATGGCGTACAGAGAGTGACAGCACAGAACTTGGGTGATGGGGAAGGACAGAGGGTAATGAACAGATAGAAGAAAGGAGAATAAAAGTTATTCCCAAATTCAATAGTAAAATTAACACAATTAAAAAAAAAAATACATTGACATTCTGGTTATTTTAATGTAGTTTCAACTATTTTAATAGGCATAGTTTACTTCCAAGTGTCTGTACAGAGTAAATATCTAATCCCTCAGGAAATGTAATAGACACATTTTGACATACTGCATCATTAGGAGCACAGCTGATGCATTCCCCCTTTGCTTCATTTTCTGTGTTACATATCTGGAAGAACACAGGAGCCAGATGAGCTCAGAATGTCTCCTTGCATCTAAAACCATCTCACTGACATTTACCGTATTCGCCTTCAACTGATTTACAACTCCAGGGTTCACAACGAATGCAAACAAACATGAAAGAGATGTGGTTGCAGTTAATGACAATGTCTCAATAAACACAAAAACCAGCTAAAGCATTTATAATAGTTACTCAAGTTCCTCGAATTTGTTCAGAGAGTTTTCTAAAAGTGATATGGTTGAAGGTAGCTTTGTTATTCCTAAATAAACTTGTTCGACCTCCTAGAACAAAGCAGTGCTTTATCTTCAAGCCCTGCTTTAGAAAGCATTCCAGATTGCAGGTAAATAGCTCACTTGTAGACCATTGTATGGAAAATATTCTTCAACTATTTCAAATCTCTAAACCTGTATTTCAGATTTCTAAAACTCAAGTAGTGAGCTGTGTCATTAAGGTGAAGAAAGAGAAGATACCCATGGGAAAGGCTTCACCTGTGCTGAGAAAATGTTTTCTTGCTGGATTCCAGTATTAAAGAGACTGCCTTTGACTATTATAACCTCAGGCTCCCCCAAGACACAGACAAATTCAATCATGCCTGACATTTGAATATGAACTTCAGTATAAATCCACTGCTTGGGCTTCTAGCTTTTTAGATTCTCAAATTACAGCTAGCCCCACAATGAGTTAACTTTACTATGGCTGAGATCTGACTGGGAAGCGGTGCAGAGTCTACATTTCATTTACAACACATTCATCAGATTTGTTTCTTTCAATAGGCAAGATACAGCTCTTTTCACCACTGCACTGGTTCAGTGCAACAGGAAAACAGCTTCTGATGGACTACATCTATAACATCATGGACATTAGTACAAACTTGTCAGTTTACAACCAACAATGACCAGAAGGACATCAGCAAGATTTGACTGATCTCATCTATAGAGTTGCTTTATCTTCTGGATGGATCGGTTCCACCACTCTTCCCAATGCTGAATTGCCCGCAGCTGAGCTGTACTTTCTTCCTTGATCTGGGCAAACTGCTGCTCAAGTTTACATTTGTATTTCTGTGTGAACAACAACAAAGGACAAAATTGTCCTTATGGTGAAGAAATATAATTTTATTTTACCTAAATCTATGTTCTGATTCACTGTGTCAGATTATTGCATAAAGGCCGCTTATTTTCTGCCTTTGGCAGCAGAACTAAATGAACAATGAATTATTCACTGCTTTCCTTCTGTGTCCCTTTAAAGACTTCTGAAACTAAATTATCAGCAATATCAGCAATTATCAGCAATATTTAAATTGCTGATATCTTCAATCAAGATCATCAATTTAAATATTCATATATGCAAGATCTTCAGCTCACTTCCTTTATTCTCTAGGATTAAAAAGCAGCCTTCTCTTGAGAATGGAGAGGAAAGCATGCATCTCAAACAAAGAACATGCTCTGGCTCTTGCCCAAACTTCCTAAGACAGTCACTTCCCACAGACCAACCTTATATACAGCATCTCTTGCTTCTACTGCTGCTACATGGCCCAGTGTAGTCTTAGCTGTTGCAACTGATGCAGTTTCCCTGCAAAGAACATAATCTGCATTGTCTGCAAGAGTAGTCACAGGTATTCCTGGCCAAGTCCTTTAAAAACCAAAAGAAGCAAACACCATATAAGAGACAACAAGTTAGAAAAGAGAGCAGATTATACTAATTCATGATACCTGTATTTAAATTTCAAAAGATTAATTATTTTTAATCTCCACAAAAGGTTTATCCTAAAAACTACCTTATTTAGTACAAGCACCTTTTCTTTTAGAACTTCAGGGTCTCTGCAAAGTAAATACAATTCACCTCTCCTGAGTGCAAATACACGGTATGTTCACAGATCTGAAAGTGCTGAATTGATAAATAGTGGCTAGCAGAGGGGTCAGGTTTGGGACCAGTCCTGTTCAACATCCTTGTCAGTGACATGGACAGTGGGATTGAGGTACCTTCAGCAAGTTTGCTGACGACACTAAGCTGTGTGGTTCAGTTGATACACTGAAGGGAAGGGACAGGATCCAGAGGGACCTGGACACAACCTCACAACGTTCAACAAAGCGAAGTGCAAGGTCCTATACCTGGGTCAGGACAAACCCAGGCACAGCTACAGGTTGGGCAGAGAAGCGATTCAGAGCAGCCTGAGGAGAAGGACTTGGAGTTGTTGGTTGATGAGACACTGAACATGAACTGCTTCAGTGTGCGCTTGAGCCCAGAAAAGACCCGTGTGCTGAACTGCATCAAGAGGAGTGTGACCAGCAGGTCGAAGGAGGTGATCCTGCCCCTCTGCTCTCATGGGATTGCACTTGCAGCACTGTATGCAGCTCTGGTGTTCTCAACATAGGAAGGGCATGGAGCTCTCAGAGCAAGTCCAGAGAAGGCCACAAGGATAATCAGGGGCTGGAGCATCTCCCGTATAAAGATAGGCTGAGAAAGTTGGGGCTGTTCAGCTTGGAGAAGAGAAGCTGCATGGAGACCTCAGAGCAGCTTCCAGTATCAAAAGGGGTCTACAAGAATGCTGGGCAGGGACTCTTCATCAGGGACTGTAGTGATAGGACAAGGGGTGATGGGTTCAAACTGAAACAGGGCAGATTTAGGTAAGATACAAGGAAGAAATTCTTTACTGTGAGGGTGGTGAGGCACTGGCACAGGGTGCGCAAGATGGTTGTGAATGCTCCATCTCCAGCAGTGTTCAAGGCCAGGCTGGACAGCACTTGGAGCAACCTGGTCTAGTGGGAGGTATCCTAGGCTGTGGCAGGGAATTGGAACTGAATGAACTTTAAGGTCCCTTCCAAACCAAAACATTCTATAATCCTATGATAGTAATAATATTGAAATTGTATTGCTTTACAATACAATATATAATTCACTTTTATTTGGATTCATTGCTATTCCTTCTTTCAAATCACTACCTACATAAATTGACCTTAACTAGTTAAATGACATCACTAGTTATGAGCATAGGATTCAGCAGTTTCAACAAGTGCAGAAAAGAAACTATGAGGACAGTGCCTGATATGAGTTTAGAGAAGAGAAATTACATAGAACAGCACTTAGCAGCTTCAGATGTTACCTGCTCCCACGTTCAGTTATCTGTTTAACTTCACAGATTTCCAGAGGAAGTCCAGCTTGTTTATGGTGCATTACAGTGGATGTTTTCTCTCTTCGTGTTTCAATTTCTGGGAGATAACAGGAGATATACTCAGCAGCAACAAAACAACAGCAGTAACGTCATTGTTTTGAAGTCAATATATGCAGCTAGTTCATTTTCAAGAAATAGCTTTGCATGTTTCATCATGCAAATCTACTTATAGCACATAAAAGCCTCCTCTTCCCAGGGAAAGTCTGTTGCAATCTTTGAGAAGGAAGCAGAAGCCAGATCAAGAAATCTCTTCTTCACTTACTTGGTACTTGCACATCATCAGTAGTGACACTTCCATCTAACTCCAGAAGCAGCTTTTCAGTGAAGGCAGCTAGTGCAGAAACAAAGTTCTGGGCACACTCAGCAGCACAGTCCTGTTGTGACATTGGAGAAAAGTGAGAGGAATTCCTCTGATAATTTCATCCCTCTTAGTTTATTTCCAAAGGAACTACACAAGCATCCAACCTTAATGTTTTGCAGCAGCTGCAGATAACACACGGAAGGCTCTAAGTTGCACATGAAAGAGTCTAAAAGCGCCTCTCTGCAGTGTTCTTAACACTACCTGATTACCTAAAGTACAAAAACCTACACAGTTCTGTGTTATGTGCCCATTAGTTGTATATTTGGGTTAAGAACCTAAACCTGCTAAAACCAGCTGTTTGTAAATGCATCCTTCTGCCCAAAGCAAAGGCCATGCTAGAAGTTGAGTACTTTGGGTGCAAATATTCTGCCAAGGTATTATTCTAAAACAGGGAATGTGTGGTTTTGTGTGTGTTCGCAGAGCTAAGAGGAGAAGGAGATATTACTTCAGAATTAAATATATATACTCTGCAGACACTATAGCGTTTTGAGTCAGTGGCCTGAGAGTCATAAACTAAAAGCATTACTGCCAAGGAACTGATATTCAATAACGCTAGAGTATGCAGCAGGAAAAGAGTTTTGATTCCCAAAACGCTCCTGTAAATATCTTCTTATTCCAGTTCTTACTCTCGTATAGAAAAATGTCAATTATTTGCACGAACGAAATGCACACAGAAGAAAACCTTCCAGACATCTGTTGTCTGCAAGTAATATAACTAACCAGAGGACATCACTCTTGCTCCCAATTTACACATATATCTTTATTCTTACCATTTAGATCTAAGTCATATCTTCTTCAGTATGTTCAATGAATGATACAAAAGACCAGTTAGTTCCGCAATAAAACGTGTTCATGTGCATATGCATTTATGTATATATTGATCTAATGCTTATAATTATTAATTTTCAAGTTACAAGATATATGAATTGGACTGCCTAAAACTGAAAACATTTTCCAGTTTACTTTTGATGGGGAGGAAAAATGTACTCAAGGTGTATTCTTCTTTCCAAATGCAACATCTAAGTTCATGCTGAGCAATGGCTATACAATTACCTGCAGCATCTGCATGTTGAGATGAATACCATCAGCTTGCTCTTTTTGCCTTTTTAGTTCCTCTTGACACAAAGCGTCCAGCTGCAGCAAGTTGTCTGGGTGTCCCAGGGAGGGACGTAACTGATTCTTGTGTGCAGCCTTTAAGTAAATACATAAAAAATACCTTCAGTAAAGAATGTGCAATTGAGTCATAATAAGGAAGAAGTAAACCCACACATTCTATATAAAAGTATTCAGAAAGACAAAGAAAATGTAGTGTGTTTTGTGGCTGTCTAATGCAGTATATACCAAATTGCCTGTTTGCTGGAGGACTGCATGCCTTTGATCTCACATTGAGGTTTGTTTTCAACTAATAAGAATCTCTCCTATCAAGTGGTAAACAGGATGGGCTTATATTTTTAATTTGTATTTTTTTCTGAATTAAAATCTCAGGATGCAGCTCTGTAACATTTCCTGTGTGATCTTCACTATGATTCTATTATCAGGTCTGATATTACTGGACAAATATACGTCTCTATTGAAAATGTGTAATCAATGATATTTTATTACCTATCCATACGCCATAATACTTACGCACAAGTGCACCCATGCAGTATAAGCTATGTAGCCATACCACAGTCTCACAGCCCTTAAAGAGTTTACAGTCTAAGTGTCAAATGACAAGCAGAGGTGCACAAGATTATAAAGAGGCAGTACTGTGCTGGAAGCAATAAGAAAAAAGACTGAGTTAAGGGAAATCCAAAGCTTCCAGTAGAACTACACAGACTGACTGCAAATACAGAAACCAGATGTGTGGCCAGCTCAGCAGTGAGTCATTAAACAAACAGTGAGATTAATAAAACAATAGTTTTACAATTCTGATGCACTTAGCATTGCATCCACTGGAAGCATTACCGGATGTCCATGACACACACCTTCAGGTGCTCCCAGTCTTCCAGCTGTTTATTGAAGAGGAGACGAATCTGACCAGTGGAATAGCTGAGCTTCTGCTCATGTTCTTTGAAAAGGCTATCAACCGCCAACAGGGAGACGTCAGAGAGCTTCTCCTCAAACAACTTCAGCTGATCCTGGAATTCTTTTTGGAAAAGACAAGATGTTTCTGTGACACAGAAGTCTTCATTGCACAGAGAAAAACCACTCAGCCAAGTTCCATGTATGCTGCAAGGGTCAAACAACCTGGAATTTTCTCTGAGAGATTCTGTCCCTGCCATTCCTTTTTCTAGGTCCAGTATTTTGAGAAACATGCACTTGTTAAAAGATGTGACCTTGTACAGATCTTTTAATTCAGTCAAGTGCCCTTCTGCCACACCTTTTGTAGGTAATGGTATAGAAAAAAGAACATTGGCCCAATTTCCAGTAAAATCAACTGGACTTTTTCCACTAAGTGTGGTGGATTAAGAAAGCTACATAAATCTCAACCAGTGCAACTTGCAGTTTTCATAACTGAAAAATTACATACACAAGAAACTAAAAGTCTTTATTGAATGAATTTACCTATAAGACAGGAATTGTAGTAATCTTCTGTCTGACTTTGGTATGACAGAAGATTCTGTCTGAGCACTTCTGCACAATGTTCAAATGTCTCTGGCAGATCTTCGGGCATTGTGATTTTTGTGACTTGAGGCTTCCCTTTTTGGTAAAATTCCTTCAGGAGGTAAAGATAAACCAGCAAAGTTGTTGATAACCCATTCAAACAAGTCACATCTAGGCATATATAATAGAAACAGGGACACATAAGGCTATCAACCACCCTCTCATTTGAGACCAGTTTTCTTCCTCTGATTCTGAAATGCTTAGCTAATGCTCATGAAGAAAACGGTGTTTAGAAATACACTGTGCCGAATGTTATTTAAAAATTAAATGCACTGAAAGAAGAAGTTCTGGATAGCCATCCAGACATTGCAAAGAGCCAAATGATTCAGCTGACATCTTAGGGAGAAGACCTATGAAAGCACGAGTGACTGGACACCACTGGGTTTTCTTACCTCAGCAAGGCAGAGCAAGCTGTTGCTACCCGTCCAGAGAATATTCCTAATAATCCCCTTAAAAGTACTGAAAACAAATGAAACAAATAATAATAAATAAATAAATAGATAAACCCCACCAAACGTAAAAGACAATCACTCTGTAAAGTGACCACATAGGCAATATTGACTGGTTCTCTAATATACTGTTTGGGTTTATTTTAATACATTTTTCAGAGCATACACAAACAAATGCTCAGAATGCCCCAGAACCTTCACCCCTTCAGTGCAGATCCTCTGTGGAAGCACCAGAGCCTAGGAGCTATTGGAAACACTTACCAGAGAAAACTCCATGTAACAAAGCAGCCATGGGAGCATCCTGCGCTGAAACCTCACCTTAGGAGCTTAGCCGTTTCAGATAAACCACAAATATCTGAAGGCGGGTCTAGCTGTTTACTAGAAGTATTTCGAAGCAAAATGTGGAATAAAATTCCCAAGCACTTAAACACCTTCGACATCAATTTTAATAGTTCTGTGTAGTGCATATGAAATATTTCAATTCTACGTATAAAAAATCTAAATTTTCTCAGAGGAGAATAGAACCATTTAAAAATCACCTTCTAAACAGTTTGTTCCCTGATTATCCATATAAATGTAATACTGAGCACAAGAATGTAGCGCATAATATTTATTGATCATCTTAGAGGTGAAAATAACTGAAAGACAGACTGTTCTACATTTTCTAGTCCATTCTTTGTAAGTGTACAAATGAGCTCCAATGAGGCTACCCATTCCAGACACTAAACAGAATAAAATGGATGACTACGGATTCACTATTATTATGCTGCAAAAATGAACTGTTCTGTAAACACTTCAACCCATAAATATCAAGGTTAAGTACCCTGAAATTCAGTGGTGAACTCTACAGTTCACAATTATAAATAAATACATAGGTAGGGGTTTTTTTTGCAGATCAACTTCTATTTCTGCAAATATACATAACTTACTCAGATTCTGGAGGCTTCTCTTCGAATATCTGGAATTTCTTGTCACTGAGAACTGGTCTGGTGTACTTCTGTATTCTAGGGAGGCAAAACATCAATTTGAAGCTATCCACAAGTATTTTCCTTCTCTGGCTGGTTATTTGAGCGGGTCACTCATATGATAGACATGGGACTGAAGAAAACTTCAGGGAAGTGTAACCCTAAAACTAGTGTTATGTGAAAATAAGTTTTTAATGGGAAAAAAGGATTCTCTCCTCAGTGGCTCTTCAAACTCTTCTGGTGCTCCACTTCAACATAAAAAGGACATGGAACTGTTCGAGTAAGTCCAGAGGAGGCCATGAGGATGATCAGGGGCTGGAGCATCTCCCGTATAAAGATAGGCTGAGAAAGTTGGGGCTGTTCAGCCTGGAGAAGAGAAGCTGCACGGAGACCTCAGAGCAGCTTCCAGTATCTGAAGGGGGTCTACAAGGATGCTGGGGAGAGACTCTTCATTAGGGACTGTACTGATGGGACAAGGAGTAATGAGTTCAAACTCAAAGAAGGGAAGTTTAGGATAGATATAAGGAAGAAGCCCTTTACTGTGAGGGTGGTAAGGCACTGGAATGGGTTGTGCAAGGAAGCTGTGAATGCTCCATCCCTGGCAGTGTTCAAGGCCAGGTTAAATGGAGTCTTGGGTGATATGGTTTAGTGCGATGTGTCCCTGCCCAGGCATTGGGGGTGGAGCTAGGTGATCTTAAGGTCCTTTCCAACCCTAACTATTCTATGATTCTGTGGTTCTATTATATTACAGTAGCTCATTTCATTTACCAATGGACTAAGCTGAAGACATGCTATTTAGACACCAGACCTGAAAATTAAGCCATATTGATTTAAGAGGAGGGTTAGTCTGTATTTCAACAACTTCAAAAAAACAAAACAGCAGCAGATGCAGGAGAAAAACAAGAATGTTTTTCCAGCCAAAACCTGAAAAAAAGAATGCAGAGCTGATCATGAGGACATAAAGTGGGAAGAGATCCCAAATGATAAGCACAGATGGAAAGAAGGCAAATACAAACAAGCATTAACAATTTTTCAAAGAATAGGCAGCGGACAAAGTTTAGGTGAATTTCTGCATACAAATATTATAAATGGAATTCCTCCTTTCAGGGGATCTTACCTTCCTGTTCGTATCGGTTTTCTAAGAGATGTCTGCCTGGTAGTCTGCCTGGTAGTCTGTAGAGCTGCAAGAGGCAGATTTCCGAGGATCTTCATCAGATACATTAAAGCAAGAACTCTTCTTTGATGTGGAAAGAATTGCTTTATATTTAACAAGGAAAGATTAAGAACATTGTATAAAGGCCAGTTGAAGATTGCTTTGTTTTGTTTTATGGTTGTATAGTTTACATTCTCATTTCTATACTGTGTTGTTACAACATTAAGAGGACAGTTATAGGAACAATAATTTCTGGCAGACAGAACTGAAGTAGCCCAGCAGTGGCACAGCAATAAAGGTTGTGCACTGGGGAGTGGGAACATCATAGATAACGTGGTAGATGGGAGGAGGCTTAAAACAGCATTAAGATAGGGAATAAGGAAAATGAGAAGGCTACATTCATAGTCTTGGCTGTGATGGGAACTTAGGAAAGTGGAAGAGAGTGAGTGTATCTCTGGACACAGCTGGAGGAATCAAGCTCAGAAGAGGAGAGATAAGGAAATAGGAAACTTTGGTAGGGGGCAGTCGGGGTTACCTCAGTGACATGCTAGGAACCCCAGTTTAAATTAATGCAATACAGCAAAAGAAATCCTGACACACCTGCTCCTGATAAAAGTGAGTGATCCTGATTTAGGCCCGAAGATATTCTGTGTGGCTGAATTCTGAAACAAAAGAAAGAGCTAATGAGCTATTGAATACTGTATTTTATATTATATATTAAATTATACATCATATAGAGAACTATGGAAGTTCTCTATCCCCACCATGTGCTAAGTGCAGTTAAATTTCTGAGATAATATTTAGCAGATAGGATTACTTTTACAGCTGACAGTGTAAATATAAGTACTTTCATAGGACTAACTAATTGTTGAGCTGGAATTTCGTAATTTCTTTAAGCAAAAATGCATTCAAATATTTATTTGCAAATCACACACTTGTCATACTGTTCATTTCACACTTTGTATGATCTTTCACGTATGTAGCATGGAATTATCTCTTAATTAAAAATAAGGCTCTGGAAGACAAAAATTTAGTACCTAAAATTTATCGCAGTGCTATAAACTAGATGTTACTTATTACTCACAATGGGGTATTTTTGGCTATTAGAAATCTTGCTCTTTCAAAGAAAGCAATCTCAGCTATCAGGAAGTATGTAGTAGTATTAACTAGGAATAATGTATTCAATAGTTCTTTATATATAAAGTAAACTACAAAATACAAATTCAGGAAAACCTTTATATGTTTTTAGAAATACTGTAGGGAAACCCCTTGTAGTGTTATGGTGAGCCTCATGAAGAGAGGAGGTGTACGTAGCAAAGGAAATATAAATAAAGACAGGGACAGAAAAACATCTTTAGGCAAACAAGAACTTACTCAAGTAAATTCTTGATAACACTTATTGCTAAATCATCAACTGCAGACTTTCCCATTCTGCTTGGATTTAACAAAGGAAATTTGACAGGATCCAGCCCCATCACCATCACTTTGTTCTCATCTCCAAGATACTCAGTTTGAGCGGCAGCAGGAATTGGATCTTGTAATGTAACATCTGTTGCAAGAGGGGTAAAGTCTTCCTGAAATATGAGGAAAAATGAAACCCTGTTGACTGTATTAGGCAGTGAAAGCATTACATGTAGTTACTGACTACTAAAGCAGATCTTCCAAACACATTGTTTTGCTTCACAGGCTGAAAGAAAGATTTTTATAGTTCTAGTAGTAAAGTTGTTAGAGCTATACAACTCTGAGACACTTATAAGTAGTTAAGAGCAGATTCTCACAATTATAAGCAGTATTTAAGTATATATCCTTAGAACAATGATCTTTTGTAGACTACAAGTTACATACTTTCCAGACGAGGGAGTTTAAACCTAACCAAAGCAAAAAAAAAAACCACTTCATAAAAAAGATCTCTTCAGGACAGATTTTATTTTTATTTTTTTAATTATTTAAAGAAACCCATGAAATACATATCTATGAATAGTGCTGCATTCTGAAAATAATTGTGAAGAACTGTACATCTTTAACATTTAGTGAACTCAGTGGTGACTGATTCATTCATCCTCTTAAAGAAGCTGACCTAATGTTACAAAGTCTTGGACAGCTTGCCATAATGCAGCATCTTTCCTCATTTGAAAATTCAAAGCATGGATTCTGAAAAACCTGTGAAACATACAGATAAAAATTCACACAATATTAAGTAAAATATAGAACTTAAATTCTGTCTTACATTCTCATGCAGGCTCGTTGATTTTACTAGCAAGCAGTCGAGATACTGGCTCCTCTTTTTCAGTTCTTTCAACACTACTTTGGCAAAATCATACAGCTCTTCCGAAGTCAAGGCCTGAAAGAGATGATATTACAGATGGTAGTTGCTAAGTTATCTGTTTCAGACTTTTCAAATATGCTGTTTCTTGCATACAAAATCATACCATTTTGTCACCATTTCATTTACACATACATGGAGGCTATGAGATTGTATAGAGGCTGAGGGTTTTGTTTGGCAAACAGGAAAACAGGTACAGGACCTTTCTGAGCAAAAATTCTGTGGTAAAGTACACTTTTTGCCCCCCCCAAATGTGTTAAACATAAGCCTACCTCAAAAATATTACTTTATACATTATACAAACATGCACAGTGAATCAAATTAAAACCAAGTCAAATTAAATACTATTTCATGATGATTAGAACTTACTTCAGTATCTCCAGCAGGATAGGCACAAGCACCTATATTCTGATGGAGCTTCTCCAGATAAGAGTTTAATGTCACTGCCTGCAAATTGGAATTTGCTACCTAAAACAGAAGCAGATATTAGTGAAGCAAAATCCCATTCAAGGGATTTTCAGAGGCTCCGCTTTGAGATTAACTGGTTAAAACACTCAAGCACTGATACTCAGAGGAGAAGCCGAAAACAATTAAGAAAAGCAACACTTCATTTTCTTTACTGCACCACATAAAAATGCTGGTCTATTCAGATGTACATATTCAACATGCTGCAAGACCACACAGTGTTCCAGCATAGCTACAGCAGCACTAAAAACATAGTTTTAAGGTTATAATGATCTAGAAAACAGGTTTTGAATTAATATAAAAAGTCACTTAATGTTTGTCCACTCTGAATTCAGCCAAAAATGTCTTCAATGTAATATGAGGAAAATCCTTATAATACACTTAAACAAAATTCTGACGTTTCTGTTTATACCTCTGACTTGATTCGCAGTCGTAGATTTGTCAAAAATTGTTGGATCTTCTCCATAAAGACTCGACTCATAAAGAGATACTGAAACTTTGTTTCGGACTGGTTGATAAGTTCAGTAGCCTTTAAGAATGTCAGAAACAAGAGACAGAAGTAATTAATTTTCATTTTTTAAAACTTTGATAATAGAACTCAGCATTTCTATTTCTTTTTTTCCATCATGTAATTGCCATGCATAACAGTCTTACAGTTCTAATCTAGGGGTGGGCTGATTATAAATCACACCAAGTATGCCAATCTAATGTATCATTTGAAGGAAGGAAACTGCACACCTGCTCCAGGCAGCTCGATTCCATTTTCTCCATATCTGTCTTGATTAAACCTTCAAAAGCATCAATATGCTCACTCTCCTCTTGAAGACGCTTGCTGAAGGACTTCACCTCCTCAGGAGAAAAGTTGCCTCCCTCCAAAAATAATCTGAAAACAACCAGCAAAGTAAAAACAATTGGCCAGGAGTCTTCCTTTTCTCAAAGACTATTTCAGCTAAGTAGCCCTAAAACATAGATATCAACACAAATGTAATGAAAACAGTATAATAACAGTAGCTTACCAAAATACATTTGCTTTTTTAAATAGCAAACTAGATGAATAACAAAATAAACATGAATCTTGCTGTTCTGCCTATGCAAGAAACGCAGATGCCTAGAAATAGTAACTATTTATAAACAACAGTAATGAAATCTCTATACCTGCAAGCTTTAAGAAAATCCACATTTGAATCTCTTAATTTTCCAAAAGCTTCCTCTAAATAGTTCCGGTAACTCCTCAAGGAAACCTGGATCATTTCCAGATGATTATGTAGCTCTGAGTGCAGGTTGTTGCTGAAAGAAACTAACCTAATAGCAAACAATATAAGACAAGAAAACATATAGAATGAGGAACACACATTATGATTCAGAGGCTGCTGGCTATACAGACATGAACAAATCTCAGAACTCAAGAGTGTTTTAGCATTCTGAAAGCAACCCACTGAATTGTGACTGTCTGGATGGACACGTCGAACAGATCAGCAAGCAGTTGATGCTGCCGAAAAGTATCCTTCAAAACCAATTAGTCAATTCATATTACTGTGCAGGTTCAATAAACCAGATAAAATGTAAACAGATGAAACATCCTTTCTACTTTAAGACTGCCAGGGCTTTGAAAATGCATAAGAATAGGAGAATAGTTGTCATCCATTCAGTTCGGGGTTTAATTTCTTCAGGGAGAGAGAAAGGAGAGAAAAATTTTCCTTTTCTTTTTTTATTTCATAAAGCAATCTTGACTGAAGTGTAGTAACATGCAAAATAGCCTCAGAGCACACACCAGGAATGGTGCAGACAGCAATGAGGAGCATTTAACTATGGAAATTCACACCAGCAACACCTGTGGCACACCTACTTCTCAGTCATAGGAGCACTGAGGAAGACAGACTCCACGTCACGAAGATGTGATTCTAAGTTTCTGCAGATGTTATCTTGCTGCTTACAAAATCTGAGAAACTCAGCTCTCTCCTTTTCCAGAGCCTCCCCCAGCCCTGCGCAGTGGCATTCCAGACGCTCTTTGTGAAGCAACAGCTCCACTGACAAGAAAAGAAATGTTACAATGCGGTTATTATTCCATGTTTACTGTAACCATCACAACCATCAGGCAACCCACTAGCAGAAGCAGCTGTGAACAGAGACAGATCTCAGACTGGCTAAAACGTATAAATAAAATACATCCAATTCTGTTTCCTCGATTTTACTCGTGGCTTTGACATGTATCCCTGGCAGCTCCTAATCCATTCAAATCACAAATGTCTTTTTGCTCTAGGCCCTCTTTTTTTCTTTTAGTTTTGGTCACTCCTGACGTTCCATTATCTCATTCTCAGCCTTGTAACCAAAGTAAAGGATTTTCTTTTTAATGGAAAATATACCTCTCTATATTTTTGTGGGGGAAAAAAAAACCCAAACAAAAACCTTTTTGGTCTCCGTTGTGGACTGATGGGCAGGTAAATCAAATGCAATCACTCTCAGGAAAACTGCCAGAAAGACACCTATCCTCTTTGCAGGAAAAAGTGGCATCGACAAATTATTTGCCTGTTCTCCAGAAAAAAAACTTTCCAGTTTAGATGTTCAGGGCCACCAAACCAGTCTTAAATCAATTTTCTTCACGAGAAAAACTCGACACTTCTCATACAGAAAAGAGCTGTGGTTAGTGGCCAATCTGCAGCTTCCCAGTGCTGTTCACAGAGCCGAGCCCTGCCCCTCCAGGAGAAGCAGCCGGGCCCCAGCATTTCGGCTCTCCCAACATTTGCCAATTCTTTTTCTGCAACACTCTGAAAATTATTTTTTGTCCATTGCAAACTTGTTAAATGACTTCCAGGAGCACGAGGCCTCACAGATCCTGACAATAAAAACTGAATGTTAATTCTTACATCTTTTACAACCAAGCTATTGATCAGGACACTGATGGCTGTTTTCCAAGCACAATATAGCAGCTGAGCCAGCATGAGCTATAGGACAGAAGCATCTTTTTTAAAATATGAGTAACATATTATACTAGGAATTAGTAGGCACTGAACTGCTTCCTATTGTCCTCTACTACTGAGTCAACTGATGCTGAAACAGATCTTGGTCCACTTATGTTCCTCTCTAAATAAAGACATGGAATGCTCAGAGTAAAAACAAGTGGATACCAGCTCTAACATTGTAGATATTTGCCTCTATGTTCTCCCGCTTCTGCTGGTGCAAGTGAAGATGCAGCTGAAGTTCTGAATTCAGCTCCTCCTGCTTGGCAGCCACAAAGACACAGGATTTGGACAAGGACTCTGCAAACCATTTCTCCAAGTGTTCAAAAAAGCAGAGGCGAATACTATGATTGAAACAGAGATATTACAGTGACAAACAGTAAGTAGTAAATAAGAATTTGTTAAATATGTTAATTCCAAGAATTTAAATTCTAACTATAGGGAGATGTGTTTTCACTACCATTTGCACAATACTGGTAGAGTTTTTGAGCTGGCTGTATGCTACTGAGTACCAAGCATTTTACCTCCATGGCTCTGCAGGGAATTTGGGCAAACTACTTGCTTTTCTGTAACAAGTTTTCTCACTAAATAATATTCTGTAAAATATGAATGGTCTGTAAAGGGCAAACGCTGGTGCGGTACTTTGAGAGTCAGGGATGAAAAGCAATATACAAATTTTCTCTTATTTTTATCAATTTAAAAAGAGAAATAACATCAAAATCATTAGATTATTTTTGCATCTTTAATCTAATGTCTCTTCCAAACAGGTGAAATTTGTCTATTACCTAAAGGTAAAGAATGAACAGAAAACTGTTTTCTACTAACCGTTTTCTCAGCTCTGCAAGCACTGTTTCTTCGATAACTGTGTGTTTCAGGTACACAGGAAGTGATTCTTTTTGTTCATATTTTGTAAAATAAGCCTCTGGGATGCCAGTCTCTCCTGCCTCTCCAGCTCTAAGAACTGTGTAAGAGTTGCCACTAGAAGTGGAAAAAATCTCAATGGCAATTTCAGAGCTTTCTGCCTTGCTGCTGTTGAACATAACCTAGGAAACAACTGGAAATCATCATCTGTTACCTTTAAAGGCATAGAATCAACAGTGCACAAGCTAATGTAAGAATTCCAAGGATATTAAGAATAATATTCTCAATTTGGACAACCTTTGTACAGAGAACAGATGTTTGCAAGTGTCTTAGGTAGTCACCAAAGTTTGAAAATGATTTTGTTCTGGCGATAAATTCACATCACTAAACACCTGAAGAACTAATACTTAGCTACAAATGCAGCTTAAATCAGTCACCCTGGGTTAAGAATACTATGATGAAAGAAAGAAAGAAAAATATTTCAAAAATAAAATCTATGTAAAAGTTTTTTACAAGGGTAAAAGCAGTGCAAAAGTGCATTGTAAACTGTTTTATACATTCCGTTTGCCCATAAAAAGGATCTAAAGCCCTAATACTCCAGAAAGAAACTAAAACAATAAACTAAATCTAATCTCTTTTAAGGAATTTAGACTTACACCATTAAAATAATAATAATAATAATAATAACTTCTTATTCATCACTATTTTGTGCAAGACTTATTTCACCTTCAAATTTATTCTCTTGTTCATTTACCCATGTAAAACTTACCACCTGCTCTGCATGCTCAGTTTCCTCACTTTCATGGGGAATACTCTCCTCATCTTCATTTTTCTCTTTTTTGTCAGTTTCCTGGGCAAAAATCTCCTCATTCTCAGCTGTGTGTGTTTCTTCATTTTCCTGTTGACAACTGCTCATCTTTTCCTCTCCTTCATTTTCTTGCACACTGCTCTCAGCTTGCTGCTCCACCAGGCATTCAGCTTCCAAAGCCTTAACTAGTTATTTCCAGTTAAAGCAGAGTTTTACTGGTCACAATCCAAAGAAATACAGATTGAAAACAAGCAAGCAAAATTACCTGTTTGCACCATTGAGGTATTACCTTGATCTTGAAGTGTGAAGTCTGTCTTTCCTTGCAAGTTCTAGAAGAGAAACAACAACAAAAACTCCCACACAATTTAAAAAAAGAAAGAATTGCTTGACCCAAACCCATTTCAGTCCTATGGCCAAAAACCGCTTCAGTTTCTATAACCTCAGTTTTAAAGATCATGTGAATTTTCCCCAAAGTGAAAAATTCATACACCAGCAAGATTTTAAACCAGAAGAAGTTGGTTTTCTTTATACCTGTTTGAAGATTTCTTTCACATTAAAATATTGGCTGATGGATACACTATAAGAAATCAGTTCCTGAAAAATAGCTTCTGGGTAAGTCATTACTTTATCCATTAGTACTTGGTTGAAGGTCTCATACCTGTCAAATTTAAGGTCACTGTTTAATAGACTTGAGTATGTATAGAAATAAAATTAAATGTGACTACAATGTCTAACTTTTTGACCAATCTCATAAAACCTTTAGGCTAAACATTGTACTCTATCATTATTTTCACTCACCTAAAAAGGTACATTACCTTGGGGTTTTTAAATTTTCTCAAATAACAGAAAGAGCATTGAACCAACAGCTCTAAATGCAGGTGCAGGGAAGGTGTGTGCATGTGAAAGTATCTGCCTTGCAGGTGCATATCACCCTTCTAATATGTCTCCGATCTAACAGATACAAAAGACCTTCTGGGTGTGGAAACATAACTGCTTCCCCTCTGGTTATTTAATCCTCAAACCTTAAGCTAAGATCTTCAGCAAGCGGAGAGGCATGTGCCGTTCTGACGTGATTTTTAAAGATGCCAATGCCTGATCATGAGAAATGTAACCGAAAGATTACCAAAATAAGTACTTTGGCTACCTGAGAGTTATTAGTGACTTCTAGTCCTTGTGACTTTGAAAGGGATCAAATCCGTGAGCACAGGTGAGGGCACTGACTTCCTTTTGATGCATGTGATTCAAGAATCTGAACCACTACTTTTGTCTTCTGAATAAACAATCAGCCCTCTGGCATGGATGACATGGTACCACATAATAATACTGGTCCAGTATATCTTAAAACTTCTGTCAGTCTCACTTCTAACATGTGGGTATTACTTGCCTTAACTTCACTCAATATAGAAATGATTTTATTTTACATTCTTAGATGAATAAGCAAGCAGTGCCTTTCACACTTTCACACTACAAGACCTAAGTAATACAAGCAACATTGAAACGTGCTTTACTTTTAAAGTTTGCATCTACAAAACTCATACCTAGCTCTAATGTCATCTAAAGAAGAAAATGCATCCTCCAAATATTTCTTCAGATTTTCTTCAGAGCTTTCTCTTCTCATTTTAGCCAAAATTATATCCAGATTAGCTTCCAGCATCTAGGGCCACATAAGAAGAACCCAGTAAAAATGATTTCTAATTACTAAAATGCTTCATCACTATTTAGGATTCAAATAATTTAATTAGGTACATATATTCTACACCAAGAAGGGAAGCCACCCTAGCAAAACTCATACACTCTGAAGATCTTTCGTAGATAATGAACATCTCTGACATTGTCACCCCAAGTTGCACGTTATACCCATAATTCGAGAACTTGACACACAAACAAGACCCTACAACTGTACAAGATCCTACGAGTAATAGAAACTTGTAGCCACTCAATACATAAAATAAAATCTTGATCACCTTTGCCATGTCAAGAATAAAATATGACCGTACATTATGTGTGAATCAAGCAGCAAAAAACTGACCTGACTCAATGAAACTACTCTGTAGAAATTCCAGTATTATGTCAAAGATAACTTTGTAAATTTTATAGCAGGTATTTTGAATTCCAGAGGCTTCTCTGCGGTAAGAAGTCCTCTCTTTACATCATATCGCATCCTTGGGTTTATGTTTATACCTGAGTTAACTTATCATGTTCCCGTCTGCATTCATCTAATTTCTTCTGAAGCTCATCTTCTCGCTGGGACAGTTTGAGCTTATGAACATCCCAGAGATTCATGGCCTCCTGAAAATAGCTGTACAAGTCTTCACAATTCTGCTCATGCTGTTTAGCCAGCTCCTCAAAGTCTCTCTAAAGAAAGACATTAAAGTGAACTAGTCACTACTAAACTGTTTGCTCAAAGGTAAAATGAATGAGTAAGGGGACATATGACATGTTAGAAGGCTGTCCTGCAGTGTGCTATCAATATTCAACATGGCCTTTTCTATTTGGAGAGTTAAAAATAGTCCAAATAAACCAGGGAAGAATATGGACTTTTGTTCTAGAAGCTGAGATACTAAAACTCCTATTTATTATTCTGGTACTGTAAAGCACAGAATCACCAAGTCCAGCACATGTCCTGAAGTATCTGGCTATCTATCATTTCAGGAATAACTGCCCAGCCATTTTCATGCATGGGATCATAAAAGATAGGATTGAAAGAAATTTGGGATATCACTTATACCTATTCCCTGCCTCCAGGCAGGATGTGCTATACCTAATTAATCCCTGATAACTTCTTATAAATATAAACCAAACAATTAGGTTCTCCTTGAATCATACCAAGCTGTTTTTATTTGTGGGGCAGGTGTCGAGTCACATTCTAGACCTCTGTCTGATATGACAGCAGCAGCCTAAGATGCATGCAGCATTTCAGGCAGTAGCGCAGGGAGAACAGAGAGTAAGAAAACCAAATGTAATAAGCATACATCCATATGCTCCAGCTCTTCTTCAAAGTGATTTTCTAGCCTCTCAGTCAACTGAAGAAAGTCAGAATTTGCAGTTTCTTCAGCCTCTTCTTTTGTGCAAATGTTTAAATTCAGCAAGTTATTCTAAAGAAAAAGAATGCGAAGTTATTGACATGTACATAATGTAACAAACACTGTGTGTCTTTTAGAGAGCAAGCTAAACTTGGTGTTCCTTCTTTTCTTGTGAATGGACACGAAAAGATTCAGCACACACCCCATTCCACCCCTCCACCCACCCCCCCCCAAAGCTCATATTCTGTTAGTAAGCAGTACAATTCCATTTGGACCTAAAGGTAGAAACTAAGGCAGAGAGGTGGAGTTTCTTTCCCAAGAAAAGAGAGATCCAGCACAATGACAGAGAGTTGTGACCCTGGCTCCTCCACCTAAAAGTGGCACCGTACTCCTTTCACTACTGGCATTTTTTACTGCTTTTACACATTTCAAGTACAAATACCACATGATACTGTGAAACAAAATGGGCAGTAACTTTTCTAACATAAGACGGGTTAAAAAGTAATTTCACTGGTTATCTCATGTTTGGCAGATACTCAAACATGTATTAATGTAACAACCTGTTGCACAGCCTTACTAGCAATCCTTCCAAGAACTTGCAAAGCTGATACTAACCTTGTGCAGCTGCGCTGCTGCCAAACACGTCTGTTGGACTCTCTCGTACTGGATGCGTATTTTCCTCATACACTGCATGTTGTAGGTATCTTAAGGACATGGAAGAACAGTATAAAGATTTCTGTATTTCACAACGCAGTGTGAAATGAGGGCCTCTGCTGAGTCTCAGCACGGGTAACATATCCCAGTAGTGTCTTCACACTTGTGTAACACTATCAACCAATAAGGTGTTTTAATACAAATCTTTTAATCATTATGTTTAAAGGTAGTGAGATATTTACAATCACTAGCAACTTATTTGCTGCTATAGAGGCTACAAACATGAAGACAGGATGTGTTCAGAAGGCAGACACACAGAAGGGAGGCACACTATAGGACTTGGAGGAAGGAAGCGTTCCAAGTACTTCCCCTCTCGTTCTCCAAGAGGAGTATTTTTTCATTATTGAGAACTGACCTGCATTAAGATTAACCTTCTATTTCCCCCAGATTAATTCTAACCAAGTCAGTTCCTGCTGGATCTCACCATGAAAAAATGTTCGTGCTGGCAAAAGGGATGTGAGGCAATGGACCGTTTATTTGGGTACTATTGCCAGCTCAAAGCAACTTAGAAGATACATAGAAACACACGGAACAAACATAGCAAAGAAATTCTTCAAAGCAACTGTCTGACTCAGTATTGCCTGCAATTGCTTGCATTCCAGACTGCTTTTATGATTTCCCAACTTACCTATACTTTTGTTTAAATTCACCAAAGATCTGTACCATGCACTTATCTCAGCTTTTGTGTGTGTTGGAGGCAACAAATCACTATTGAAATATGAAACAAGAGTTAGATTATCTTCAAATAGAATCCAGCTGGCTTTTAAGGGATATAATTATGAGATTATATGGGATATCTTAAGGGACATAATGAAAATAAAATGACTGCTGTTCACTAAGACCACTGTTCACCAACAGGGAACTAACTGTAATCTATCTTGCTGCTACATACACTGCAAAAGAAAAGCTGTAAAATATTGTAATGCATTGCACCCAAACCATCTTCTTGTCAAGATGGACATGCAAATGTAGCAGTGTTAGATTTCCATAAAGACTTCTTTCTTAATTTATTATGCAAACTTCACTTCCCCCCAGCAATAATGCCTTGACAAGACCACCAGTTTATACAATCCACCCATACTTGGCTGCCCGTTTCTAACATGTTTCAAAGGTTAGGAATATTTACTTTGATATTCCTGCATTTCTAGCCCTCGATCACCCCCTGTTTAGTGTAACTGGCGCACTCAAAACCACGAGTGCTTTTTTTACCATTAAACATAGCTTTACAAAAGAAGTCCTGGCCCTGCCTTACTGCTACATTGTACAATCACACACTGAAAGAGAGCAAACTGCATTTTGCTACCAAATCCTTCATTAACTCTAGAAAGAATTATATTTTCCTTTGCTCCTGTTCTCTTTTTTGTCATACCCCAGGTGCTGCAAAAACTCCAGCCTCCTTTCACTAAGTAAAATCTGATCTGTTATCATATTTTCCATTTCTGCTTTCACAGATGGGGGATTCTGTATTTCTTCATTTGCCATAAATTCTCTGTAGGATTGAAGAATACACTGAAGTAAGTATCTGTTTGGGACACTTGTTACTGTGTCTTATTCATACGTCAAAACATAACTGTAAAATATCTGACCTGAAACTGTGAACTATACAGTTCTTTTGGATGAGCTTCCAGTCCTTGACTCTGTCTTGCCATTTCAATCGATGGAATAATTCCTTCTTCAGCTCTGATTTCATTAGATTGAAGAACAGCTTGGCAATTGCCCTCTGGTTAGCCAACAGTGCTCTGTTAATGAGCTGTGCAGTAAAAATTCAAAACAGGCATAAAAGCAGCATAAAACATTAAAAAAAAGAAAAGAAAAAAGAGCATGTTCTGTGTAAAATGAGTGGGAATTACAATATATATATATTTATATATATATATAAAGAATATCCTGCAAAATAAAAAGCTTTCCTACAGGGAGGGATTGGTAAGCAGAAATAATTAATTTCAGCTGGAAAAGAAGACACACTGGGAATATTGATTGCTACTTCTCACAAATAAACCAGCCTCTCAGGATGAAAGATTTACCATGGCCTCATTGTTTATCAGCCTGTAAACATCAGCCGACAAGAAGAAGGAAATGTTGTCCAGTATCACAGTATACTTCCTCAGTACAGCTGTTATCTGTGCAATAAAAGAAGAAGAACAACAAAAAATCCGCATAACTCCAACATCACTTTTCAAAGCTAAGCAATGCTATGAACAAACCTTTTTTTTCCATTACAATAAAATCAGACAGATTGAGAAGAGAATCTTAAAATACCTAAAATCTTAAATACTGATTTTTTAAACTCACTCATATAAATAGTAACTAAAACATTCCATTTTGTTACTATTCAACCAATTTCTCTTTAATAGCTGTGATGAGTGAGCGCTCTGCAGACAGGCTGCAATTTGAATTAACAAATCAAACCAACTTCTTTTCAAATACCTGCAGTGAATCCACCAGTGTTTGGTGGATTTAAGCGAACATGGTCATCTCTAGTGTTTTTTATAACTATTCAAATAGAAAAATAATTGGACCTATTCACTGTGTCTTCATTACAAAGAGAGGACAAACTGACATGGGTATCACAGATAGCTTTTGTTTGCCTGCAAGGACTCACTTATGGACTATTTGTTTGTTTATTTATCCAAACACTTCCTGTGATCTCACATGACTTACAGGTCAGGCTGAAGCCTGTAGAAGTGTAGCGCATCTATTATTGGTACCCGCCGTGTCCAAACTACAACCAGCTTGGGCAGTTCCCAGCAGCGAAGTGGGTGCTTCCCAACAAAATAACCTCAGACCTGCTACAGTTTGACCAAAATAACTCTGCAGAAAAATAAAAGCATCTCACATGTCCCTTGCATCCTTAATACAGGTAATTGTGAATGAAACAAACACCTTGTAACTGGTAAAGAAGTATTTTCTGATTATGTGGGTACGAGAGAATCTACTGGTGAAAAGACAGTAATTGCCTACGCAACAGAACTCCTGGCAGATGCCTTTGGCTCCTGTGGAAACAAACTACTTTGCACTACACTCAGCACCAGGAGCAAAAAAACATCTTATGCTGAATTAACAGCTATGAAGACCACAGCTCACTTGATCAGCTCGACTTCTTTCAACCTTTCTTAGGGATTCATCCATTTCCTTAATCCACTTCCTTCTGATTAAGGATTCCTGGTGGATGATACTCCACAGTTCTTCCAAACCCTGCAAGAAGTGTTTATTTTCAATCTCACTGAAAATGAAATGTAAAAAAAAAAAAAAAACCAACGGCATTTATATATATCTTAAAACTACAGCAAGGCATAAGAAGCTGTTACACAGACCAGGTACAAAGAACTGAGGAGGAGACAATGGCATAAACTGCCTTACTTCAATTGAGAAACCTCCCAGAGTAGTGGCAAACTCAATCTTTTTAAACAGATGTTCAATTTTTCTATCAGATTCCATCAGTTTTGTCAGAAGGAATTTTCCAGGCTCCAAAACAAAGGGTTCCATCTCCTAGAAAGGTAAGGAAGTCAGTGCAATCTTTTCAGCATTAGAGCCTGACTTTACCATAGTACTTAAGACTATCTGAATTACAAAACCCAGTCTTACTCTGGCAATGCAGGCAAGCTCATGATACATTGAGGTTAGTGCTTCATCATGACGGCCTCGCCGGTGTTCTGACAGGCGTTCCAAGATATTACTGCTCAGTTCCTCAGGAACTGCCAAGAAGAAATGAGGATGATGTAGCTTGGAACTGTTGCTGCAGAAAATGTAATGCATGTACAATGAACCCCTAAATCCATGCTCTGAGCTCTCTAGTTTCTGCAGCTGTTACAGTGCATGACAGCTTTCCACTAGAAGGAAATCTCTGCAAATGTAGGTTAAAAATAGCAAAGCATATAATAAAAATTCCTTTGATTTTATTAATTTGTAATTTTCAGAAGGATTAAAGCATGGAAACTATGAACTAAGTTCAGGTATTATTGATCAACTGCACCATCCCAGGAGACATTCAAGGCCAGGCTAGATGTGGTTCTAGGCAACCCTGATCCACATGAAGATGTCAGGTCATTTCCGAGTTAGATTTTATACCCTGTTCAGCTGAAATGATTATATGTAGGGTGGTTCCCAAGAAGGCAAATTAAAATATCTGACATTTCCCTCAGTGACATGGCTTAGTGGAGGTTTTGGCAGTCCTGGGGTGATGGTCAGACTTGATGATCTTAAAAGGTCTTTTCCAACTTGGATGATTCTGTGATTCTGTGATTAAAGGAAATAAATTTTACCAACAAAATCAGGAAGGGATCTGACTTCCTCAGCTGCATTTAGACTGAAACTTCTCCAAGCCTTTCGAAATATTGTAGCTTCTCTGAAACAGAAAGAGAATAAAGCTTTAATTTGTACTAAATACACAAGAGGAGGGACTTGCAGTGGTATAATTTTCAATTTAATTGGCAAAATGTAACATTTAAGTGAACATGAGCATAATTCTGATTTCAAAAAATGTGATTCAAAGAATCGAAGTTCCTTCTTCTGAGATGAGCTGAACTGAGGAATTAGCCTAGGTTGATCACAAGCTCCAAACTGCTGTGATGGCATAAAAGCAATAAATGCTAGATTTTATATGTGCAAACTACAAAGACATACATGCTATCTCTGAAAGGTATAGAAATCTATGAACTGTTTAGTAAGAACTAGTGAGAAATGTGGAAGTAGCCTTTATCTGCCCACTGCTCTTCCCATCAGCTGGGGTACTGTGTTTCTCCTCAGAGGAAGTGAGGATAAAGGTGTCATTATTCAGCAGGATTAGGGTAAAAGGATGGACACATGGATCTATTTTTTTGCTTATTACATGATCATTACTGCATCATCATGTAAACCATTAACACAGTTTCAAACAGAGTTCAAAAATACACATCAGACCAGGTGTGGTTTAGCTTCCCTTGAATAAAAAAGACATACAATTTATTTTTAAAAGAAAAGCCATACAATGTGCGCGCCATTGTAAAATTAGCATGTTAATGAGCACTTCGACAGGCAGCAGCTCACTACACTCCATTTATAGCTGGCAAGGAGACAGTTTGTTACAAGTTGTAAGCGCTGTGACCCAGAATTCAGGCATGCCTAAGCCCCAGTGCAAATCTTAGTCTCCATACCTGTAATCATCAACATATAATGGGGGTTTTACGCTCCTGTTCTCTACCTGTACAATGGTGGCTCCTGTGCGGAGACATTGTAGGCTGTTCTTTCAGCACGGTGCTGCCGGTAACGCTGTAGCAACCCGGCATCAGTAGGCATTTCTGAATCCATAACCAAGCGAGGCTTCCTCTCTTCATAGGAAACCCAGCCTTGCTCCTAACTTCATCCAAAGAGCATACGAAGTAACTTCCCTGCCTGGAATGCAGCGCTCATCTCTCACCGTTGGCGCGCAGCCCCAGCAGCCAGCTTCCAGGCCTGTTTCCAGAAGAAACGCCGTTTAGAAGCTGCGGGACAAAGGGTTTAAAGGCTCCACTCAGGCCGAAACTACATGGCCGAAACTACATGGCAACTACATGGTTTCCACTGGCACTGCTGCAGAAGCGCTCCGACGATTCAAAGGTATGCGAGGGCCCAGGACTGAAGGGGAAGAGCCCTTGTGCGGCCACGGGTCCCGGCCGCGCCGCGCGGCGCCACAGCAACGCGAAGGGGACCGCGGCGGCGTCCTCGTTGCCATAGCAGCACGGGAGGCGGGGCCTCGGGAAGTCCCGCCCCCTCGAGGGCAACCACGGCACGAGAGCTCCGCGCCCCCTCCAGCACCGAGCCTGCGCCGGAGCGGCAGCACGCCGAGGGGCAAGGATGCTGATAAATAACCCGAAGCGGACGGGGAATTTAACGGCCACGGACACAACGGGGTGGCTCATTAAGAGTTTATTACAAAACCAGCGGGGTCTCCTCGGGCACCACCCGCCGGGCCGCAGCTGCAGGCGGCCAGACAGACCATGTCCCGTCACTCCCCACCCGGCACAGCCCCGCGCTCAGCTCAAGCCGGCTTTTTTCAAGTCCTCCGGCAGAACTCTGCCTTTCTTCCGGGCCCTGGCTTTCTTCTTCTCTAGCCTGTCCTTCTTCTTCTTCTGAATGTTCTTGCGACGCTTTTCCTGCCGCTGCTGCATCTTTTCCACCACATTTTCTGTGCGCTTCTCCCACTGCCTCTGGCGCTGCGCTTTACGCTTCTCCTTACGCTTCAGGGCTTCTTTCAGGCGCTCCTCGTTGTCACGAATCTTCACACCCTCCGCCTTGTAGAGAACATTTGTCCATTTTATCTTCTTCTCTAGCTCCTCAGCTTTCTTCTGGTCCTTATCCTTGAGTTTCTCCAGCTTATTCTTCCTGGTCTCCAGCCTGCTCAGCAGCTGCTTGTAGTTTTTGCCTGTCAGAGGAGTGATTTTGCCTTTCACTGCTTTCCTCTTCTCTTTCTTTTTCTGGATCTTGCTCAGCTCATTCTCTCCATGGACTTCAACTTTGTTGAAGACGATTTCAGCTTTGCTCTCCTTTTTGCTTTCTGGCTCTACTGGTACCTCCTCAGTTTCTTTCTTCTCCGTTTTTGCCTTCATCATCAGCTCCTTTCTTCGGCGCTTCTTTCTCTCTCTCTCATATTTCCTTCGCTGCCTCTTCTCCAGGACTGCAGGGGGCAATTCTTTGGCATCGTCCTAAGAAAGAGGATGGACATGAATCAGGAGCCTTACAGGGATAAATCAGAATTAAAAGTGGGATGTCCTCAAGTTCCCAATTTCAAATCTCTCACAAGAAATGTGTGACTTGTGACAAGGAGCCATAGGCTCAGTGTTTAGAGACACTAAACACAGTAAAGGTGTTTCAGACCCCTTACTCTCTCTCAACACCCTATAGCTATGCTCCCTTTCAGGTTCTTAGTGCTCTTCTTACTACGGATCACTGGGGGCACTGTCTCCTTGGCCAGGCTCTGGCTCTTCCCACATACCACAGAACCTGTGCTGGTCTCCCAGCTTCTCCCAGAAGCCCCCTGGCATTTCCTGTGGGGATGGACAGAGGCCAAACCCTGAGTTTTGTCCCCACACCCCTGGGAGGCCAAGGAGAATGCCTATTGCATTAACACATGTATGGATACATGTTAAAGAATTCTCATACTTGTCCAGAAGCTTTTTTAATCTTCTCATGTAGTCTCTGACGCAAGAGATTTATTGCAGAAACGGAAGGGGAATCCAGTTCACTTTTGCTCCCTGGAAACAAGAGGAAGAAAACAGAAATACTTAAAAGACAGCACTAAGCAGAACTTTCTGTGGCTATGGGAAAAGCTCTGAGAACTCTGCAGATGCTGTGAACAGAATGGAAAACCTAAACAAGCCAAAAGTTTCTATTTCATTGGTTTCTTTAGAATTAGTTCCCCCTTTTCTACCCATATGGTTGTTTGGACACTGCCTGGCATGCCCTGTGGCTGTCAGAAGACAAGTACCTGGTTGGTGGAAACTAAGACACTGATGATACGTTTTCTTGGTGACCAGGCTTTTTAAAAGGCTGTCAATGGAAAGCTGAGCTGGCATGGCATAGACTGCAGCAGAGACTTACCAGACACACTAAAAGCGCAGCTCAGGTTAAACGCATTTTCCCAAGAGCCACCCAATTTCTGTATGTACACAACAGCTTTGAGGGCACATGGAATAAGCAAAGACGTTTTCAATTCAGATGAACTTTTTAGAGTGTTTCTAAACTACACGCGTGTGAAGCAACCGAAAAGCAGCCACCTCAGCTCAGGACACTTTAACCTGACCATGGCAATGCCGGCATTCTCACCTGAGACCAAGCTCTCACTTCTGCTCTGTGCAGCACTGTCTGGAGATGCTTTGCTGGCCTGAGGGACTGCCCTCTGTCCTGGAGCAGTTTTGCTCGTGTTAGAGACCACCTGTTTGACCGAAGGAATGTTTGCCTTCTCAGCTTGCTTCCTGGGTTTCTTTCTCTTGTTTTTCTTGAGCTGTCTGCCAGCATCCTCAGACTGCCCCCGCTGAGGCACTAGAAGGCAAAACCAAATCACGCAAACCAGGACAACATTCCCACTTCAGACTGTCAAGATATTACTGAACACTAAAGTTCCAGTATTTCAATGGCGTATCTCAACCTTTAAAAATTACATATCATCGGGTTTATTTAAACAGCCCGATAACATGCTTCTATACATCAGTAAAGTCCCAGGTCCCCCCCATCCAACCGCCACTTGCATAAAGCGAGCGGAGACCACTGCTTCCCCTGCGCAACACCGCAGAGCGCTCAGGAGCCCCGTGTTGCAGCACAGACTACGGGGTTTGTCCCTTACAAACCGCCACAACAGCCTCCCCTGAGCCAGGCACCCGCGGAGAGACGGGAGGCTGCCAGGAGCCAGGCCCCGCGCACCGGCCCGGAGCGGCGGGGGATGAACCGCTACGGCTCCGTTACCGAATTTCCTCTTCCGCGACTCCGGCGCCAGCTGCGCGCGGACCCTCCTGGCCAGGCCCTGCAAGTACGAGTCCTGCGCGGCCAGGCTGCGCACCGCGGCCATGCTCCGCACCGCGGCGCGACAGCTCCTCAGCACCCCCGCCCGCCGCGCCGCAGGCAGGATGTGACCTCAGCCCGCGCCGGGCAGGAAGTGACGACAGCGACCCGGCAGCGGGCCCGGGCCGGGCGGCGGAACAGCGCGCACGGGCGGCGCGGAGGTCGCGGACGCGGCGGTGCCAGCGGCGCGCTGCCGCCCGGCGCGGAGCTTCCTGCAGCCCCCGGGAGCCGCGCCCCGGCGCTCGCTGAGTAGCGCTGTGTTGTCAGGAAGGCGGTTAAAACACACGCCGTGGCAGAGGGTACCAAAGAGCTTTATTGAGTGATTTAATTACAAAAATGAATGGAATGAAGGAAAAGCAAAATGCACATGCTCAGGACAGAGCGCTGCAGGCGCAAGGAGCCGGGCTCCGCGGACCGAGCTGCACGGCACGGGGGGACGCTGCCGAGCTGGGAAGAAACCACGAGGCACAGCAGAACAGCCCTGCTGTGCACACTGCACTGCCCAGTTAGACACAACACCGGCAACACAAGCACCAGCATCCGGGTAGCTCACACAGCGCTAATAGAAACTGTCTGTGTTAGCACTGAGAAAAGAATCAGAGCAACCAGAGCCTGCCATTGCTCCTGCCAGTGGCCCCAATAGGTGGCATCACCAGGACCTGCCCCATTCCTATGTGCCCTTTGCTCTTCAAAGGGAGTACACTGGTCCTCGGTAAGGTCCTCCTGACAGCCTCCTCCCAAATGGCTGTGAGCAAGTTGGACACTGAAGACTGCTGTGTAAGAAATACTGCAAGATCTTTACTGTCCTGTGCAGCAGAACAGAGGTTGATGGATGCCATCCTGAGAGTTTTAAAGCAGGAGGATGTCTGTAACCTTGTTAAACAGGGTGAATACTCCAAAATAATTCATTGCCTCTGGGTTTGGCTCAGGTTTATCCCCAAAAACTTCACCTCCCAATGCTCCAGTGTTTACTTACTGAGATCCACACAGAAACAAACGGGATATCAAATGAACGCAACACGTAACAACACGTAACGTAATCATGTAAAAGCAAACCTGACTAACTTGTTAGAACAATCTCTTACGGGAGAGGAACACTCTTGGCAATGTCCTGGGCTGGAGAAGGCACTGTGGCTATTCAGGGAGCAGAAACCTACCTGCAAACACAGCTTCAGTGCCTTCTCCTGGCCACGGGCGACGCTCCTCAGCTCAGCAGGTGAAAGACTTCCAGCAGCACAGAGCCGCTGGAGGAACGCGCTCAGCGGCAGATGACGCTCCTCAGGAGTGCTCGGCGGGGCCTGCGCCGTGCCCGTGGGGGGGCGCTGGGGCGGAGCTCTGCGCAGCGGCCGCACTCTGCTCTGCTACAGCAGCAGACGGAGGCATGGAGAGGCTTTCAGGAGACAGCGTGGCCAAGTCTTGTCTCCAGTAGGCTTCGCACAGCGGGAGGTCGTTGCTGTCATACAGACTGTAGCTTTACAGAACAAACAACCCAGTAAGGAGAGACAGCAGTGCAGCAAGGGGGAGGGAGGAGGGGCAGGCAGGGGAGAGGACAGAAGCAAAGCATTAAGAAAATCGCAAAACATAGCTCCTAAATGCCAGGCCCATGCTTAGGAGTTCACCACAAGCCTTGTGACACCTGCCTTCCTTAGGACACCTGCTCAGGGCTGGTCTTGAACCTGATGGGTCTGGTGAGATCAGGGGAACTTCAGAGACAGAATCATTGCTACAAACTGAAACAGAGCTCAACTCCAGTTCAGATGCTCCAAGTCCCTGAAAACACATGGACTGAAGTTCTGGCACCCCATAGGAATCCTGCTACTGATCTGAGTGAGGCAAGGACCTCATCATCATTATTTTACTTGGAATTAGATCACAACCTAAGTGAGGAAAAAATAGAAATCCTGCTCTAAATTTCAGTAGGGACCCCGAGCACTATTGGCTTAGGGTCTGCCCCTCCCATGACACAGAAAGAACTGATGCACAACTCTTCAGAAAAGCTCCGCAGCAGCTCTGGGTCTTCTCTCAAAGCTGCCCAGCCCACAAGGTACCCAAGGCTCCTATTCAGCAGAACCTGAGCCAACAGCGCTGCTAAAAGCAGCTGCTGGGTTTGCCTGCTGCAGACTGTGGCGCTGGCTGAGCCAGCACTGTGGGAAGGGATGTTTTGTACAGTACTGGCTAACTCTGGTCTGTGCTCTGAGAAAAAGACAAGGTGGAAAGGCCAAAACTATAAAGGAAAATTACGGAAGAAACCACAACAAAACCAAAACAAATTTCTGAGAGGAAAGAGCTGCACACAGAGGAGACAGCCAAGATAAAATGAGTACTAGAGTGGAAAGCAGCTTGTGTTCAGAGTAAAACAAACCCAATGGGTCAAGTGATTTTGTTGTTGCAGCTTTATTTACATTTTTAATGTATGAACTTCAGTAGATGCTCCAGGAAATATTTTAAGTGTAGAAATATGAGACACTTCAAATTGCACAAGCATGAAACATGCTGAGATCTAACCCCACACTCAAGATGGATTCCATGGTCCCAGAGATGGGAGCAATGGAACATAAATGCAGGTTTGGGGTTGAGGATGAGAGAAGGCAAGCTGGGCTTGGAGTTACCACTTTGGGGAATAAGCACACAAAGCACGAGTTGCAAGCATCTAACTCTGAGCTCTTCTCTGGCAGCATCACCCACCAGGTTCGCAGTAGAAGTGAGAAAGCAGCAGATGCAGGTTTTGTACCTGGAGCGTTTGTGAAATCCCTTAGAAGATCACCCTTCCCTACAGCCCCCAACACACAGTGCAGCTGGGTTCAACTAGCAAAGACCTTCAGGACCTGACCAGAACTACAACTCTTCTGTCAGCCTTAAACCTCAGGCCAGGCTTTCCAAGGAGAACCTGGTCACAGCATCCACCCCATATGGGCAGGGGAGTTACTAACATTTTAGCTCTGTCAGAAGCATAACCACTTCTGCTGCTTGAGACAGAACAGTTCCAAAAGTCTGAGCTTCACCTCTTACCTTATGCTCCTCCTCAAAAGTTAGGGTCAACAAGCAGCTACTGCTCACTGCAGCCCACTGCTACTCTGTCCTTTGACTGAGGATTTCTCAGTGCATGGAAGGGACTTCACTACTCCCCTCGAGGCATGCAGCCAGGTCTGTGGGCAGAGAAACTGCTGGAAGCATCTTTAGGAAACTGCCTGAGCACAGGAACTGAAAGCAAAGACTCCTTCAGAACAATCTTTAAGTATCAAGGACCTGCTTTCAGGTCTCCTCATCAAAACCCTCATGTATGCAGTAAAAGTCAAGCAGTGAAACCTGGCCCTATAACTGCAACACATCCTGTTAGTTGGTCACTATGGCAAGGGCCTGCCTCCTAAGCTCCTTTAGCACAATGACAGTGACAGACCTGGATAGGAGACACTCCCTTCCACAGGCTTGTCACCGTGGTCAGGAACAGAGCACAGAGATGAAAGCTCTGCAGCCTGGGGTAGCTCTCAGAGGTGTGCGGCTGCAGGGAGTTTGCTTTGCTGCAGCCTCCCCTGAAGGAACAACCTAAAATAAACCAGTGACCTTCAGGGGCACTGCAGCATGGGAAAAAGTCTGGCAGGATGCCTGTGTGGAACCTATGGCTGGGCCATGTGGGACTGCACACCGCTTAATGAGATCCTGTGGATGCAGGACCCATGAGGAAGTAACAGATGGTGCAAAGAGGCAATTGCAGCTGGGCTCCCAGGACCGTACAGAATGTGTGTCTATGGGCAAATCAGCTACTACAGCCATTTGAACATGATTATCACTCTATGACTACGTGACATAACAGAAACCCTTTTTCTACACATTAAAGTTTCATTAAAATATCTTAATACCCCAATTATTAAAGGACTTTAAATAAATTACTATTTCTATATTTACACACATACAATTTCTTTGGTGCAGAAAAAGACAGGAAAGAGCAAAGGAAAGGAATAAGTGCTAAAAGCAAATGACTAAGTGCTACATGATAACAGGTTTCAAATCACAGCTCTGCAGAGCTGCTGAGTTTCCTCACCTCCTGACTACTCTAACAAGAAAGCGCACAAAGCCGAACCCCATGCCAACACTTGTTCTTAGACGACAGCTGTTACAAAGGGTTGCTTTACATGACACCTGGTGCCAGGCAGGTGAACAGACCATGCCAGCATGGCCACATCCCCCTAGGCCAAAAGTCACAGCTACTGACACACAGCAGTGGCAGTCTGGTGACAGCATGGTAACATCTGGCACACGTGATGCACTATCATCCACAGCGTGCCACACTGTTGTGTGGATGCAGCCTGTGTAGTGGATGCACCCCTGACCCATCAGAGACTGGGCTGGCGTGTGGGTTTGCCACTGTCACCCTTCATTGCTGTGCTGTTTCCAGGATCTCTTGCTGCCCCTCCACTCAAGAACGACCAAAGTTTGAAAAACAGCTGGAAACATCTACCTCTAGTTCTCTTCCAATGTCGAAGCAGTTCCTAAGCTACGTCATATCAACATTTTTTAACTCTTAAAATACATACATTACCCAAAACCAATGGCCCAACTTCCAAAAATATTGAGCAATTAAGGCTTAGTTGCCTTACCTGGGGTTACAGGCATTCAGCATGTTTAGAAAAAAAGGAATGGCAAAAATAGGAATCCTGGGCATTAAAATTTTAAGTAAGGTTTTTAAAAGCTAAGTCTTTTTTTAGGAGTCATAGCATTATTGCACTGACTTGGCTTAGCTTGGACAGTACAGCCAAATTAATCAGATTCTCAGTTGTTTCCTCCCACTTTTCATTTACTGCATCATCAACTAGAAGTGCTGGAGTGCATGACAGAAGACAAAATAAAAAGATAGTGCGTCTAAATCCTCTAAAGCCTATTTTCTAAGTGAGAGCATTTTAAAAATCTTAAAAATCTCACAAATCAGTAACAATTTGTTATTCTATAGAAAATCCCATCACAATGCTTCATTATTCAATGAAACTGAGCAAGTCTCTTATGTTCATTTCAAGCACTCCCCCCCGGAGGACTCCAGGCAGCCAGGGGAAAAGGCACACTGTGTGATCAGGTCACTTGTGAAAGCGCTCACCATGAGGGTGTGGTGACCTCATCTAACATTAGGACCCAGCTCAGCAACCTAGTCTCTCCAGAGACACAGGCTCCTTCAGAGGGATACTCAGACAGAAGTCTATACTCCCAAGGAAACTCATCTCCTTTTACAATGATTACAAAGGAAGCCTAAGTGGATTATCTTGTCAAATCTAGTCAAATAAAGCAGGGACCTAGAGTTGGATACGGTGAACACCTCCTTGCCCATGACATTCATACCCTGTAGGGTATCCACAAGGAAAAGGCCGTTTAGTTGCAAAAAAAGAGTCTGACCTAATTAAAAACAGGAGTAAAGTTTTGCTGGGAACATTCTCAAGACCTGTACTTTAAGGACTACTTGCTTGTCTGGACTAACCACCCCATGGAGTCATGAGGCAGAAGTCCACTGCCCTATTTGTACCTGGAAGAGTAATATTCTTCTTCTAGTTCATACAGGTCAATGGAGATCTCATCCCGCAGTGCAATCAATTTCTTGTCACATTCCTCCTGCAAGCTTCTCAGCTGCTGGTTGCGCTGGTTGATAGCTTCATTCACAGAGGGGAAATCATTGAGGATCAAAAATTGCTTCAGGTCAGACACAAGTTTCATCAGAGACTCACCAGCTCGGACCTTGTAGCAGAAAGAAAAACCACAGAGTATCAAAACGGTGCTTTGTTCCAACTCTAAAACAAGATCTCCTAAGCTGCTCCTTCAGCCCAAGCTTCAAACAAAGTAAAAAATCCCACATTACACGAGGATTCTGACAGAGGCCTGCAGCTGACAAGCCAGGCTACTCTGCCTTCCCCAGCCACCCCAACGACCAGGATACTCTGCTAGCAGTGGTACCTGTGAGCGTTATAACGGCTGCCCTAGGCGCAGCAATGCACCCAACAGCACCTGAAGAAGGCGCTGCCCACTGCTTTGAGCAGCAGAGCGCTACTCACAATGTTGGCAGCTCTGACGTGCATCTCGTAGTTATCCTGCTCACCCTGGGTTGCTCGAGAGACTTGAGTTTCATCTTCAATCTGAAGGAAAAAAGCGTACATAGCCACCATTACATACAAAAACCCCGGAAGCTGATCACTGGGTTCCGCTCAATCCCTAGGGCGGCCTCTGCACCTACCGCACTCGCATGCCTTCACTACCCCCTCTTCAGCGGCTCTTCCCCGCTCGGCACCGCGGCTCGGCTGCCCTCAGGCAACGCAGGAGGCCCGCAGCAGCCGGGGAGAGCTACCGCAGGCCCCGGCGACGACCCCTCCTCTCCCCCGCGGCCGCCCCGCGGTGCCCGGGCGCACCTTGGCCGTCTTAATGATCTCGGTGAAGTTGTCCATGATGGATTTGACATCATCGCGGAGCCGCTTGTTGTAGGACTGCAGCAGCGTCTCCTTGCTCTGCGGCAGCGCCCGCGCCTGCGACATGGCGGCCGCCCCGCCCCGCGCGCCGCCGTCCCCTCGCGAGACGTCGCGGCCCGTGGCTATTTCCCGGCAGGCGCCGCGCCGTCTCTCTTTCTCTCGCGGGCCAAGATGGTGAGCGGGTTGGGGAGCGGGCGCGGGGCCGGGCTGGGTTTATCCGCCGCCATCCGCCGCCGTCGCTGCTCCGCGGCCCGGCGGAGAGCACCGCGCGGGTGTGCGGTAGCCTGGCGAGGCGGGGGGGAGCGGTGCTTGTGGCCGGCTTGCGGTAAGCGGGGCTGTTCCGGGGAAGGCCCAGTCTGGGCCTCCTCGCCCGCAGCGGAGCGCAGGGACTCGGGACTTGTCCCGGCTCGGGCCTCATCATTTCTCCCGGTGTGTGGCTGATTCCGGGCTCGCTGGGCAGGAGCTCACGGTGGGCGTTTGGGGAGCACAGGGCTGCGGAACGCCTGCGGCTGCCCGGCTGAGGGGATCAGCGCACGGGTTTAAACGGCGGCTCTCGCAGGGAGGCTCGTAAACCTTCTGAAGCCAAAGGGAAAGGTTTGCTTGCTTCAGAAGAGTGGGGCTGCGCTGGAGCCTGCGGGGCTGGAGCAGTGCATTTCCAGGGGATTGAAAGCTCCTGAGTACACAGGTATTGGAAGCAAAAGAAGAAAGGGTGTGTTGGTTTCTTGCAGCCGAAAGGAAAGAAGGCAAAGGGCAAGAAGGTGGCACCAGCCCCTGCTGTAGTCAAGAAGCAGGAGGCCAAGAAAGTTGTCAATCCCCTCTTCGAGAAGAGGCCCAAGAACTTTGGCATTGGTGAGTGAGTGTTTGGGCTGCTCGCCCAGCGGGGGGTTTTGTTAATATATGTTGAAATCGTAAACAGGCATGTATTGTAATAAAGCTGTGGAGTGGAGACAATGATAAAGGCACTTTGCTGCCTGCAGTTAAGTGCTGCCCCTCATTGGGGCAGTTATGTGATGGGTGGTTATGGCCAATGTGCTGTTTCTTGTACTGTCTGGATTCATTCCATGGTTCTGTTGGGATTAATCTTTCCTTTTTGCATGTGGTATGGTAACTGAGTTCAAGCTTCTGTAGTGCCATCTTTGTACGGTGTGCAGATGATGTGGAAGAATATTTGCTATCTGAGTGATAGTGCTGACATATAACCACCAAGATCTCTGATGCACTCGTGCCTGTTCCATGCTGTTGCTCTATGGCTGTGGAACAGCTGTGCATTAAAGGGTCATTGTTTCTAGGGCAGGATATCCAGCCAAAGCGGGACCTCACGCGTTTTGTGAAATGGCCGCGCTACATCAGGCTGCAGCGCCAGAGGTCCATCCTTTACAAGCGCCTGAAGGTGCCTCCTGCCATTAACCAGTTCACTCAGGCTTTGGACCGCCAGACAGGTAAGGATGTGCCATGTGCAGTTGTCTTGACCTGGGTCGTTGATGGGATGTGCTTCAGAGGAGGAAGGAAACCAAAATAAGACGCAGCTAAGGTAAGCTGGAGAGAATCTTTGGAAGCATTTTAGGGAGGCTTTAATAGTGACAGGGGTGATATCATAGCAAGCTGCTGTCTGAATTCACTGGCTTAAGGCTTGATGGCTGTTGTGTACCTTGAAAAGGGATATAGGAGATACCAAAGCTCCTACTTAAGGATGCAAATCCAGGGTTATCTCAACTGCATAATTCCATCGGAGGCCATTCTTCTAGCTTGGTGCAGAACCACCTGCGGTTCTTCATCTGAATGAACATGTAGTTTGAGCAGTGTGTGGGTGCACAGGCCTTGGAGGAAATACTGGCATCCTGCAGGCTGACATTGAAACAGGGCTTCAGTGTTTTGTGTGAACTGTTTACTTCTGAAGTAAATATTGTCTAGGTGCTAGTGTCTATGAAAGAAATTTGTGACCTATGTAGAGCAATTTCTTCATAGATGTAATAGAAGTTGCTTGCTTTAAAGGAGAAAGTGCACCACGTTTAACTGTAATTGCTGAGGGGGTCCACAGACATTTCCTTATCCAAAGGGTGAAGGAAGAAGCTCATTGCCAGCAGAGGTAAAGAGGTGCTCTGCTCTTGCACTGTGCAGGTGATGCTAACCTTTTGCTGTCTAAATACACTTGATGACAACTATCAAGATCATTGATGCCCTTCAGTATTTTAAAAAGTAATGCTTAGCTTTTCGGGCTGTTCAGCTGACCAGTGGATGTTCTCTTCCAGCTACGCAGCTTCTGAAGCTGGCACACAAATACAGGCCAGAAAACAAGCAAGAGAAGAAGCAGAGGCTGCTGGCTCGTGCTGAGCAGAAAGCTGCAGGAAAGGGAGATGCTCCGACTAAGCGGCCACCAGTTCTCCGAGCAGGTAACTTTGTACATGGACTTGAGACTCTGAAAAGAGTTTCTGCTTCAGCCAGGCAGGACTGGACAAGCTATTGCAATGATGTATGAATTTCTTCACCTGATCTCAAAGTGAAGAGCAAAATAGACGAGCTTTTTAACCCTGAGCTTTAGCAGATTGTCCAGGGAATATCTTCTGAGTGGATGTGGAAAGTTTTCGTAACTTCTGTAATGAATCTGTTTTGGAGTCTGAGCTTGTTCTATGAGGCTGACATGAAAGCTCTGAAAAATGGACTGAGTGAAATCAAAGCTTACCTATTCCTTGTTTTTCAGGTATTAACAGTGTCACAACTCTGGTGGAGAACAAGAAGGCTCAGCTTGTAGTTATTGCCCACGATGTAGACCCCATTGAGGTAAGTGTACTCACCTAGTACATCTTACAGGCTACCCATGTAACTCAGGCTGAGGTCAGAACTGGACTTGGGGTGAAAATGCATTTTAGAACAAACTTACTGTGTGAAAAGGGAGTGCATAAAAATATATTTATCAGCACTGGAATGCGTATGCATGTTCGTAGTTGTCCTGATATTACAGTGAGGCTTGGCTCTTGCAGTGATGTGTGAATTTCTTCACCTGAATTAATAGTGAAGAGCAAAACGAGCTTTTTAACCCTGAGCAATTGCCACAGCCCAGGCTGATCCAAAGGACAGACAGATGTTCTCCCTCAGTTCTACAGCATGCTCCTTTTCTTTACAGCTGGTGGTCTTCTTGCCAGCCCTGTGCCGCAAGATGGGAGTGCCATACTGCATCATCAAGGGCAAAGCCAGACTGGGGCGACTGGTCCACAGGAAAACGTGTACCTCTATTGCTTTCACCCAAGTTAACCCGTAAGTGTTCTGTGATCTGAAGTGATTCTCTGTGGTTGAAGCAGACTGTCCATAGGCACAGGCTGTGGGGCAGGTGGATAGCAAATCTGTATCTGTCAAGTATAAAATAGTAAACCTAAACTTTTACCTCTGTAACGTCTTAATACATATGTCCTGTTGTCTGAAGAACTCTATGGGACCTTGAAAATTCAGATTATTTTAGTTTACTAAAATGAATGGTTACTCTGAAATACATAGATGGAACTATTAACCTGAGCAGCGCAGATTCCTGAAGTATTGATAGGTGGAGTGATAAAGCCTTTGCAAATGATGCTTAACCTGAAAAACAGCATTGCTACTATGAGCTTTAAATGCTGAGGCAAATGATTTATGGAAAATGTTAAATTGAGGCTCTAAAGGAACTAAATTTGTCACCAACAGGGAGGATAAGGGAGCCCTTGCAAAGCTGGTGGAGGCTGTCAAGACCAATTACAATGACAGATATGATGAGGTAAGATTTTCTGTGCTGCTAGCCTTCTCTTTCATCTTACACTGTTAACATCCCAAAAGCTTCCTAGTGAAATGCAGATTATTTCAGACATAGTGACATCAACTTAAAGCCTGTTTGGTGTGTTGTACCAAGATTTGCTTATGATACATGCAGATTCTCTGCCTCAGAGCAGGATAAACATGAATACTGTTACCAAGCTATCACAGGGCTAGGATTGTAGTGAGGGCAGCAGCTTCTGCTGGGCTTGACTCCATCCCTAGTCCAGAAATTACGTGATGGTTGAATCCAGCACCATTCTTGGGAAAAGCTTTTAAACTCTAGTATCTCTGTGCTGCACAGAAATTTAATTCACTGCTTGAAATGTGTAAGACTTCCTAGTTGATGGAGCTCTTCCGTTTGTGCCAAAAGGAGTGGAATTGAGCAGATTGGTTGAATGGTGCAGTAAGAGGTAGTATGAGGTATCTAACTTGTTCTTGCTTCTTTGCAGATCCGGCGTCACTGGGGCGGTAACGTCTTGGGTCCAAAATCAGTGGCTCGCATTGCTAAGCTTGAAAAAGCAAAGGCTAAAGAACTGGCTACTAAGCTGGGCTAAAGATGTACTGGATGGCTACATGTTTTCTGTACATAAAAAGAATAAACCCTCAGATTCAGTTTTGGTGGCCCCTGTTAATGGGAGTGTTCTAGGCAGTGGGTAATAGCACAGTGGCTTTGCCTTACCTCTGTTTGCCTTCCTCAAATGACTGAATAGGGCTAAAAAAACAGCAGTATGGAGCAGGTACTTGGAATAACTGCTCTTAACTACTAGTCCTCTGTAATGATTCATGTTCTTTTAACACACAGTCCATCTACAGCAGCTCAGCTGCATGTACTCTGTGACCATACAGTTGAATGTGCTGGGCTACTTCTGGCTTTAAGCCTAGCTTGCAATATGCAAGTGTGTCTCAATTGAAAATTGCTCCAGGACATCTCCATTAGTACTTACGACTGGGTTACACTATGGGTGATAAAGGGTGATAATTCATTTTAGCAGACTAACCAGATAGGCACCTCATATGGGGAGGTGTCTCATGCCTCTGCCACGGCAAGAATGGCTGGGGAAGGCAGGCTGAAAGCAGAGGGAAATCTAGACCACCTTGTGCTCTTTCCTCGCTGCTGACTTGGTCTCTTGGTATTGTGGGAGGCTGCCATGTTTTACAAGGCTATAGCTGTGGGAGCTGCTGCTTGTTTTCAGTAGCCCTCAGCATGCTCTTGCAAAGCCCCAGGCTGCCTGACTCACCTTGGCTTGAGCATCTGCAATAGCTGTTCTTTTGGTCCCTGTTTGGATGCAAGATGCACAATGGAAGTCACAAAGCAAGCACATGAAATCCGTCATTGTTTATTCTGATGCAACTGCTATGAACCATTCCTGACTTCAGGAATGACTACTCAGTGTGAAGAAACCTTTCCATCTTTTGGAAGGTACAGCTGTGGAGAAGTTAACATGTTAGAGCTTACCACCAGCCACAAAAGAAACATGTATCCTTAAGATTAATGCATAAGCCAGCTTCTCTGGAAGTCTCAACTGACACTTTGAATTTCAAGTTCAGTGCTTCCAAGCTGCAGCTAAATAATGCTGGTAGGAGCTTAGAGTCTGCATTTGTTACTTGAAGTCTATTTGCAGCTTGATAGTTCTGCACCTTTACTGCACGTGTTGCTCTAAGACTCTGTGCTGCAGTTCCTCAGGACTGATTGGGCTGCTATCTTCCAGAAAAGTCTGCTCTTGACTGCAGTACAGAAGAGACTTGCTCTTCCCCTCATAGAGGTATCTTCTGTACAAATTTTCTGTACCACAGGAATGCAGTTGCAGCACATAAGCCGTACCTATGACAGAAAACTGCGTTTACACCTTTTCCAGATGAGCTGGACCTTCCTAAGTCTGCTGCAGTGCAAAACCTGTAATTATTTCAAATCACCTTGAGGATGTTACTTGGTTAAACCTTCAGACTAAAGAGGTCATGTGGTTGCACTGCTGCAGGAGCCAGAACGCCAGGCAGAGCTTTACATGCAAAAGAAACTTGTGGAAGGTCAGCCCCATGCTGCCTGGATAACTTACCAGGTGATGATGTACTGCATGTGCTCGTTTCTCAGGCTCACTCGCGTCTGCCCTCCAATGGGCCCTCCGGGAACTGTGCTTCCTGCAAGTACAACAGGAGTTAAACCTATATTTGCACCATGCAGAGCTGTCCTTGCTGCAGGATGTGAAGGCGTTAAGTTAGATGGACACTGCTCCTCTTCCTCAGGTTATGGTATTCCCAAATCAGCAGCAAAGCCAGAGCTGTAGGGCAGGCAGCAAGGGGCTGGTTGTGCTCAAGGCATCGACTACCACCTGCACCTCTGCTGAGCACGCTGCCATTGCCCAGCACTGGCTGCCCAGCGTAGAATGGTTTGTGTTTGAAAGGACCTTAAAGCTCATCCAGTTCCAACCCCCTGCCATGGGCAGGGACACCTTCCACTGGAGCAGTTTGCTCCAAGCCCCTGTGTCCAACCTGGCCTTGAACACTGCCAGGGATGAGGCAGCCACAGCTTCTCTGGGCACCCTGTGCCAGCGCCTCAGCACCCTCGCAGGGAAGAGCTTCCACCTCAGAGCTCATCTCAATCTCCTGTCTGTCAGGTTAAAGCCATTCCCCTTGTTCTATCACTATCTGCCCTTTTAAAAAGTCTCCAAGTTTCTTGTAGGCCTCTATAACCTTGAAAATAGCATACCTAGCAGAGTACACAGACAAAAATACAGTACCTTGCTGGGCTTGATTTTAAAGCTCTTTTCCAACCTAAATCATTCCATGAGTCCGCCTTCCCAAATGCTCAGGGGAAGTAACTAACTGAGCAGACAGGGAGTGAGCCTGATGTAAACTGGACGTGCGGTTTGGTTTCTCTGTGACTTACTGAAGTCGGCGTCGAGAAAGATGGGCTCAGCACCCGTCACCTCTGCCATAGCCTGCAGGTCCCGGTAGTGCCAGCGGTTTTTCTCAATGTTGTTTTCAGGCACAAAAGGTTTTCGGGTTTCTGATAATCTCACCACCCCAGTGAGATCAATTTCATCTTCAATCTGAAATGTGAAATGCAGGGGGAAAAGAAAAAAAGGAATCTTGCAAGATTTATTTCATTTTCTGGCATACCAAGTCCTGGTAGAAAAATTCAGCACTCGCAGGGTCTGGTTCTAAAGTAGTTGTGCCCTGCAGTGAGGCAGTGCTGTAACACAGCAGGGAAAAAAAGAAGATCAAGCTCCTTTTGTTTGTAAAACGCATTTACGTAACACAAAGGTGGGAAGAAGAGGTCTGCCTTCTTTGAAAAGCACAATGGCTACCATAAGCAAATCCCCATGATGCTGAACATGGCTGCTGCCTTTCTTGATTTTTCTGTAGTGCCTCCGTGTAACCAGGGGGCAGAGAGTAACAGGCCTGGTTCCTGTGTCTCTCTTACCTGTCCCTTCAGCCTGGTCTCTGGTTTCAATTTCTTTTTGGGCACAAATCCTCGGTTGACTAAAATCGTGACCCTAGAATTACATAAAGAAATACAGCTCATGAGTGGAAGGAAATTTACTCCTGTTGCTGCTGCCTAGAACTAAGTTTGAAAGAAAGAAGGAACCCATATGTTTAATGCCACATTTTTGTCATCTGAGTGCACATTATAGGGGAATTTAAATACAATTTCAAATCAAGCCTCAGTGACCAAACAGACTGAGAGATGCCTTTTAAGGGAGATGGAGCCATTTCTATAAACCCAACCACTATGATTCAGCTTTTCACAACAGAAGCTGGTTGCTCACATGATCCAAGACTTTCACTAACTTACCCCAGGTCTGTGCAGTAGAAAGGAGTAATGACATGTGCGCCATTCTCGGGGTGGGACATGAGCCGTGTGGCTGCTCTGGCTTCGTGCTCAGGTTCCACAAGTGACCGTGGCAAAATATAGAGCTCCTTGGAGTGGTCAAAATGGCCCCGGACCTTTACGGGTCTGTACTCCAACTCCTTCAATTCCATGGGGCTGCGTGGAAAAAGATGAAAATAAAATCATGGCTGCAACAGGCAAATCAAATTAGGGGATTTTACTGTGGGATTCTCCTTTTCCCAAATGGTTCACTCTAGAGACAGCTGACAAACAGACAAAAGAAACACCTCATGGAATAACCATCTGACTTAACATTTATTACTGTCCCAGTGAATCAAATGGAGATGCTCATGAGCAGGCAGAACACAGTCCTTTTCCATGGGACCTGTAACCCACATACAGCTGATCAGCAGCTGGATACACTGCACATAATGTCCAACCGACAAGGAGCATTGCTCTCCTATCTGAGACCATGACACAGAACAACTCAACTCTTTCACAGTTGTGCCATATGCCCAAGTGACCTTAAAATTTTCTCTCATATCTGACACAACTGCCCCATGCTTGGGGCAGGGCCACCTATCTAAGACTCCCTGTGGCAGGAATAATTCCCTTGGGACATCACAGACACCAACTACCAAGTCCTCCTTCTCTAGGAGGATTACATACGGTACGAAATACATACCATGTTCTCCTGAACAGACATTCATGCTTTTTACTTGCATTTGCAGTACCCCACAGGGAAGCATTCACTTGTTCTTTTACTGTAAATAAGTAACAGGATATCTTTCTAATTTGCTCACACGTCCCGATTCCCATCGGATTCCTTCATTTTAATGCAGTTTAACTTAGAATAAGCTCATTAGTGCAGGGACCACTTCTATTATCCCCAGCACACTGTCAGTGCTCTGCAGACAATGACAGCTTCCATACTCTAATGTCAGAGGGATGGGCTCTGATGTAATTCTTGATGCCAGTTGTGCAATCAAATCTAATTTCCACTTTCGTCGCTGAACCTGAAAGTACACAAACAGAAAAGTAACTCCTCAGGATGGAACAGGGCAACGCAGTAACCCCAGTCAGCCTGAAAACCTTTGCCACAAGTTTCCTGTCAGACCTTGCCTACAGCAGGGGAATCGGAGATATGAAAATAGAGGCTACTGACTTGAATCTGAGGAAATATTTACATTAAAATAACAGTGTAAAAAATAAGAATCTCTCCTTTAAAGACTTTCAAATGGACACTTGGAAAACAGAAATGTAAATTAACAGCACGTCTTTCCCCTACGAGATCTGAACTAGATTAAACAGCCACAGATGGAACAAGCTGACAGTCCTCAAGCGCTTATCTCTTGAAAAAACTGAATATTTATTTGTACCTGCCACGTGCCAAGACAGAATGTGGTCAGAGGGACCAGGAAAAGACCCCATTTGAGTAAGGTATCTTCTCCAGGTGCATCAGCAGCTGTTGTAGAACTTTGCGGTCTGCAGAACCTCAAAACAACACCTGAGGAAAACAGAATGAGGATCAGGATTCGTACAGAAGAGATGCCAAATTCCTGCAAGAAATGTCACCTCTTGGTGTGAGGCTGAAACAGAACAGAAACCCAAACCTTACCTTTAGTCTGCTGGACCAGACCAGAACCTGCTTTAGTTAGGGGATATCCAAAAAAAGTTCTTCTAATCAAGCAGTGCGATATCTACACAAAAAATGAAAGACAAGAAAGACCCTTTGTTGTGTCTCTGCTTTGTAGAATTTGTACCTAGATGGCATCACTTGCTCAATGGGGCATGAAATGTTGTTTACCCGTGGATTTAAGTTTCACCTGAGCAACTGCCTGCCTGCGAAACACTGTTGGTGAGGTTACCATAAAATACGCATATTTATATAAATCAAATTGCAGTGACAGAGCCGACCGTAGCACAGCACATGAGCTCTCCCTTCCCATCCACGCCGCCGGCACACATCCGCGCCACCCCAACCTGGTTTTGCCATACCTGCCAGCGGGGCACCTGCCCTCCGGCCCCGCTAGAGCGGCACAGGGGCGCATTTACAGCCTTCCCGCCGCCGGCTCCGCGCACTTGCAGCACCGCTTCGTCCCACGCAGCGCAACCGGTGCCCTCACCCGCCGAGGTGAAGGCACCACGCAGCGAAACCGTGCCCACTCCCCGCAGCCAGACCTCGGGCCCCGGCAGACGGAACGGCAGCGGCTGGGCGAGCTCGGCCGCGCTTCCGTAGCGCCGAGCACCGCAGGGGACGGGGCACCGACGAGATCGGGGCCTTGTCCGGCTCAGCCCGGCCCCGCTCCTCTCGGCCCTCGCCCGGCCCCAGTCCCACTCCTCCCGGCCCCGCTCTCCCCGCCACAGCCTCGCTCCCCTCGGCCTCAGCCCCGGCCCCGGTGCTGGTGCTGCTCCCCTCGGCCCAGGCCCAGGCCCCGGCCCCGGCCCCGCTCCCCTCTGCTCTCACCCGGCCCCGGCGCTCCCGCAGCACACGCGGCCCAGCGCGCAGCAGCAGCCTCCCGGTCGCCATAGCAACACCACCACGGGTCACCGAGACGCCCACGAGCCCCCGGTCCCGAAGGCCCCGGCGCGGGCGGGCTCCTCTCTGACCGCCCCTCTCTATGGTTCCGGCACCGGAAGTGGGGCGCGCCGCTCGGGCATGGCGGAGCGCGCGGCGGCGGCTGCGGGCGATGGGGCTGAGGCGCCCGAGGCGGAGCGGCTCTTCCTGCGGCGGCATCCGCTGCTCAGCCTCGTGCAGCCGGGCCGGGTGGGGCTGCAGCCATGCGCGGCACCGCGGGTGCCTCTCGGAGGGGTTTGCAGGGGGAGGTCGGGGAACCGCGGCGCATGGGCCCGACCCAGCGAGCCCCGGGCCCGGAGGCTTTTGTCTCGGTGTGGAGGTTGGGGGCGCGCAGGGAGAGGGGCGCTGGGGGGGGCTCGGATGTGCCCCGGCGCTGGGTAAGCCCCTGCGCTTCCTTGAGCAGGCGTTTCCTTCAGGTGCGGTGCCGGCTGACGGGGCACGAGATGCCGTGTCGGCTGTCGGACCTGCAGACTTACACTAACGGCAAGAAGTACCAGCGGCTGATAAAGACAGCCAGGGAGTTTGACTACAGCATGTTTGAGCCCCATATAGTGCCCAGCACAAAGAACCTGTACGTATTCTTCCCCCCGTGTGATATGCTGATGCTTTGTTCAATCTCAGACATACAGTGGTAGAGTTTTGCAAAGGTTCTCGAGTCTGTGGGTTTTGTGAGACTGGAAAAGTCTTTATAAACTATTTATCAACTTTGAGCACAGTCCTTGTAAGTGAAAAGTTACTACGCAATAGCAAACTTAAACTCTGTTGCTGCCTCTTTGTTTCTGCCTTTGTCAGACATCAGCTGTTTTGCAAGCTGACTCTCAGGCACATCAACAAGTACCCAGAGCAAGTGCTGTCTCATGTCCAGGGGAAGCGCTATCAGAAGGCCCTAAAAACATGTAAGTAGGTTTTCTGAAGATACAAGCAGAGGAGGTTTTTTCTGTGAAGTTTTGAGATTCCAGGAGATCCACGTGAAGGGAGTCGGTTTTCTTTGGATTGACAGTAGTGTGCTGCTGTTGCTGTGTGTGCTCCTTAGCTAGGGAGGAAGATCCCAGATGTAGGGAGCAGTTGGCCTCTAGCAAATGCCTGGGACCATCCTTACTTGAGAGGGCAGTTCACTCCTCCAGCACAGGCTCAGTGTAAATATCTTTCCCCTCTTGTGGTCCGTAGCATCGCTGTAGATTACATGAATGTATATTAGAGTTGGAGGTTGACTTGCTTTTGAGTTGCATTTAGCACAGGCTAGGAGCTGGGAATAAAAAGGCCTCACGTGGTAGGGTGGCCTTCCTAAGAGCTGCTCTCTTAGATGAGGAGTGCCAGAAGGAAGGAGTAGAGTACATCCCGGCGTGCCTGCGACAGAAGCAGCGGCGGACACAGCACCCTGATGACCAAATGAACAGGAACAGGCAGCCTTACAGAAAAGAGGAATTCTGGGAGCCACAGTCCAGCGATGAGGATGGAGAGGAGACAGACGATAGCATGAGTGACCTGTATCCATGTGAGTGAGAACATCACTATCATCTGTGTCCTGAAGGGAGTTTTTTGAAGGGAATTTCTCCCACCTTCTTTATACTGTTCTTTGTTGCTCACATGCCAGAGGCATGGAGTTCTTGGGTTTCAGTAAAGCTTACTACCACCAGATAAGAAATTGCAGCTATCACTAAGTAATAATCAGAGCTGGATCACATAAGGTGTTAGGGGAAGGATCCAGGATCCGCTGGGGTTTGCTGCTTTAGGTATTTCTGCTTTCCTCATTTCCTAGCAAATCCTTGAGTCTCACAGAAGCTGGTCAGGCCGTGCTGTTTACACCTGTGGGTGCTGCCTGGCTGTGGGACGGACAGGGATGACACCCCAGAATGGCCTGTGCTAAGCAGTCCCTGGAGTGAGGCGAGTGAGAGCACCAGGCACACTCCTCATAAACCAGCATGCTTATTTCCCAAGTATTTCAGTAGTGACACATACGAGCTCAGTGCCTGGAAGCAGCTTTGCAAATTGCTTTTAAGATACCCTCAGAGTAAAGTTGGGGGAAGCGTGTGTCACAGGGGGCTGATGCTGAGCTAAGTATTTGTATTTTAGCTGCACTCTTTCCAAGAAAAAACCCAGCGGCTCCACAGACTACAAAGGGCAGCGATGACTTTGCAACAGACAGCGAGGATGATGGGACCAAGCAGAATGGTGACATGAACAGAGAGGATGGTGGAAGAACAGATGTCAGTAGAGCCAGTGGCAACAAACGGGGAAAGGTGAGAGTCACGCCGCATGCAGCATTAGGGGAGCCTTGAGCTGGGATCGCATCCTGTACGTGTTTGATCTGTCTCTGTCTGAGAACCAGCAGAAGGTGCAGAGCTACTCAGAATGGCTTTTCCTCATACGCCAGCCCCTGGCTGTGTCCTGAGTTGTGAACTGCCACCAGCAATTCACCCTGTCTGTGGTCACTAGAATTGTTCCTGCCTGTACAGAGAGGCCATTGACAGGATTCTGCTGCGCACTGGCCTAAGAGGGAAACTGAAGTGTGTCCCCAGACACACACAAACATAAATTAAACCCTTTGAAGGCACAGGGTCCTTCTAAGCCCTTTTTCTGCCTCTTGAGGGGCTGGTGGGTCTTGCCTTACAAGAATATTCTTTCTCAGGTTGGGAAGGAGACAGATGTTCCCTACATAAAGGTGGACAAACCTTTAACTCTCCAAGGCAGACTCCAAGGAAGGGGCTAGAGCCTTTATATCAAACTGGAGAGTTGAGGCTGGGTGAAATTTGGGTTCATCGCTACACAGTGTATCTGATGAAACCAGAGGTCTGTCAGAGAAGGGCATGCAAACTTGCAGGGTAGGGGCAGGGAAAGATCTCTTCTGCTCTCTCAGCTGGTGAAGGAAAGCACACTCAGTTTCTCTTTAAGCTGTCTTGGGGGTTTGGAAATCAGCTGATTAACTTATTTTCCTCTACAGAAACAGTCAGGCCCTTTAAAGAAGAAATTCAAGAGTCATCATCGAAAACCCAAGAACTTGAAGAAAGCAGCCAATGGCAAATAAACTTTTGTGCTAGCTACATTGGTCTGAAGCGTTTTGTGTAACAATTCTAGTAGGTGCTGTTACCTGTTAGAGCTGAGGAAGGGAGCAGTGGGGTAGAATCAAGTGGTATTTAAGAGCCTCAAGCTGGCCCCCAGGGAGAAGCACTGCCACATGCAGGCAGCCCAGAGCTGGGGACTCTTCCTCATGAAGAGGACTGTCAGTAGGTGGCACAGGAGCAGTAACCAACAGCCTGCCTGGGGAGCGTCACCAGTCATACACGCCAGGTGGATACAAAGATGCCATTGTTTTATTTTGATTGTTTCCAAAAATCAAAACATTTTCAAACACAACTAAGGTACAAAATACAGCATAAAATGAGAATTTATACTTTTTTTTTTCCACATAGAAAGCAAAAATATATTCAGAATGAATTCCAGAACACTTTGCAGAGCCAATTGACAGCTGATATCCTGCTTGTGAGAGCTTCTGAGCCACAGGGAGAGGTCATGGGATTTTTGGGAGATGCACAAATACAGCAGCATAGGTAGGAAACCAGAATCTTCTGCATCAGGACTCACAGTAAGTCTGCATATTGTGCTGCCAGGAAATACCTTTAAATGCCCTCCTCCTGACCATGCCCCTTTAGTACCAAAATATTTCTGCTGCAAGGGACAGTATCAGTTCCTTTTCTGGGGTCTTCTGCTGGAAAAGGGACTTGATTTTAACAGAGGAAACTAGTCAGTCAGCATTTCAGACTAGGCTGTCATCCAGCTCCTTAGACAGGACACAAGTTGAGAAAGTCAACTTAAGGGCTACTTACAGGAGTAGTTTCTATCCTTACATTTATAAATACTATGAACACCACCAGCAGTTAAAGTATCTGAGACTGGCTGCCTTGATGTAGTCTAAAACCATTACAAGACCTGCAGTGAAACTGAGCAAAAGCACCTGTGCTGCTTATCTGTAACTGGAAAGACATTTTGCTATGAAGAGATGGGCACAGTGAATACTTGAGGTAAAAAACTTCTCTTGCAAAACCTTTTAAGAAAACTTTCTATATCACCCAACCTTAACTGCTGGCTTCCACTCCCACCTACCCCCCAGCTGATTCCTTTCCTTCAGCAGCAGCACATCTTGCTATTACACTGGCCATTTTCCCTTCAAGATGATGAAATCATTGGTTTAACATTTATCAGTGCTCTTCTATTTGGCATCAGTTCTTTCAGACTAGTTTTCTCTCCTAAAAAGCAATCATTAAGCTGAACTGTCCAGGTTAGTGTCCTTACCAGGAGATCCTGGTAAATAGGTCCTGCTGGAGACGTTCAGTTGAATTACTCCTTGAACAAACAGTTGAGCAGCTTTCTCAAGGGAGACAACAGTGCAAGGTATCAATGTAATATTAGCAAGTTGGTAGGGCTCATGCTTTCTAGAATTCTTTCATGATCTAGTGAAACAGGCTTACCTAGCTGACTGGCAGAGGACAAAATGTCTCCTCTGAGCAGCACTAAGCATGTTCATGGCACAGTGATTGTGGCACTGAAAGGTGGAAAGGGGGTCTTCCCCCTCCCATTATACTAAGGAGTTCCTCCCTCTGAACACACAAGTTACATCCCCAGCTGCTTATTCGCTGCATGGGTTTGAATCTGCATTCTTCAGCTATAACTGTTGGATTCAGAGCAGAGAACTGGGGCTCCAGCAGCACATAGCTGACATGAGGTGTCCTCCCTGCACACAGCCTGGGATGTGCCACCATGGGGCCGAGAAAGGGCTGCCCTCGACCAGCCCCTTGCTGTCACAGGGACTGGTGCAGCCAGGACTGACAGAAGCGAACCAGAGAAGCAAACCCTACAGATGAGAAGATTTGACTGCTCCCATCTCACCTGTACCGAGTGCTGGGAAAAGGGGGAGTTCTGCAGTCTTCAAGATGCTTTTACCAATAACCTACAATTCAGATATGAATTTGGGGCATACATGGATGGAAGATGGTTAATAGCAGAAAGGAGCTTCTGTTATGGAACCTGCAGCACAACTTGTCTCCCTTCTTGGGAATTCAGGAGGAAACTCTGGGGTAAGAATGCTGAATAAAGAGTGCTTTTGGCACAGAATTTTCACAGAATCTGACATTCTGTCTCTTCAGGAGTATCACTCCCTCTGCTCCTTGAAATGTGATTAGCAAAACAGGACTCCTGATTAGCAATAAAGGATAATCCCTTGTTCCACTTGAGAGGGGAACTGGGACATGTTAGAAGACCCCCCCCTTTTCTTACCTAGAGGGAGTACAACTACTTTCAGGGTTTTTCTTTTTACCTTCCATTTGGGGGTAGGAAATACTTCCCCTGTTAAACAAAATGGAATTACAGGCCTCTAAGCAGCAGAATAACAGTGTTTTTTCTTGACGCTGCTTTCCACATTGATAAGAAATGCTATGATCAGCAAGGGAACTCCTCGTGCACAAGACAGTTTTAATGAGGGTGAGAAATGGGAGCCGCTTTTTTAGTTACAGCTAGAACCCAACAGTATACGATGATACAGCTGTATCTGCTCACAGTACTTCAAATTTCAAAACACTGCTGACATTAAAGACAGCAAACTACTGTCCTACTGCAACTCACTGAAGCATCAGCAAAATGCAGGTTCCTTGGGTTAGTTCCAAATCTAGGAAGTTAGAATAAGCCTAGGCAACTTCTCTTGAAGAAATAGGATTTTGTCTATTACATTACTGGTGCCACGTAAATCAAATTCAGAATATCTGTGCCTTTAATAGGAAGGGGGCATGTACGTGTAAAATGCTGGCAGTTTTTTGTTGAATCCATAAAGAATCAGTTCTGGACTTAATATGTTATGTCCCAAGAAGTGTTGCTATTCCTGTTACCACTCTTTTTTCTTCTCATCCATGGAGACTCCACCAGGACCCAGTGCAACCACAAGGAGGAGGCCTCCAATTACAGACATGGTCTGGAAGAAATCGTATTTGAGGAAGTCGTGCATGGGCTTGTAGGCTGGGACGGTCCAGAAGGCATTGAAGTAGATATTGATGCCAAACAGCCAGATGACTAGAGTCAAGGCAGCCAGCTTAGTCTTGAAGCCAATTGCCACCAAGATAATCAGGGCTGTGCCCACAATGTTCTGCAGAATCTGCAAATAAAAAAAACCCACAAGCTTACATATGGCTCTTAAATAGAGAAACAAGCATCAGAACAGAGCATGGACAAGTTCAACAGAAGAGGTTGTTGTGGCACAGATGGTCTAATAACTTTTTCTACATATTAATTCTACTAAAAAATGGACTTAAATGATAAGCACTGAGCAGGTGCTGCAGCTGATCAGGGAGTTGGTACTATATTCCAGTTCTTTAACTCATACTTTTATACTCAGATACTTACAGAAAAGAAGTTCATATCAAAATGTAGCAGTGTCATGAACATGAGGACCAGCAGCACACGGCCCCCCAGCTGCATGTACTGCTTCGGGGAGCTTTCCCGCATGGTAGGGACACCAGCAAACATGCTTTTTCCCTCTGAGCGTGACTCGGCCAAAAGCAGCAGCAAACCTCCCCCAAGTGCCAGGTTCCTACAGGAAGACAGGGGAAAAAAAACCCAAAGGCAGTTTACACTTTGCACTGCTTTACTGATTTAAAGTTTTATCTGACAATTTAAACTCAGTAAGAATCCGCATGCTGGGGAGGAGTGACATACTCCTCCCCATGCAGTGTGCCTGCATTAGGCCTCACAGCTGACACAGCAGCACTGTGCTCAAGGATTTCCCCAAGCCTGTGCAGACACGTAAAGCCTGCCAGGGAAGTCCAGCACCCTCAGCTCAGGCACAGTTGCTTAGCATCTGTCATAGCATGACTAGTTGCACTGAAATTATTCTGTACCTCAGGTTTAACCACATATGCCAAAATAGTTCAGAGGTTGCTTTGAGAAAACAGAATAGCAGTCCTGCTAAAAATTACACAGGTACACAGTTTACAGGGTTGTAGTAAGCCCAGAGTATAGTTCCTGTGCTGCCCCCTACCCCCCTTCTCAAAGGAGAGGGATGAAAAGGAAACAAGTCAACCGTTACTCAGGATTGGCAAGAAAGATCATGTTTAAAAGCCCTATCTTGTACTTCAAGAAGGTGTTAGAGATCTAAAATCCCAGAAACTATTCTAGTATCTGTATGCTTCAGCTATCCCAGAAAATAACTTCACTCACGCATAGCACAGTTGCTGTTTTAGCCATTTAGGAAATAACAGCAGCTCACAGATCCAGTCTAGAGAGTTGCTTGTGAGTGCTCAGCAAGAAGGTTAGTAGCAGAAGCACTTCGATTCTAGAGAGCCAGGATTAGTCTTTTGCCTTCTACAATACTGGTCTATGGCTTAACACAGACTCTACTGATTTTTTAAGTGCTGACATTTCTTGTTTACTGTAAATGCATAATTTATAAATACTTCTAGTGTATTTCTAGTAAATACTATGTACAGAGATCATTTCCTCTGTCAGTGACAGAGGACAGTTTTGGTTCTGTTCTGACAAACTCTAAGAAGTAGGCATACCTCATCAAGAACTTCAGGTCCCATAGAATGCTGTATGCAATAGTCTAGGCAAAGGGGAAAAAAAAGCCGGGTTAAAACACCATATAAACTGCACTGACATTATGAATTTATGTTACAGTCTCAAGCCTGTGCTATCCATAGCAGAGGTCAGTTACAAGTATGTTATACTGAAGGAAACAACGTAGGTTACATCAGTGTGGTCCAGTCAGCCAGTGTAAAATAGGGAACGGAAGCCAGGATTGACTTGTGCTGTAGCCACCCCGCACCCCCCAATTCACTGGTTTGAATAGGAAGGGTGCTGCTAGCTAGGATCTTTTCTAACAGCTGTGCGCTGAAAGCCAAAGCAACTGTAAGTTCCACATTTGGCACTTTACTGACGCACAGGTAAAGCGCAAGTTATTTCTGCTAAATTGGTCAAGTATTGAACCAACGTCTCCAGCCAACTGAATTATAGCTCAGGATCTATTGGGCACATCAGAAGCAGCAAAATAGTTCAGTGCCATTGAGGACTGGCACTAGGCCAGGGTGGAGAAGAATTCCAGGGCTGCAAGTTGTATTTAACTATGTTGGTAGTACTGGGGCTAAGCGAGAAAGATTTGAAAGATAGAAGGGCTGAAGACTCAAGCCTCCTACCTGTAATGCTATAATTCCAAACAGTCCAAAGCAGGCATATTGCACAAAGTTCCTACTCAGCACCAGGATGCAGCCGCCTGAGTTGGGGAAATTGAACACAGTTACACTTCTGGCTTGCACAGGAAAAGATGCTGCAGGAATGCTAACTTGTTCTGAACTGAGCAGACACTGGTTGCTTTCCACTGACCCACAAAGAACATCAGGCAGGAAATTTTACTGGCACAAATCAGTTTGAAAACCTAGACTTAGTCTTAGTGCATTTTAAAATGTATTCTAATTCCAGAAACATCTTTTATTTTACAAAGGGTAAGCCCATGCTGAATGCAGCCCCCAGCACAGCACTGTACAGCAGCCATCGGTGTTGAAGCATTACAAGAAATTAAAAAGGAACTCAACTAACTATGGATTTCTTTTACTTTTTGGTGAAAGAGGTGTTAGGGCAAACATGCTGTACTCCTTTTCCTTTAAAGCTTTTGGTTTACAGCCTTCCTCACGTCTTTATCACAAAGCACTGACAACTTTTGTTACTTTGCCATGAGGACTGGTAACTGCATTCAATTATGCTGATCTGTTACACAAAAATATGAGGTTAAAATAAAATAATTTAAACCCAAACACAAGACAAGAAATTGGCAGAGCAATCAAGGGACACAACATGAACAGCAAAGGATCTGACTTCTCTCCATTTCTCTAGGCCCACCAGCACACTCACAGGAGCTCTGCTTCTGGGCTTATTTTTAATCCTGAGCTTTGAAAAATCTCCAGCACAAGCCCCCCTCAGGCTTAAGCACATCACCTGCAGGACAAGACTGCCGCTGAGATTAATACCCCTTCAATCAGGACACTGGGAAAGTCTTAACACTGCCCTGTTTAAGAAATAAGAGTATTTCATTTAGAAAATTCAGGGGTGTATGTGTTTAGAGAGGCATGTACAGAACTGAAAACAGATTGTCTTAATGGATTCTTGGCATCTGACTCAGAGGTAGTGTCAGAAGAAATTCTCCAAGATCACTTCCAGGAAAGACTGAAGCAGGTCAATTGAGTTCTTTTCATTCAGCCCATGTGGTACTATCAGTTCGGAAGTCAGTGAGGCATCCTGTGCTTACATGATTCACAGTGGTTACACAAGCCAGGGTGGCAGACACACTGGAGTGCTCTGGCATCCACCTTAACAGCCTTAGAGCCACTTACTTAGCTGTCCAAAGAGATTTATGAACACAAAGATGGAGGCCAGGAAATAGCCACAGTTCCATGTGCCATCAATGTAATCCCTCTGTTCGCTCCACTGGAACCACATGCGGATGCCATCCTCCAGGAAGGTGCTGATCAGGCACAGACGGGCCACGTGGGGCAGGTATTGCTTCGTCACTCTCAGGAACTGCATGGGCAGACAGCATCATTAGCAGGGGACCAAGGCAGGGTGATACTCAAGCCATAATAGACCAATGCACTCTGCAGACTCTGAGGTCAGCAGTTCTCATGCACATACATCATCAACATCTGGAAAGAAACACATACTTGGGACTTGATTTAATGAAATTCTTCTCCACTTCAGTTTGAGAACAGCTGGGAGCACCAGGGGGAAACCTGTTGTCACATGTCACCCCAAGAGCATTTTGGACAAGGGCCTGGAAAAAACCAGAATCCAGCAACACCTTCCTACGTAAGTGGAACTGTGTTTGATGAAGCTCTTACCAGCTGAAGGCAGACCCTGGTTTTAGCTTCTGTTTCACGGTTTCCTGTTACAGCTCAGCTATCAGCCAGCCAGGAGCTAAAAGGACAGTCCTACATGCTCAGGCACTCAACACCCTGTAACAAACTGACTCGGAGAGCCAGGCTGACAGGAGGCTCATTCTGTACAAATTAAAAAACATCAACAAGCTTTCTGCCAAGCCAGCTCTTCCTAACAGCTCAGAAAAGCAACGGTGCAAAAGCACACCCACTTGTGTACCAGCAGCAGCAATCAGATCAGTGCGGCCACTACATGAAACTGCACCCTCTGTCCTCGAAGTATACACAGTTTCTACTTCCATTAAGAAATAGCACTCGGATTTGCATTGTCACTTGGTGTAAACCAGCACCTGGCTGGCCTCTCCCACATACAGGTTCAGCTTAGCCACATCTCTCAGAGGATGTATCCGGAGCCAGCATCTGCTCCTGTTTGATCAAATGCAATCTAGTAAGAAACAAATGTGAATTTAATCTAAAACTAACTACAAGACAGGAGGCTCCATGCAGAACTAGCTGCCAGACTCCACAGGGATCCCCGCATTACAACTAGGAGGAACTGCTGTTTAACAAACCCCCATTACCCCACATGAAGTTCCATGTGCTGTAAGGCACATTGATTCATGTTGTTTATACAATAGTGGAATACTTCAAGCATGAAAAGGGGTGGGGGAACCCATGTGTGTATGTATAGGTGTCTTCTAGACAGCATTGAACTGTGCTATGAAAAATGGCCTGAGAAGGCACACAAGCCTTTTCTTTTGTAATTCACTGACCTCAGGTTAGACAGGAGAGCTGGCTGGTTTCTTCCTGGGCAAAATTTTTACAGCTCTGGCAGCACTGCATGCTTTCAGTATATACAGGAGCATGGAGCAAGGAGACTAAATCCGTTGCTGGAAGTTTATCCTCGCCAAAGTAACCAGTAATTACTAAAGGCTGCTCTAAAGCTTATGCAAATGTCAAACTTTGCTTACTGTTTAACTGAAAATTATCACAAGAATAAAACCCAGCAATCACACTTAATTAAACAGTGACTATGAGAACAAACTACAGCAGTTGTACTGCATGCAGCCAGAGTCTAAGGGTCAAGAGTCAAGTCAATGGAGTACATTTTAAGTGCAGCTGTATTCTGATTCAGGGCTGCCACTTCAGGCTTTTTTAAGCCATGTCAACAGTTGGATGACTGAGTCAGAAGAAAATTTGTGATCTTTGTCACTGCATGAGACGCACAGCTTGGCTTACAGCTTTCTTCTCTCCTGGATTTCACTGTGCATTCGGGCAAACTTGCTACGGAATACTAAGGACAAAGTTATTTTGGAACTAGTACAAACCCAGAAGTGGTTTGTGCAGTGACTCTGCTGCGTCGAGATACAGAACAAGCAACTTTGGTCTAGGAAAAAAAATAAAAAATAAATGAAAGTGGAAGGCATCGGTAAGGAAAAGGAAGAGACCTGCTGTGGAGAGGCAGAGCGAAGCAGAAACCTTAGAGAGGATATCTGCCTCCAGGCCTCATCTTTGTTCTTTTGAAACGGGTCATGTAAGCTGATGTCATCTTCCCCTTTCCTGAAAGGGTAACTGCCAACAGTCCAGGTGAAGGAAACAAGAAGGCATTTAATAGTTACCTGTTCTCCTGGCGTAAAGGAGCAACCTTATCATCACTGGACACCCATAACCCATGTAGCTGCATTTACTTAGCTACATACAAGTTGATGCCCCTGCACACAGCAAGCCTGAAGTAAATCAGCTTCAGACACAGACTGTATGAACAAAAATCAAGGCCAGAAGAACAACTAGCCACGGAGATCCAGAGAGAAAGCAAGAGAACAGTTATGTGATGACTAAAGGCAGAGAACATAACAAACACCAAGTGATTCTGCAATTAGAGGTTTTGGGTATAAATCACCCAAGCAGTTTGACTAAGGACAGGATAACCTCTAAGAAACAGGAGATCTCCAGAAGTTGGACTGAACTAATAGTACCAGATGCCCCGTTTTTCTGCTCTGCACATCACTGTGGCTCAAATGCTGTAACCTGAGACCACTTCCTACTTCCTTTAAAATTCACACAGATAAAAGCAGCACATACAGGAAACGTGGTAACTGCAGTTGATAAACATATCCAGCTAAGATGTGGGACCTGAAACATGCATGCCACTAAGCACAATACCTGTAAACCACAGCAAAACTGTTGAGATTGGTGGAGGTTGCAGCGTTAAACTCATGACACCAAGTAATAGGATAGCTTATTCCATTGTGGATTTTGCATCACCTCTTCTTAGCACACACTGCCTCCTTCCAAGAAGCAACACATCTTGACAAGAGAAAACACCACGCTGAAGTAGAACTACTTTGAAGACCACCTGTTTCTATGTTGGCAGCCAAGTCACTAGCATACACTAGAGGGGCTCTGTGTTGCCACTTCCCCTTCTAACAACATCAGAGGGGCAGAGAGATAGTTCAATGTTCCTCTCAACAAGCAGACATGCACAAGAGGATCCAGGATTTTTCAAATGGAGGCCTGAAATACTCAAACCCATGACAAGGCCCTGTCCAAAGAGAGGTAATAAAATCATTCTGTTTTGACTCTTTATGATGCTTTCTAAACTATATTCTACCTCCAGCAGCATCAAATTTGTTAAAACTCTAGTCTGTGCTGTTCAAAGTGCATATACCATAGCATAACTACAGGTACTTTAAGATCAGTACATAGCCAGGAGGCAGGAATTTTTGCTGTCACCTAGGTGACATTCTGTCCAAACAGAGAAGCCTTTTTCTGTGTGTATGTTCTTGCATCAGGGAAGTGCTGATCATGGTGATGAGCACAGCAACCTGCTGATGTACCCAGAAAGCCCTTTATTGGAAAGCCCTCGTGTGCTGCACAGAATTATTAGCTCAGAGCTTCCCATAAAGACATATTGCAAACATCTAAATGGCATTCATTTAAGGGTTTCCTTTGTTCCAGGAGGACAGATACCTCCAGCAGCCTGTGATCCTTCATGGAACAGCATGCTCAATCCTCTGGCAGAGAAAAAAGAACGAATAACTTCTTTCATCAACCTGTGTATATCCACTGAAAGAGCTCTCCCCTAAACACCACAAGGACAACAGCACTCACCCACCACACTGAGTTGATCAATGTCTGTGAGTTCCTTGGGAAAGCTGGGAACAGAGTCTCTTCTACTTACTTCAAAGGGCAGGAATGGAGCTGTGACACACCAGGGCACTACCAGCAATCTTAAATTTTTAATTGCAGGAAGATTTCTTGGAATAATGCTTTTCACTCCTAAAATGCGCCTTATTCCAACTCCATTTTTCAAAAAGCTATTTAGTAATCAAATCTTAAAAGGGTATTTTTCTGTATACTGGAATTTTTTATCATTCTTCATAGGGAGATTATTTTCTAGCCTAACCAGAACAGCATATGTGGCTTATAATGCTAAAGAATTGATGTACTGACATCATTAAGTTATGGAGAACATTTCCAAATTCATTTTTTAATATAAAACACAGAGAAGTTCAGACTAACAATTAAATGTTTTATTCTCCCTTCCGTTTTCTGCAAAATAGGGTAGAGAGATGTTGGCATTAGCTGAACAACATGCATCAGCATTTATTTTGGAAAATTAAATGAAACCCCCAGCGTCTGGGTGTCCCTTGCAGCCCTTTCACTGCAGCACAATGACTCAATAGTCTCCTTGCACTTCTGTCCATAATTTTTTTAGAACAGCAGAAATACCAGGCACCCACATTCCTAAAGATTAGCACAGACACTAGAAAAGTTCCTGAGATCTGCCCCCTCTTACAAGGATTACAGAAGAGAGACAACCAGCTCCCAAACCCTAAACAACCAGCGCAGGGCACAGATACAGCTATTTTTCAGTACAATAATGTCAGCAGTACATGGCAACTGCACTGAAGTGCTTAGCATGCAATATTTTAAACAGGAATCACTAAAAAAGGGCTTATTAATCGAATAATTTAAATACTCAGAAATTATGATGGGGCTGGTGTTGTAGTGCTTAAAGAAATCAGCCTGTGAAGCCTGTAGTTGGGCATCATTTGAACTAAGATTGTGACTTCCTTGCACTGTGGATCACCCAGATTTTAAGAGCCTCTAATAGCTTTTCCCAGCCTCCCCAGTATCTAATAAGTGCCTTCCCTGAATTCAACAGGCCCAGCCCCAAGCAAGGCCTCTGCTTCAGGCCTTGGAAACCACCAACAGCTCAGAGCACAGCTCACCAGCCATACTGTGCACCTGCGGGCTACGAACTCATGCTATAGGCAAGCTAAACTCACAGCTAGTTCTCATCGCAAGTGATCAAGTGATCCCACCACAAGCACTGGTGCTCGCTTGACCTACACAATGATATAATTGAACCAACAGAAAAAAATTATCTTTTTTTTTTTCTTCCCTTGCCAGTTCAGCTCTCCATGCAGTGACAGAAGAGTACTGGTGTGAGAGAGAAGGGGCCCACAGCCATGGGAGCAGCACAGCACCTTTTCCTGACAGCTAGCTGTCAGAAAAGCTTAGCTGCCTTGTAAGACCGTGTCTTCACTGCATGAGCTCACCTTTGGATTACTTGTTACTACTGACCATCTTGGCATCTAGGGCATAACTTGCTAATTCAAACAGAAATTACAGTATCTGAGAAAAGTTAAGCTTTAGCGTTTCAATTTAAGGAATGGATTATTATTGCATTTGTAAGAGACATTCAGGACTTGCTGATAAACCATGGAAGTAGCTGTAACATTTTACCACAGGGCTTTTCTGTTACAGAAACTTAAGACTCATTATTCCTGAATACTAGTACAGGGAATGGAGAAATCCAGGATACATCGAGAATGCACTGAGCTCCCAGCTCTACCTACCTACCTCTACCCAGCTCTACTACCTCCGCCTCCATCAAGAGGAGCTTCAACACAATTTCAGTCCAAATGTTCCAAGTATTTTTTTTATCTAATATGAACTAACAGTTTCCATAAGCCAAGTGTTAACTCTGCAATATATACCAAAGGTTATCACTTAGTAAATCACTCCTACACTGGTGGGATACTGAGTTCTAGCAGCATACACATACGGAAAGCTCACAATTGAGCTACTAGGCAGCTATCTGCAGGCAGAATTATCAAAGGGGCTAGTTACTTGGAAAGCATAAAAGTTGCTTTATAATCTGATGGGTAAGAGTAGGCAAACACTTCAAATTCTGCAGCTAAAGACTCATCTTTATATAGGATGTGTCCAAGCACAAATAATGTTTTGCCATTTAAAACTCATTTCAGGAAGAAGCAAACAGCACCTTAGCTGGATAAAAGAGCTTTCAGTAGTATGAACAAAGGGGTGTTAAGGACACCTAGAAATAGTCACACAGGAGTAAATAGAGAGGGGTTATGAAAAGGTCAGGACAACTGTTGTAAATTTTAGCAAGTAATTTGAACACCACAGTGATAGTTTACTTTCTTCTCTAAAGCAAGTGAGAGGAGAAGGTAAACAGAGGATGACCAAGATGATCCAGACACCCTTTAAAATGGATACTCCATGCACCATAAGAAGCTCTGTCACTGAAACTTCCATCTCGGGGTGGGGAGGAAGCATGGAACAGGTTTTCCTAGTGAAACTCGATTAAAGACACAGAGACAGCACAGCCCCCTCAGAGCTGTGACATGTTATCCTGCACCACAGAATTTCAATAGTCAAAGTTGCAGAACCAGGCAGAGTCAGGTTTTCCAGAGAACCTGTTAAATATGATACGATGCTGCCTCTTATTTTCAATTAGATGAATCACAACGACAGTGCAGACCTTTCTAAAAGCATCACCAGCAGATCAACTACTTATGCACAAAATTTCTACTCTTACATATAAGAGATAAGAAAATTCTATTTAGCAGAGAAATCTGTAAGAAACTTCACTGAAATAGATGTAAAGAGAATTACCAGACAGCATCAACTGGATTGCTCTTGCTTTACCCCTTTTTACTCCTTTTATCCAAGCACAGCACTGTAGCGCTGGCAAACATCTTCCAGTTTGGGTTCTCGGGTACTGGTCGGGGCTTAGATTTTCGCTTCCCTGTTCCCATCACCTCGCCCCCATTTCCCACACCCTTTTAAGCCCCATTTGCCAGCCCTGACGGCTTGCAGGAAAACAAGAGCTGCTCGGACCCTGCGCTTCTTCCACTCCCAGGAAGAAGCCCAGTTCCCAAGGAGAACTTGTCTGCTTCGCTGTACACAGCCTGAGGAGCAGTCGCAAGGCTCGCAGGAGGACAGGGGCCGCCGCTTCTACAGGGACCCAGCCGCAGAGCCTGCACCGGCCACTCCCTCTCCGGCGGGAAGCCGGGCCCTAGGCTTTCCTCGGGGCTAAGTGACCGGGGGAGCCCGCAGGCGCGGCGGAGGAGCAGGCCCCAAGGTGGCGACCCCGCTCCGGGAAGCCGCCATTCCGGCTGCTCTACCAGGGCCCACCTGAGTCCCCAGGCCGGAGGCCTTCCCTCCCCCTTCCCTCTCTTCCTTCCTTCCTCTCCCCTTCCCCAGCCAGCCCCAGCGCCCGAGGAAGAGGCCCAGCACACAAAGGCCGCTCGGCCAGAAGAGGAAAGGCATGCAGACCCGTACCTGGTCTGCGAAATCCTCAGCGGTGCTCATGATGGCGTTCTGGCCCATAGCGGCGGGAGAGGTACGGCTCAGCGCGCCTGGGCCCGGCTCTCGGAGACGGCGGCAGCGGGCGGAGCGTGGCGAAGGGGCGCCGGGCCGTGCACCGATCCCTGTGCTGCCACGTAGGCCAGCCCTTAAAGGCGCCGCGCAGGCGGCAGCGCCGGCGCACGCGGGGAGGGGCGTGGCCACGGGAGGGAGGGGCGGCCCCGCCCCTGCGCGCTTTGCCTTAAGGAGGCGGTCCCGCGGTGGGGGCAGAGCCGTCGGGGCTGTGCTGTGGGCCGGGGACGGCGTGCCCGGCACCGGGAGTCCCTCCGCACCAGCGGCCTGTTCTGCCTCCCCGTCCCGCCATGGAGAAGTACGAGGTGCTGCCTGCAGGACCACGCCTCGTCCCTCAGGAAAGGGGTGGTGTGGGGCCCTGCCGGAGGAGGTGGCTCTGGAGAGCGGCCTAGGGGCAGGGGTGTGGGTACGCTGGGCCGTGTGCCTCCCGAGGGTGGTATGGGGATGCTGGAGCCTGTCACCCTGACATGGTGTTGTGTGGAGGGTGTCTGCAGGGAAAGTGGCTTGAAGGGACTTTTTGCTTTGGTTGTTCTGCTACTTGTAACTGGCTAAGTGCAGGGGTGTTTCCTGTTCCCTGCAGGTGCTGGAGCAGCTGCAGCCCGGGGCACTGGGCACGATGCTGGTAGCTGAATTGAAAACAGAAAAGGGTGAGCAGAAGAAGTATATAATAAAGCAGGTGAGAAGGTGGTTGCTAGGAAAACAAGTCTGTTGGCACATTTGCTATCTCTGTGGCCCCTTTGATAGTAGCAGACACACAGGTAGCTCGGCCCCTGGGTGAGAGTAGGCTTACATCTTATTGTGCTGCTGTTTTGGAAATTAACTGATTCAGATCAGTTTTCTAGAATATTGAGGTTAGAAGTGGGAAAGGGGAGCAGCCTATTTAGATCCATCTGGTGTGTTTTCTCATTAGCTTATTGCTACTTTGGCAGTACAAGAAAGGACTAGGTTAAACTGTTGTGGACTTGTTTGAAACTGTTTCTGGCTATCTCCTGAGAAGAGTGCCCCAAACATTAGAGACTGGAACTATCACTGAAGATTTATGCTAATTCACGCAAAACTTGCAGTTTTGATATTCTTGACAAGACTGCTCAGGTTTAAAGTGTGCCTGTCTGTATGTTATAATCTCATCCTTGTCTTTTGTTTGTTGCAGGTACAGTGCATTAAAGAAAAGCAAGCAAATGAGGCCTTGAAGGAGGTATCAGCGCAATTTTTCTTTAGTACTTTATTGGAAAGACCAAAGTCTTTAACAGAACAAAGTTTTTTATTTGTAAGGATTAACTAAGTAAATAGTCAAAATCTAAATCAGATAGGACTACCTGAGGGGTGTTCTCCCTGCTCTCTGCTTGGTCTTAGGTCAGTATTTTGTATTAATTGCTCTTCTGTTTGAATATGTAGATTCAAATGGACAGCTGTTCTCAGAGGACAGTCCTTTTTCAAAGTTCATATTTGTTTTGTGCTGAAGACAAAGAACGAAGCTCTTTGTTTTGGCCTTTAAGTTTAAGGAGAATCTTGGTCTGTTTATAGTTTTACTAATAAATCAATTTGTAGTTAATATGCTTCATGATGTGTTCTTCCTTGAGAGCTGGACATTTTTTGATATGAATGATTTAACTGATTTTCTTCTTTTGTTATCCTTTTTTCATTTTTGAACTTGTTTCAATGCCTTGAGTAAGAAGCAACATTAGAAATACTGTTATTGAAACAAATTTTGGTATTTTAAAACATGTGCAGTAGCAGATGATGGATTAGTCTGACAATGTCCAGCATGCATGACATCTGCAGTTATAAATGAGTGAGAATACACATCTGTACAGATGCTTCATCATGCTCAAGAGGTGATCTCTTTATGTACCAAGGCATTACTGATATTTTGGTCCAATTTTTCTGTTGATATATGTGTCTATTGAAATAAATGCAGTTATGCCAGCTGGGAGCATGGATGTTAAGAGTTCTTCTGTTGTGTCTGTACAGCCACAAACACAACTATAGGAGAGTAAGATGAATTCTTACCTTTCACATCATTAGCAAACTTGTTGAAGTAATTGGTAATTGTTAGAGTCCTTACAGTGAAAACAGCTTCAAGGAGGTAGATAAGCATCTCACCAGTGTCAATCTTGCATACTGGTTACTGGAAATAATGGCTATGCTGGAAAAATCATCTTGACTTTCATATTCTAATATGTGTTTTGAGGTTTAGGAATTGAAGAAGGGGGGGTGGTTCCCATATCATCTCTCTAAGGATCAGTTTATATCCTTGAATCTCACAAGGCTGTTGCAGTATTATATTGAGTAGAATCTTAGTGAAATATTTTCCTTAACTTGACACTGGCAGATGCAAATAGATAACAGAGCTTGCACACTGAAAGAATTTGAGCAGGCATGTGACACAAACAAGCTGAGAACTGGCTTAGGATGTTGTTTAAGGTCCTGTTAATGGGAAGGACTGTGTAGCTATTGAAAGCTCTTGCTGTAATTTTTTTTATTTTTTTATTCTGTGCAGGCAATGGATTTGCGAAAACTTCATCACTCAAACATCTGTACTTACAAGGAATTGTTTATCACTTGGGATAATAAGGTGAGAATGAAGGATTGGTTACACTGGAACACAGGGTTAACACTGTAGGTGTGTCAGCACTTTTGCAGGTTTAAATCTAGGGTTGTTTGTGTGAGATGCTAAAAAAAAGCAAAAAAAGAGGTTATTTGGTCTGAAATGAGCCTGCTTTAACTCCTGAATAGACATGCTGAAAAGCTGTGCAGATACGTGGATTGAAGTTGCTCACATGCAGTACAGCACGCTGACTCAGTTTCTGATATGAACCAGTGTGCAGTACTGATTTTTCGTGCCTGCATGAAGACCCTTTTATAGGAGACTATGGGAAGCTGAAAGCCCTCACTTATTTACTTGCAGGATTTATTGAGTGCTCAGGCAAACTTTGTATTGATTTTATGGATGTGTATTTGACTTGAATTGTCCCACATAGAATAGAATCATAGAATAGTTAGGGTTGGAAAGGACCTTAAGATCATCTAGTTCCAACCCCTCTGCCATGGGCAGGGACACCTCCCACTAAACTGTGCCACTCAAGGCTCTGTCCAACCTGGCTTTGAACAAGGACAGGGATGGAGCATTCACAACTTTCTTGGGTAACCCATTCCAGTGCCTCACCATGGCTTTGGATAAGATGCTTGATGATTTTTTTTTGTATTGAAAAGCTAATTAACAAAAAAACCAAAACACCCCCCAAAACAACACACATGGTATATTTTTAATAAAAGAGTAAATATTGTCTCCTCTGCAAGAGAGTACTCATCTCGGAACTCCCCTTGGTATTGGTGAACAGCACACCCACCAGTTTGGCCAAGTGTTTGTTTTTATCTTTATATTGGATATGGGATTCCATGCAAACAATTGGACAAAATTGGTGTGTGGTGTTTTTTACAGGTGTCATGTCTGTTCCTTTGTCTGGTAATGCAGCACTCGGGCCAAGGAGATCTTTCATCTGTCATCAAGGAAAAAAGGCAGAAGTTGGAAAAAATAACAGACATGGTAAAAAGTACAGAAAAAGCATCTGGTTGAACTGACAGTTTCACTGCTTTTATATTTCTCCCTTTCTATTCCCCCTTTCTCAAAGTCCTCCCTAAAACCTTCAATGCACAGTGTTTTGCTGTCTGGTGCTTTAGAAGCTGTCTTCCAAAAGGTATCTAGAAGTTACTCTATTTGTTATGCTTTCATGTATATTCCCCTCAATAGGTGATTCTGAAGTTCCTGGGACAGATGGTGGATGCTTTGTTTTATATACACAAACAAAATATTTTCCACAGGTAAGTAGAAATCTTGTTCTCTGTGTCTGATAGGTCACTGCTCTTTGCAGTGACTGTTGGTTCAGCACAGCTGCTCAGAGGCAGTGATTTTTAGCATTCCAGAAGGGGAGTAGGAGCTAGAAATTCTGGTCTTCATATCCAGGTGTGTAAAGATACAGGGAACATGTAGTTATGTATCATTAGACTCCTGCTTCACAGATTGACAGAAAATTTTTGTGTTGCAGAAATCTCAAGCCGTCAAACGTACTTGTGACTGGTGAAGCATCCTTCATGCTTAGCGACTTCAGTACAGAAACACTTATGACAGATGAGATGAAATGGAAAATAAGAGTGGAAGAAAGTAGTTATTTGTTTTACTCTTTTTTTACTTTAAAAGATTTGGTTAGGGTGGATATTCTTTAGCCCTCAGAAAAATCAGCCAAAAAGGAAGAACTAATCTTCCCTCCTCTTTTTCTACATTACACTATTTGTCTTCTAAAGTGTGAATAGGATACTCATAGGCAGTTGCCTGCAGTTGCCTGTTTGCAGCTAAAAGCGATAGGTACGTCTGAGTCTCAGACCTCTGCAACACATGGTTTGAATCCTTTTTAGCTTGATACATATGCAGTAACATCTTAGAAAACTGCTCATTAGTTACAGCGTGTTTTAGTCTCTGTGACTTACCACCAGTAAAAAGTGTCTAATCTCTGCAGAATATACCTGAATTATTCTTTGACATAAAACAATCGCCTGCATGTGCAAACCGGAACTGTATACAGTACGATGTTAGCAGCATTACTGCATGACTTGTGTTTCAACAGATAGCAAGTCTTGGATGGCTCCAGAAGCATTTGAGTTTATTTTTACTGAGAAATCTGACATCTGGTCTCTAGGTTGTATTCTACTTGACATGATGACCTGCTTTGTTCTGAATGTATGTAATAATGCTTCATTATAGATTAAAACAGGGGCCTACTAAGATATCTGTAAGCAAGTGTGAAAGCTCTTCTGATACCACACTTTTCACAGGAAGAAGAGATAACTTCATTACTGCAGGATGTTAGAGAGGATACAAGCCGTCTTGAGGAAGCTCAGACAGTAATGCAGAATGGATATAGCAGCTCTTTGACTTTATTTCCAGTTTTACGTATGATGCTACAGATTCAGCCGAGCATGAGACCCACAGCAGAGTGAGTTCTGGATTCTTGCCTTTCATTTTTTTTGGGGTTTTTGGTTTTTTGGCCCTAAGCCTCACCTACCTTCACAAAGATGAGAATGTTAGCTGCTGTTTGACAGAACTCAAGTTGCTGATCATACTGCCAACTAATAACAAATTGAGTTATTAGAAAAGTCAATGGCTTGGTGTTCAGAAGAGGGCATTCTGATAGAGTTACTTCATAAAATCATGTTGTACACAGTTTTACAAGCCATTAACTTGAAGCCTAAGCATGGCTTGCTCAGCATAAATGCTTTCTTTAGCTGTTTTGTAGTAAACTGTTTAAGTTCTGTCAAAAATACTTCAGTCTTGAGAGAAATGTTAGATTTTTATATCAAAATGAAATAAAGCCTATGGATTTTCTTTGTAACTTGCCATTTCTAACTTACTGGTACTACTTTTCTCTTGTAATTCCAGAGATCTGATTGATGTTCCATTTATTAAGGACTACCTGATTGTTGCTGGTGCACCTTCAGTAAAACTGAAAACATCTTTGCCTCCCAAAATAATAGATGTGCTCCTTGAGGGAGGAATTGAAAATGTCCTAGGTAATAAGGAAAATGAAATTAATAGTGATTTTCATAGGAATTAAACCTGTGTGTTTTCCAGTCAGCATGTGTTTTATTTGAAAATTAAGTATTGGACATTAATTTTACTTGAAATAAAGTGGGATGCTATTTGAAGGAAGGATTTTACACAGCCTTTATATAACCTTGTAAGATCACCAGCCACACCTACTGCACCAGTAAATAGGGTCAGATCATTCCTCAGAAAACTGGGGAAGTCCACTTACTTCATCTGTGTTCTAACAGCGTTTGCCAAATTATGCCAACAAAGTATCTGCTCCATTAATTCCTTCTAAATAAGGAACTTATTTTCTTAAGCTGAAGAGGCTATTGGAATAATGCATTTAGATACCCTATTCCTGCTCTGATTTAATATTCTAACAGGTCCACAAAGTATATAATGCCAAATTCACAGATTATGCAAGTGGATCATAACATTGTGCAGTATTTAAATGTTTGAATTAGGGGAAAAGCTTTTTTCTCAACAATAACAAATTACATTATTTTCATTGATATGAATTCACATCTTGCACAAAACAGAAAATTTGGGTGCTTTCTCTAAGTGTTTGTATCTAATGCTTAAAGGAATTTTCTTGGTTTATGCAGAAATCATGCAGGCTTTCTGGCATATAGAATTAGTACAGGTGAAAGCCGTTCAGCACCTCACCAGCTTCATAAGAGATAAAAGTGGTAAGTCACTATTTTATTAATGAACTTGTTTTGTAACTGCTTTTATTGTACAGGAGAGGTTCTTCACCAGGTGAGAAAAATAGGCACCGAAAAAAACCTTAGTGATATTTTAATTGGCAACTCATTGAATTGGCAAACTGATATTTAAGGAAGGGAATTCATATCAGTGCTGGGCAGCTTGAGGGTGATGCCTAGGGCTAGAAGAGTGATAGAGCAAGAGAAAGTGACATGTGTCTAATTCCTTTGTGTCTAATAAAGCAGTGTGAGTGAAGACGATACATTCTTCTGGCATCTGTACATTTTTCAGATTACCCTTTCAGGTCAAGGTTAGTATTTTCAAAGCACCATGTTAACTTAGTTATTTAATGTGCTGTCATTTGATGGCATTTCAATGCTAGCATTAGCTTACCAGGTTTAAACACAGAGGTGTTCATATCTAATCAATAAGGAAAAAGTGATTGACTTTTTTTTAGTTATCCATGTCTTCAATTCTGAGGAAATCTTTACTCGGTAGTACAGCAGGGTTTGGTTATAAATAACCAAACAAATGGATCTTTGTGACTCTCATTCAGTCCTATTGACAGCAATACAAGGCTGTGCACACATCTGATTGGCTTGTTAGTCACTTCTGCTCTGTGACTTACCATGACTGCTCACATCTTTGAAGGTGCTCAAAATGTAGTCCAGTTTTAGTTCAACACTCTATCATGTATTTGTGGATACACTGAATAGTTGTATTGGCTATTACAAAAGTTCAGTGTCTTCTTAGAACTGGGAGAGTTAGTGAAATACTTTTAGCCACAGATTCTGCAAAGCATGTGTTCTACCCCACAACTTGCTGCATGACCTGTGAATCATGCCAATGTGACTTACGAGCAATATGCTGGCTGCACTTAGTTTACATAGCCTTGCAGCTGCCTCTATTAAAGAGACATTTCCCATGGAGACTACAAAATTCACTCTGTATTGTTCCACCTGTACTAGCATTTTGTTCCATCTGATTTAAAGTATTCTTCTGCCATATTACATTGCCTTCATGTAAAAGAAAAAAAGGGACTTAAATTTACTTGAAACTGGAACTCTTGTGTTTTGGAATATAGATACCCACTTAAGTGTTTGGAGCTCTGAAACTGAATGTTGTCTCAATTCTTCCCCACAGCCTTTCCCTATCTGCTAACGGTTACAGAATTGATCGCTTTTGCCATGAAGACTCATGTAGATTCTCTCAAGTTACAAATAGACTGTTGCAGTTTATTGCTTGAAATTCTTAATCCAGGTACAGTTATAAGACTTCCAACTTATGCTGAGCAGTGCAGCCTACATTTTGTAAGTTAGTTGTAGCGTGTAAGGTTTTAAATGGGTTCAGTAATGATTTTAGGGGATAAATTAAAAGTAATAGAGAAATTAGCTGTAAGATTGTGGGTTCTCATGGACTTGATTCAGGACTGGCATACATGAATTCTGTGTTAGTGTTAATTTTAAATATAGGTTACTGATCGTAGGCTACCAAGTTTCTTTTCATGTTATGTAGAGTGTTACTAGAGTGTGTAAAAAAGGGACTCTCAGTGTCCTGGTATTTGAATTTCAAGCCATAAAGCTGTGGTTTGGTCTCTTGTGTGGTTCCTGCTGCCACTTTCTTGGCAATTTACCTGAATAACATCTGATAATGATACAAGCTTGAAAAAGTAAGAATTGTGTTTCAGATAAAGAAAAATTCAAATTAACTTTGGGATATGTTATGTTAAGAAATGCTGCTAATTGAATGTTTTACTTGCACGGACAGCAGGGGGCTCAGGCTTTGTTCTGTTCAAATGTTTACTTCTGACAGCTCTAGAACTGGATGTGATGATGGCCCTGGATGAGAATATGATCAGCTGTCTGTTAGACATAGTGAGAAAACACTCTGAAAGTGAAGAGTTACTTTCATTGGTCTACACATTATTGATGATGCTTTCAGCCAGTGGTGGGTGACCTGGTTCATTTTTGGGGAATATTCCTGTGTTTCTGCTTTTGTAATCTAAGATATAATACAGAACTTGTGACTTCAGTGAGAGATGTGGGTGTCTGTAGGTATTGGTTTGATAGTGGTAATACTGGTAAGATAACACTCTAGAAAGTATAAAATACACTGCTGAGGCTTCAGGTACTTACAGGAACCACTCTAATACATGCAGTTCTGTATTTCATCTTGTTTTGGAAATAAGTACAAACTGTGCATATAGTAGTGCTTGGGAGAATGGGGCCATAGAAACTGGATTCTATTTTTGGCTGTGCCATGGTGAATTGAAACCCTTCTACCTAATTGTTCCTTGTTTTTCTCCTGAGATTTGAGTTGCTAAATACTTACAGTATTTTTTCCTGTCTGGAGTGTCAGTTCAACAGTCATCAGAAGGCTGCTTTTCTAAATGCTTACAGAAGAATTTAGCAGCAAGAGGTTAATCTTATTTTAAAAAAAAAAGGTAAAAAGTGTCATGTACAAGTAAATTTATCTAAGACCAGACTACTTCTAGAGTGCTTCCTAATTCTAAAGCTGAGGTAACTTGAATTGCTAAATTGCAAACCCTTGAAAAATAGCAATTTATACCCTCTGAGTCCTTTTCTGCTCTGTAAATTTCAGATATGTAAGGAAAAAAATGGCTGTACATCCATTTGAAAGGGTCACTTGTGCTGAGCACTGTGCTTAAGTGCATCTTATTAAAGACTTTGGTCTGTTCTCTCCCTTTTGTCTGGTTGATGGCATCATGTTGCTGGTTTGTTATCACTGTCTAAATACAGTGAGTGCTCTCTGCTGTGAGGACAGTGAGTGGGACAAAAATAACCAGATTCTGTAGAATTTATTTTCCTGTTTTGTGTTTTTTTTCCAGAAGTCATTGCAGAGAATCTGTGGGAACTTGGAGTAATTCCAGACCTTCTGTCAATTTTAAGAAATTTTATCCATAATGAAAATATCTGCTTCCCTTGCTGTGGGGTTCTCTGGAGCTTGGCTGTGAGTGGTGAGTAGAACACAGCCAGTGTTGTGCCTAGGCTGATGAAAGGCAGCAGGTATTGCATCTGGATTCAGACATTCCTGTTGCTGGTACTGGATTTTACTCCTTTCTCTCATTCTAGAGAGATGTCTCCTCAGCTCTACTAGAATAACTTCAAGTGACCCAGAGTTAAATGAGAGAAAATTAAATATTAATCCAGACATTTTAGCAAGCTTTTTTTGTGATAAGGTGTCAAATTTTTACTGTTTGGGCCAAGATACAGCTTATGAACAGGCCGTCAGAAATGAAAAGGTACATACAGTTTTGCTCTGTGCAGTGCAAACAGCGTATCAGATGAGCTATCAGAATAGCATTTGGAATTAATAACATCTTATTGCTTTGTGTCACGCTTATCTTGGCAGCACTGGGCTAAATCTTGAGTTGGACATCTCCTAGAGACCTGTTTTTCCAAAAGAAATGTGCTTAGCAAGGTGGCAAGTGTACTCTTCCCATTGCCTTAGAACTAAACCAGCATCATCCCACAGAGTTGAAGAGCTACAAGTCATTGCTTGAACTGACCCCTTCTTATGAGAGCACACTGGGAGTTTTTTAGGGGATTTGTTTCTGTGACATGTTTTTGTATAGGTTCGTGGTGTTCTACTCATCCAGGAAGGCTGAAAGCACAGGATTCCCTCAGTGCAGCAAACCACGCATTTGATTTATGTTACTAGCCAAATACCCATCCTGCAGACCATATTCTGTCAGAAAGATGGGTATTTTTGGAGGTTTGTTGCTGTGATCCCCATGTAGAATTACAATGGCAAAGAAAACTAGTTGCTGGAGAAGTTTAGCTTTCTGCAATAAACATTACTATTTATTAATCCTCTAAAACTTGATTTGGTTTTTATACATCTTTATATGCCTTCCCTCTGCTGTTGTCCATCCTAAGATAATGTCTCATTACTCCAATACCATCATGCATTAAGATTTTACTGATATAGTTTGACATACAATGTGCGTATGAGATTAGTTGATTAAATAATGCTGATGCTTTTCCTTTTTGTTCTGGTAATTCAGAGACTAACATAGATCGAGCATTGCTGGCAAGTGCTGCCCCTGTTGTCTCTGAGGTCCTTCAAGAGCACATCCAGAATGGAGCCATTGCAGAGTCTGCTTGCTCAGCTCTATGGGCATTGTCACTCCAAGGTGTGTTTTCCCAGTCTCCTTGTCCCTAGACAAGGCTGGTGTGCCAAACATGCCTGTCTGTCAGTGGTGATCTTTGAAATACAGGCTGCTTGGCCTCAGCAGGCTCTGCAGGTAGCAGCAGAGTTAGGAACTTGCATCTTCTCTTAACCAGTCTTCCCTGCATTCACTCTGACACTCCCTGATGAAGTTATGTTTGAGTTGTAGCAATTGTATAACTGATGCTGCTAATGGTTACTGTAGTGACGGGCAGCTACAACAACCCATGTTGCGCAGAACACTCTCTGGCCTATCCCTTAAGACCAAGGATCCCATTTGTGTTAGGCCTTTGATGACAGCATTAGTGTTGTGCAGCATGGGCTGGGAGGCTTCTTTTTATGCCATTTGCTTTCTAATTTGGAATAATGTCTCAGATTAAAAAAATATTAAATATGTTATATATAATATATATTAATATATATAGTATTTATATATATAAATATTATATATATAATTTTAAAGTGATATTAAAAAATCACTTCAGAAACAGGAGGCAGAAGTTGAAATGCTGATCAGTGTAAAGGCTTTTGAGCCTATTGAAGTTTTGGGGATTTGTGTGTTTGCCTTTGTTCCTCAGGTTGCTTAACTGAAAATGAGTATGAGCCCACATCAGCACTTCTGCTGGATGCGCTCAGGATGAACCCAGGAAGACCAGTGCTGGTGAAGAATGCCTGCCTGGCACTAGCAAGCCTTCTAAGGCTATCTGGTAGTGTTCAGCAATTCTTTTATTAATTGCACATTAGCTAGAAGTGGATGTTTCAATATAGATCAAGAGTTCATGGACCCAGCATGTGCATATGAGAAGTATTGGATCAGCACAAGCTGGTCTGTTAGTAACTTGAGAGCGTTTTATTACTTACGATGAAATTGCTTCAACTGTATAGAAGGGTAGAGCTGAATGAATTTGAAAACAGTAAACGCTAAAATACCACTTTGCTGTTGCATGATGGTGTCAGCTGCCTGTGGTCTGCTACTCGTTCCCAAATACGCTTCAGAATAGCTTTTAGGAAGACTGAAAATAAAGGGCATGACTTCCTGGAAAAATATCACACGTGTGCTAGCTGGAACAGGGGGACTGGAAAGCAGGCAATGCAGCCTGCAGCTACCGAGTAGCCCAGCAGTGTTTGTCTCCCTTTCAGAAACAGCAGCTTTGAGACTTATAATGGATTCAAAAGGCAGTGGAATAAACCTGATCAAAGATGCCTACTGCCTTCACTTCGATGATCCAGAAGCAGTGGAAAGTATCTGTATACTGATTAACGAGATGATTCAGTATGGTGAGATGGGGTGATGTTTGTCATGTCTCTTCCTGTCCTCTGCCCCAAAAGGTAGTAAAAAAACCTGGAGCAGCAGCTCCTGAGGAACATCTTTATTGCTCACGGGAAAAACTTGCTCTGTATCTGAGAGAGAGGATGAATTCCAACTGGCAGTTCATCCCCCTTGTTCTTGAATAATAAATGCCATTCTGCTGTCATGTTGCAACTTCTCTCACCTCTGCATAGATCTGTCCTCTCTCTGCTGTCCTTTAGTTCCTGCTGTGAAACTATTGGCAGTTGTGCTAGTAACCATGAACGACCCTGTTCATCTACATTACAGAGGATATTGTGCTGGATATGCTGTCGCAGAAAATGGAAGAACTACTGTTCGAAGTAAAATGCCAGTTTCCATCTAGCATGGTATGTACAAGTCATGGAGATAGAATGGATGCTTAGTATGTTGTTTCTGGTTATGGATTTTATAATTTTCAAGTAGCTGCAATTACATAGTGCAGAATTTTAGAGTTAGGTGTAATGGGGTGAAGGGTGCATTTGTATGAATATAAGTAACTACTGAAAACAAGTAGTTGGAGGTTTTCTTTATGCTATACTGCATTGATTTACTACATTCTTCATACTAAATGAGGAAAGTTTACAGGAATAAAGAGTAAGTATATTAGAGCCAATTGCTTTTGTTTTGCAAGTAGCATCCTTAAAAACAAACCAACCCCCAAAATACCAAACCAAACCCTTGTGACCATTTGCTTTAAGATTTAACTTACTTTTTTCAGCATGACTACTTGAAATTTAGTGTAACTGTTGAAACTGCATGTTGTGGTTTAACCCCAGCCCGCAACTAAGTACCACACAGCTGCTGCTCCCTGGATGGGACAGGAGATGCTGTGGTATGGAATACCCCTTTGGCTAGTTCAGGTCGGGTGTCCTGTCTCTGCTCCCTCCTGGCTTCTTGTGCTCCTCCTCACTGGCAGAGCATAGGACTGAAAAGTCCCTGGTAAGGGTAAGTGCTACTGAGCAACAACTAAACCATTGGTGTGTTATCAGCATCATTCTCAGACTAACACAGCACTGCACCAGATACTAGGAAGCAAATTAACTCTTATCTCAGCTGAAAGTGGAATACACCAGAAAGAGCAAAGTGATTCAAGCTATTTAACGTTACACTAACACTTCCCTTGCTATGGCTTGCTGTCAGGAAAGCAGTAATTGTCTGTTCATCGAGCCAGTGAAACTGGTTAGTCTTGTAACTTTGTTCTTTTTGGTTATGCATTTAGCCTGCTTACATAATTTACCAGTTACACACAAACTGGTTCTCTACTGTCTCCTGCAGGCATTGTCTGCACCACTTTAATGAACACTGCAGCTGTTAGTGCAGGGGAAAAAAATCACAGAAACAAGCAGGCTCCCTCTTCCGCTGTAACCCTCACTTGTTGTTCCCCACATCCCCTGGAGACAGCAAAGGCAGACAAGGCCAGAACACTCTTGTTCTGGCAGTGCAGTGTGTGATACGCAACTGCTAAATCTCTGAAGCCCATTCCTTGTTACCTTCCAGTATCCATTTAGATAATTTAACTCATAGCATTAGTCTTCACTCTGGTAATTACAAGTTGCTTTGGATTTTGTAGAGTTGGACCCCACAGGTTTAAAACAGCAGCCACTTTAAAGACCTGTTAGACACTGTTTTTGTGAATGAATATAAAAATAAGTGAAGCAACAAGGTAACCTTAGACAACTCTCATTCCTCTCCAGGAGATAATGACCCTTGTCGATGCAGCGCTTTTGAAACTGCAGAAGTGAAAGAAATTTTTGCCTAAGAACAAGACTTGTACTTCTTTAGCAGAGAGAAAAGCTCCACAGAGATTTTTAAAGATTCTTCTCACCAGAAGGATTAATATAGGGCTATTAATAATACATAAACAGTTACAGATCTTGTTGATTTAGGTACCACAGCTATGAGACTAGCAGCAATAATTAAGAATTCACCCTACTTTGTAGACTGGGAGGTATTTTAAATAAACACTTTAGTCTTGGGAATTTCAGCAAAGCAATGACAGTTTCTTCTTTCATCTGTTGTAATTTAAAATACTTCAACTTATTCAGAAATTTAACTCATGAAGTACTTCACAAATGCAGGTATTGGTTACAACTATTCTTGAAACACAGTGGTAGGCATCAGAAAGGGGGTGCCAGCAGTAGTCTCAGGTGGCAGCATTAACATACCAGGTTAGGAAGTACTGCCTCTTGATTTTTTTGAAGTTGCTGCTGTCAGTTCCAAGTTATTTCTAAATTTGCCCTGGAAAGTCCATGAAACCAGCAAATGCTGTACATAAAAACACAGGGGTAGAATCACTCAAGTTTTACATTTTTTGTTATTAGACTTGTTCTTAACAGCAGCTTCCCATTGCTTTTTCTCTAAGGTGTACAGTCTCATTGCTGCTTGTGCATCCTGAACCTAAAAAGGAACAGAACAGAAGGCTTAATAAAACATGGCTGATATGGATTAAGAACATTATTATTAATAAGCAGCTAACTCTTTCATCATTTTAATGATGAAATTCCTGTTTCAGTCTATTCTTCTTATGCCCTCCTGCCCACTGAAAGAAAGGAAGCAACGGCTGTGATTCAGTAGTAGGCTCTTGCTATTTTATCCAACCTGCCACAATACAACTGTGCAGAATTCTGTTTTAAGGGAAGCAAGTCAATACTTGGGAATTGCTTTTTTTCCCCTGGGGATCTTAAAATAACAAGAATTAATAACATTTACACAAAATATCATTGACTTGTGCAAAGGCAGTTTATGAAGACAATAAGCCAAGTGGCATGAGACATGCAGTGGTAAACAAGCTAGATGACAGTCCTGCTGCATGCTGGTGTCTAAGCAGAGCTTGTTAACTTTGACTGAGAGGCTAGAATGAACCCACAGTATTCTGGACTGAACCCAGATCCTAGAGCTAATGTGTAGTACCTTCTTGATCTACTCAAACATGCATGTTAAGATGAGCTACGTACCGAGCAGTGCTCTGATGTCTGCACTTGAACATTTAGCAGTTTCTCACAGAGCAGCTTCAGTGATGGCCTCCCACTCTGGAGACAGAAAAGACAGAATTATGTCCTGCACTACTTAAAATGCATATAGAGATGTGTGTGTATGTATATAAAAATACTCATTTGCGTAAGCCTCAAAATACGGCACATCTCTACTGGTGACCTGTCAAGAATAATGAATTGAGATTTATATGTACACTACTGAGAGGATGTTGTGTATTGCTGTAACCTTCGGATCTATGTTTGGGGTGCTTTGTTGTGAAAAAGGAAACCTGAGTATGTAGTTGTGAAGTTGAAACATTTCCCCATAACCTGACACTGTACTCATACAGCTGAAACAAACCTGAAGCCTTTTTTTTTGTTTTTAATATCCCTACGGAAATGGTACCGTTAAGAAGATGGCATAAGCCTTACTGTAAGTACAACTCTACCATTTTATTTTGCTATCCAGAAAAGCATTATGAAGACCATGCAAGTGCTAAAGAATGGGAAAGTCACTGAGTTTTATGTACAGGTATTACTGGTAATGTCTGTACTGAACCAAAGTTACTTCCTGATGTATTGCAAACACTAAGAAAGGATACAACTAGATTAGTATTTTCAACTGACAAAAAGCAGGCATCTCTGTTTCAGGTAGGAAAGAAGAAATAGGGTCAGATAGAGGCAAGTGTAGGGGTGAGCTAGCACTGGAAGACAACAGCTCATGAGTCAGTTAATTGAGTTGGGAGGCATCTTCCCGTCAGTCTCTTACCTTGATTCCGACTCTCTGTCTGAAAGGTTTGTATCTTTGTGTGTCACGTATCTTCTTCTGAGGATGATCAAGAAATAGGACCTGGAAGAAGTTACATTTACAGTCCAAAGTGTGCTGCTGCATGAAACTTTTAATTCGTACAGCTTCCTGCTGCTTCATTCCATCTGTTATACAAGAGGGTTCAAAACCGTGAATGGACAAGATCCAGATCATCTGGACCATGGCTGGATTCAAAGAACCACAGTTCTACTTTAGTATAAGAAACAGAAATTAATCTGAAGGCACCATCAGTAGAGACTACCTCTGCAGTGCTGGTACAGCATGATGTAAGGTATCTGTCTCTGGTGACACCAACCAGACTGCTAAGTTCTGGGTACTAAGCAAAGCATGCAGATTTTTCATCATTCTGTTTCTTTCCTGCCTCTTTAGTAGGCAG
>WYDI02141215.1:0-43346 GCA_009867235.2 Psittacus erithacus | reverse complement strand
CTGCTAAGTTCTGGGTACTAAGCAAAGCATGCAGATTTTTCATCATTCTGTTTCTTTCCTGCCTCTTTAGTAGGCAGCACCATCAAGTAGTTTGAAAGCTGAAGAACTGTAGTGGGCAAGCGACTAGGGCTGTAACTGCTGCAGTATGAAATGATAAGAAACCAAGATAGCAGTAGTAAAGCTGTAGTTTCTAGAAGTTCAGGTGTGTTCATCTGATCCAGAATGTTGTACCAGAAAATTAATCTAAAAATTATTGTAGCCTTTTCCTAAAAATACAAGATGTGCAGCCATGTACCTTTAGATCATTCTGCAAAGCGTGGCCAACTAAAATCCTTCCATTCAAGATGTCAGCGACTTCCTTCTGAACTGTTTTAAAATCTTCACCTAAAAATACCACAAAAGGAAACACTTTCCATTAGGTGCAGGAGACAGACGAGCAAGTTATAAAACTAAAAAGCTGTCTCTTCTCTGTGAAAGCAATTGTATCCTTGGGACTGTAGTTACACAAATTGGCACAGCACACTAAATCTTCTCCTTGTCAGAACAGCACAGAGAATTCCATAAAGAGCATAGCAGTAAAAGTAAATAAACTTCCTATTATTCCCATATCATTATCCACACGTACATTTCTGCCAGGGCATTAGTGACCACTCTGTAAAAAGTACTTCTTCCCACATTTTTTCTTGCCATTCAGGCTACATTTTGTATTCCATTTCCCAATGTAAGTCTTAAACTTTTCCAAGCTCAGCCACCAATGCTTCTGTGACAGCCTGTTAAATTTTCCCTCCTTAACAAACCTTTCCTGGGGAAAATAATATCCTACCTGTATTTATATTCTCTGGGCGGATGCCACTGACAGCAGTTCTGTAATCGGTCACCTCTTCTGTAGGCTTGACATACTTGTCATAAACACACTTTCCAAACTGATTGACAATGGACACGCGAGCCACGATACTGTCCTCTCCCTTGGATCCCACTCCCACCATCTCACAGTCCATGGCCACAGCTCGCGTCAGCCTAAAAGACAAACGGCAGCTCAGTGACGCCTGTGCCACAGGGACCACAGAGCGGTGTTCATGAGGCTCCTGTGTGGATAGGAATAGGAAACTCAGCAGTTTGTCAGCTTATGCTGTGCACCCGATAATCATGCTTAAGAGAAGATGCTCTCAATGGCTCTGCTGCTATCTTTCCTGCTGGAATGCCACTCACCCTTCAAAAGCATCTTCCTTAACCAGCACCTGCTTCGCAGACTGACTGGATTGACCTGTTTCAAGTCCCAGATTTCTTCGTGCAATTTTTGCTGCTTCATGTCCCACTGCTGCTTCGATATCTTTTGGATCGATGTCATCAAACCAGATTTCAGCCCTGGTAAGTACAGATTTAATTGCATTTGGCGGCTTTAAACCACTCCTGCATCTTTATAGTGTAGAAAAAGCATTCATTTTAAAATCAAGAAATCGGCTCTGTGACAGTTAGTTAAGTAGCCGCCTATGCGCATTCCTTGCTATACTTGTAGGGTAGGGAGAAATAAGAGGCATGCTGCCGCAAAGCATGTGTGCAGCTGGTTTGAACATACTCCTCTGCTCCTTATGTACACCCCCCAGAATAAATGTTCACATAAATGTACGATGCCTGAAGTGAGTACTTACTCTGTGAGTTGCTGCTCCACATGTTCTTCAGCTTTCCTCCTCTTATGTTTTATATCATCTTTCTCCTTCAAAAATTCACCATTTTTCATTTTATCTTTGCAGTCTTTTTGATTGTTTCTGGTTCCATTCATACTCTTAACCACTGCAACCCCCTTGGGTTTTGCCTTAGTCAAAGGAGGATTGTATTTACCAGAACCACTGTCCACTTCATTTGTGGATTTGACCTTTACCACATTCCCGTTCCCATTGGTAACTGGGACTTCTTGGCTGTTTCCTGCTTTGAGTGGCTGTGTCTTTTTGGTGTATGTCTGACATGTAGTGAGGGACTCGTTGGGGCTACTTGCCTTTTGCCTCAGTAGCTAAAACGACAAAACAAAACAAAATAAACCCCAACACAAAAGTATTATCTCCCCCCGTTTCCGACCCCACCATCGTTCCTGGCGGCTCACAGAATTCCAGGCTGGAAGGGGCCTCAAGGATCCTCTGGTCCAACCTTAAATGGCTCCTGGCATTCCGCTTTATTTATTGGCCCCAAGCTCACGCCTTTCTCCATCACCAGGCACGTGGTGGAACCGCGCTCAGGCACCGGCAGCGTGGCCCATCCCGCCCCGGGGCCTTCCCCGTCCCCGCTGCCCCTCACCTCCTGCAGCGCCTTCCAGTTGGAGGAGAACTCCCGGGGGCTGCGGGGCGGACGCGCCGCCACGTCGGTGCCTTTGGGCACGGCCGCTTCCCCGCGTCCCCGCCAGCCCTTCCTCCTGCGCTTCCTGCGGGCCGCCTCGGGCTCCGCGGGGCTCCGGTTCGCCATGGGGAGCAGGCGGCGCGGCCCCACGGCGCCACAGCTACCGCTCCCCGCCACTCCGGCACCGGGGCCGCGCAGCGCCGCACCGGCCCGCCCGGGAACGCGGCCCCGCGCTTCGGTTCCGGGCTGCGAGGCCTGCCCTGCCAGCGAGCCCGGTGCCTGCAGCCAGCGTGGGCCGGCGCCGCGGCGCCAGCGCGGAGCCGTCGGGCACCGGCTCGGCAGCGCAGGGCCCGTCGCCCGCGGGCGCCCCTTGCGCTCGGTCGCGGCGCCGGCCGGAGCTCGGCGCTGGCTTTGGCCGCCGTGAGGCTGCGGACGTTGCGCAAACCGCCCCGCGTTGCCCCCGCTGCCCCTCGAGAGGACCGTGTTTGCTCGGACCCTGCGCTCTGCCCTCCCGCTCCACGTGATGCCGCGGGCCCGAGAGCGACTTCCCCGCCCCGGGCCGGCGCAGTGCGCGGCTGCGGCAGCATGAGCGGCGGCTTGGCGCTGCGGGCGCTCCTGCTGCTCCCCTGGGCGCTCTGTTGGCCCGCGCCGGTCCGAGAGGTGAGTGCGACCTCCAGAAAACGCCGTTTCCAGGAACGCTTTTGTATTTCTGGGAAAGAACAAAGAGACAACGCGACGCGTTCCGAGCCAGAAGCCATCAGTCTCGGTCATGGAGCAGATAGAGCTGCTTCGTCTGCGCGGCTGTTGTGCAGCCCATGCTTAGTGTGAAATAAAGCCGCGAGAAGTTGGCATCGGTACTTGTTGAGTTGCTCGCTGTGTGCTTTCCAGGTTGGGTTCAGTTAACGACGGTCTTGTATCCAGTTGGGTTTTTTTAAACAGTAAATTGTTGTTCTTACAGAAATTTCTCGGCTCTTTGGATGCAGAAGATGTTTTCTGGTATTTTGGATCCGGCTCGCTGTCCAGTGGTATGCGGGGCTACTTCTTTCTTGATTTTAGAACACATCTGTTTGTTCATTTCTAATCCTCTGTGTTTGATAACGCTAAGAACACTTATTAAGGCACTGTCATCCAACAGGCGTTTAGCACTTCTGAGTCTTGTCACTCAGGCAATCCCCGTGTGAAAGCAGTTGAAGAACTGGGTCAGTATTTAAAGTCTGCTGGAGGAGATATGGTCAAACTTTGTGCATCTATGATTCTGTGATTCTGTGTTTCTGCTGCAGCCCTCATTGTCTCTATTGGTATTTTTCTATGAGATGAACAGATCCAGGTCTTCTGAGTGGGAAGACTAAAAATAGCTTAAATGTACTTGTTTGTTTTAAAAAACCCAACCAAGTAGCACATGGAGAAACTAGTGTTCTGGCTTCGGATTGATGATAGTTCAGAATAAAGGTACATTTTGAACTCTCAAATCCTTGCAGGAAAGGGGATTATCTGCTTGTGAGTTTACCCAATGCTCATCACTGTGTCTCTGTCTGAATTATGATAATTCTCACTCACTAATACTTAACATGTGAGGACATAAAAGCGTCTCAGCCTTTGTTAAATCAGCTGCTCTCCTTATTGAGAGAGCAAGAGCGCTGATAAATCAGGAGCCAGTTCCAGAGCTCTTGTCTGTTCCTGATCAGATTAACTTCACTTTCGAATACATGAAAGTGTAGAAGTTCTTTGGCTATTGACACAATGAGCCTGAAAGGCCATGATTGTCATTTGGGGAGTATTTTTTCTTAAGGAGCTAGATCATTACATTTGTTTTGTATCATTGTTTCTCATAACCTTTCCCTTTGTGCTGGTCTTGTTTCATTTCTTTCAGTACCTGAGTTTGTTATTGCTGAGCCAACTTGCCCTTGTAAAGAAGGACAGATTGGGCTGAAGTCCTGTTGCATTCAACATTGCTCCATTGAGGCCTGGGGAGAGCTCTATGCCTTTGAATTTCTGGAGGACCATGCTCTCCTTTCCTCTTCCTTTGTGAGCAATCAGGTGGTGAACTCGTCCTTTAGCTTACTGAAGCGATTCCCATGCAACTGCTTTGCAAGTGGAAATCTACTGCAGCCCCCTGGGATTAAGTGTAGAGTCACTTACTGTGAAGGGCAGCTGGTGAGTATGCACTGAACTTACTCTTGGAAGCTTTTATAGCCCTTGTAGCTTTGCAGCTTGATGCACCAAATATGTGAACCATCCATTTAATAAATCTAAGCATTACGAAGGAGAAATAGGAAAGATATGGCACACGGTTCTCCACTGAGAGTAAATGGCTTTGGAATAACTCAGATGGAATTTCATCTCCTTTAGCAAGGAGTTGTCATTGCAGATGAGGAAAAGATTCATATCAGGCCTGTCAGAAGCAAAGATGTGGCCCTGCTGAAGGATCTTGGCTTCTCCAAGCCTCACATTGTCTTCAGAAGTGCTGCAAGAGAGGCAAATACAGCAAGAGGTAATGCAGATGGAAAGGAAGCCTTGCTTGTTCTGCTTGGAAAAGCTGTCTCCTGGTAGTGGGATTGCTTGCATGAGTTCCGAGGGAAAATTGGTGTCTACAAATGGTATACATGAATATGTTTCTCACCTCACAGAGGTGTAACTGGTGTGTTTTCATTTAGGTATTTGTTATTCTGATAGCAGAAGGTTGCTAGCAGGTGAAAGAAATCAACAGAAGTGAGAAACCTGAGCAAATAACTGGAGCAGTGGTCTCCCAGCTCGGTTATTGTAGTCTTTCAGGAAAAGGGAATGGATCTGCAGCACCTTTTATGTTGTCTTGCATTTTAAACCCCCTGTGTCCCTTTGTGCTGTTCAGCAGGGTGGTTTCCCTCTCGCCTGCAGAAGAGGGCTGAGGGAACTGTCAAACATCTGGAGCTGATGGTCATAGCTGGTCCAGATGTTTACTTGTACCACAAAGAGGACACGGAGCGGTATATTCTTGCCAACCTGAACATTGTGAGTAGATTTCTGTTTGGATTGCTGTCCCAGTGTGAGAGCTCACAGGGTCGTGGACTGTGTCACAAGCAGGCAGACCTCTTTTGAGTGCACTTTCAGAGGTATTGGTGGTTATGTGCTCCTAGTACAGAGCACTGCTCAGGTGCAGGGTGTTCCTCTCTACTCCCCTTGGCACTGCATGGCAAACTTTCCCTTGTACAAGGAGCTGCATGAGTAAAAGTGGATGTTAGAGGCGTCGGGGTTGTAGCCTTAAAACCCACATAGAAAACATAGTTCTTGATTTCATTACTAATAAGTCAGATAAAATAGCAAGCTTTATCACCGGAGCCTTGATCCAGTCCCTGGTGCTTTCACTGAAATTGAACCAGATCCACTGAATTAATCTTGTATTTCACATTTCAACATTTTATTTCTATTACAGAATTTCTCTAAATGTCTTAATCATTTATGCCTTTTCTTTGTGTGTATTGCAAAAAAGTCTTTAGCAGTCACTCTCCTACCCTATGAAACTCTTTTCCATGCGGATTCTTCTCTCTGTTTCAGAGTATCTGACAAATCTAACAACAGTTCCCACCTGTTAACAGATTTATTTACACTTATAGTGCATATTTGAATGTTGTACTTCCCGGTGATTTTATAGTTGCCCCTTATAGTTACCAGGTGTGTTACCTCTGTAGTGAATGCAGCCTGTCATTGGGAACAGGTAGGGAGAGTCACCAAGTTGCCCCCTTTATTGAATCCTTTCTGTCTCTTATCAGGGGGCAGAGCTGCTGAGAGATGCCTCACTGGGTGCTCATTTCAGGGTTCATCTTATGCAGATGCTTGTTTTGAGAGAGCCAGAGGTAAGTGGGGAGGACTGTGCTCAAGTGATTGCTAAAAGCTGCGCATAATGAAATGTGCAAACATGTGCTTTCACTCTAGGCAGAGGTAAACATCACAACAAATGTCACCTCCTCGCTCATCAGCGTTTGTGAGTGGAGCAAGAAAGTCAACCCCCAGAATGACTCTGACCCCCAGCATGCTGACCTTGTCCTGTACATCACCAGGTAACGAAGCTCCCTTGCCCTGGAAGGGGACTGGGAACAGGACTGGTGGCATCCAGCTGTTAGCAAGTGATGGTGATTTGCACCAGGTCTTCCAGCAGCTGGGCATCACAGAACCTTTGGAAATGTCCTGTTTGGGATTGATTCTGCCACCCTTAGTGTAATGCAGTTAGTCAGAAATGCTGTTTCTTCAGTTTCTGAAGGAACTGGAATGTTCTCCAAGCGCTGACGAGCCAGACTTGAGCAGCAGAGCCAAACCCACTGCAGCTTTGTGCTGCAGAAATGTCAAGCAGTGACTGGAAGTTTTTTCATAGAAGGTTCCTAGTGCTACTCTGATCCGGACATTTTGTCTGACTTTCAGGCACCTTGCTGTAAATTGCCTCAGCTAAATTTGTTGAAGGCAAACTTCTCTTGAGTGTAATGGCTTTGTTTTGATGCTCTTTCTTCAGAGATGATGACACTGCTCTGTCTTTTGCATGTAGGATTAGGTTATTTCAGCCTGTTCTAAGCAAGCGTCAGAGATATCAGGATGTTTTTAATATAGAATCACCACAAGTGTGAACAGTGTGCACTTGTGGGACCATCTGGCACAGTGCTACCAGCTTGCCACAGGGAGCTCCATGCATCGAAAGAAATGTTAGCTGGCTGGCAAAGTTAGATCAGGAAAGTCCAGATAAATTCAGCTGAGTGTCTAGACCTGACTTCAGTAGCTGCAGCGGCTCTTTGCTCTTTCCTTTGTATCTGTCTTCCTTACTTTAGGTTTGACTTGGAGTTACCTGATGGGAACAAGGAACTGCGTGGAGTGACTCAGTTAGGTGGAGTCTGCTCCTCCTCCTGGAGTTGTGTTATTACACAGGACACTGGCTTTGACCTTGGAGTCACTATAGCCCATGAGATTGGGCACAGGTCAGTAGGAAAGCCCCAGAGCAGCGCAGTGTGTTTTATTCAAGTAAAAACATTCCCCAATGTAAGAGATTCTGAAGAAGGAAGAAGCTCTCTTGATGTTACAGGGGACTTCCCATAGAGTATTCAAAACTTTTGGAAAGAATTCCATGCATTTCTTGCATTCCTGATGCTCTGTGACAATTGAAAGCTACAGAGGAGAAAAAACCTTTGTGATGACAGTAGAAGGAAAGGCTGCAGAGAGAGCTCAGTCCTTGCTTAGAGAAGAGAGGCTCTAAGAGAACTCAACCCTTGAACTTCTTCTCAGGGCACTGTGCTGCTTCTGTTACAGTCTTGGAATCCCCCATGATGGTGAGGGGAATCGGTGCAGCAGCAGTGGTTACATCATGGGTTCAGCAGGAAACCACAACAGCATCGACCTTGCCTGGTCTCAGTGCAGTCGAGAAGAGTTCCTGGCCTTTGTCAGGTAAGGGATTGGTCGAGTTCTGTATGCCCGTGTGGGAGCGGTTCCTGGTGCTGGGATCTTGGGAAAGAGCAGGGAGAGTCAAGGGACAAAATAAAACTCTTGGAAAATGAGGAACATTGACAAGCTGGGGGTTTGTTTATTTCTTAGCACTTGTGTCTGTCGCTGAGGTTAAACCCGGTTTCTGCTTCAAGTAGATGGAAATTACTTTGGTTAGTCACTAACATGCCTGGGCTGTGTTGGACTTCTCAGACACTAGCTCAGCCTGGAAGTTTTATTTCAAATGTGAGAGCATCTAGGTTGAAACAAGCACTGTGGGCTGCGAGCTGGCTGCGTGAAGGGTAGGAATGGGTTTCTGTTATAGCTTCAACAGCAGGGAACTGTGAGCATCTCCAGGCAGCTGCTGCAACTAAATCCATCACAGCCCACAGGAAGCATGTGTTGTCTGGCAAAGCAGCAGCCAACTCCCAGAATGAAGCTCAGCACAAGTTTGCAAACATGTCATTGTCCTTACTGCCCACAGCTGGGAAAGTGACATTTCTTATATTTCTATCAGCACAGGCCAAACAAACTGCTTAAATGACCTGCCGGACACGGACGGCAGCATCCCTGGATGGAAGCCTGGCTTGTACTATGGAGCAGATGAGCAATGTAAAATAGCCTTTGGGACTCTTGCCACAGCATGCACCTTTGCTGACAGCAGTGTTGTAGGTAGAAAGTTTGTCTGTGTTGCTGGGGGCAGCAGGGAAATGGATCTGGAGCCAAGATTTGGGAAAAGGGAGCGGGGGACATTTTTGTTACAAAGGATAGAAGGTGCTTTCCTGCCACAGATTTCTTGGCAAAGAACAAACTTGCAAAGGCTTTTAAAATGCTTCTCTTCTCTCCATCACCTGCTTTGTCCACATAAGTCTCCTTTAAAGTTTGCACAGTACCCAGAGCCTTCTGTCCAAAAAGGGGCCTGGTGGTGCTTGTGATCCGTGCACCTGCCCAGGGCCCTGTCTTAGGGAGCTCGTGTGCATTGGATTTCTTCAGCTTCCTTCCTTTGCTCAAGTCTCTATGTCTGGGAGATGCAGAATGGCTATAGCTGCCATCTGGACATGTCTTGTTAATGAGGAAGCACTAAGGTGGGTGAAATCTTAATTGCTTCAACATTACAGCTGGCAATGATGGTCTTGTCATGCCCACAACTTTTGCCCAATAGCAGGAGAAATGAGGGAACTCACTTGCATTGCTGGGTAGCTGTGGGGAAAGCAAACATCCAGGACATGCAGCATTTAAATGGAGCAGCTTTCGGGACTGTTGTGTTGATGACTTCCTGAACTTGCTGGTTTTCTTGTCACATCAGGACATATGTGAAGTTCTCTCATGCCATGTGCAACCGGCAGACAAATCCAGCTGTACTCGGCTTCTTGTGCCTCTCTTGGATGGTACAGAGTGCGGAATCAATAAGGTAAGGAGGCTGTTGAGCACAAGTGGCTGTGGATGCTATGGAGCTCACCAGACAGCAAGACACTGTTGGTGGCTGGAAGGTGCGTGGCACTCACTGCCCTTTGGGCAGGGAGCTAAGGCCAGACACGCCAGTCATAAACTGGTACCAGCTGATTGTGGTGTTTCCACCTTGTATCTCTGGAGCTGTTTTGCAGTTCTGTGGCCTGGTAACTGAATTGTCCTCCGAGGCTTTGCTTTCTACTTGAAATGACCTATCAGCTCTTTGTTTTAGCCCCAACCTCATGTTAGACCATAATTAGGAATGGGATTCTTCTAGCCTCTTGTGAGAAGGTGCCTCTTTCATTTTGGGATTCTCTTTTAGTCTGGCCTGCCAGAAGATGTGTCACCGTTGAGATCCCAGCCCTGCTGGGCTCTCTATGGTGCTGCTGCCAGTTTTGTGCATTCTTGGTCTTAGTGGTGCTCCAAGGGACAGTGCAGCTCGCTGGAAGAACTGAACCCTGCGGCTGTAGTCCATGGGCAGTGGTCTGGCTGGAGCCCCTTCTCCTCCTGCTCCCGCAGCTGTGGAGGTGGAGTTGTGATAAGGCAGCGGTTCTGTAACAACCCCAGGTCAGAGATGGGGAGTTTGCAGTGCCTTTTGGCTAATTCAGGACCTTGGGGTCCGAGGCTTGTTTTTGCCTGGGACAAACCTGCCTCTGTTGAGGAGTTCTTCTATTATTTCCAGGCCTGCTTTTGGAGGGCAGGAATGCCATGGTGCCAGCATCCAGGTGGAGATGTGCAATACTCAGGTAATGGAGCTCATCACATCTTCTGAGTGTTTTTCTTAACTCTGTTTAACCGTTTGAGAGCTGCATGGTTTGGGACTACTTCTCACAGCCAACTGCTCTGGAAACAGGACTAAAGGTCTGTTATACAGCCTCCATCCATCTGACAACAGGAGAGGTATTTGTTCCACTGTGTTTGAAGGTAGTGTTATTTAATAGCTTTGTTCATGTGTAATGAAACATTTTCTCTGTACCCTTATAGCAGGACAGACACAGAAAATAGTGACGCATGCGACAGTTTTCTTCAGAGGGACATTCTTACATTGTTCCTGTCTTTCTTATCTTTGCTATTTATGAAAAATAAATAGATGTCAGCTTCCAAAGACAATTCTCTGCATATCCCACACCCTCCCTTTAAAGCGGTTTTCTTCATTTGCAGTTGTTCTGGTGTTTTACTTACACTTCTTTCTGCCTTTAGTGGGTGCGTAAAATGCTGCTTGGGATTCTGTGCTCAGTAACTTTCTTCTGTGACCTGTACCATTGTGTTTGGGATATAGGCCTGTTTGATGACCCAGCAAGATTTTATGACTGAACAGTGCGCGGCAACAAATTTAAAGCCACTGTATCTCACTGTAGGAGCACCATCCTTTTATACCTGGACTTCTGCTGTTGGCTTTGCCAAAGGTAAGGAAAGACAGAAAAAACATGGCTCCTTTGTGAAGAGGAGTGCTCGTGAACCTGTGTGTGCTTTGGAGTCAGAAGGCCATTTCACGGATTTAGTTTTCATATGAAAACTGGGCACTCTTCCCGTCAGATGGTTTTGTCTTCTTCCCGTTGCTTGATGGTCAGCCGCGTGCCTTTCTGAAAGAGAAACTCCTTCTTCTGTCTGCCTCCTCCAGGGGACATGCTATGCAAACACATGTGCAGGGCTGTTGAAAACGAATTCATGGTAAGCCGTGGAGACAGTTTCATAGATGGAACCAGGTGTGAGCAGGATGACTTCAAGGACCGGTGGGCTTTCAATCTGTGCGTAATGGGAAGCTGCAGAGTAAGTGCCTGGGTAATCCAGGTGAACGTCTGGCATGTAATCTGCACCAAAGGAAGCAGTTTACTGGGAGAACGGGAAAATACTGTCCTCCAAACAACAAAGAGTTATGTTCTAAGCTTACTGGATGGAGTCCAGCAAAGCATAGAATGGTTAGGGTTGGAAATCTACTGCTCTGTCTGTGCATCCAATGCTAATGACCTCTAGATAAGACATTCTTCTAATTATGCAGTAACTGCATAAGGCTGTTCCTCCCTAAACCAAGAGGCAATTGGTTTATGCACTGGCTGGGGAGACAGAATCAGCTGTTCAGTTTGTGTGGTATAAATATCCTTATAAAATGCTGACTCTCTTGGAGGGAGGTTCCATGATTTGAACATACTGTGTCAGTGGCAAAGTGAGGAGTAAAACCTGGGAATCGCAAGTTGACAAAGTGATTGTTGCAATATCATTAGTCAAAACTGAAGTAAAACTTCTTCCTGGATTTGCTGTGAGGAAAGGCATTCTTTCATGATAAACTTGAGTATAACTCCCCTGTGCTGGCTGCAATTTAGTAACTGCTCAGTGCTGACCCAATTACATGTTTTTTGCCATTTGTTTACATTCCCAGAGTACACTTTTAAACTTGCAGGTTTTTCTCATGATCCTGATGATCCCAATGTTTTGCAATGCATTTCCACCTAGTGAACAGCAGAGGGTGTAGGCATTACCTAGCCTGATTTCTGTTATTCTATTTGTAATGGTGATAAATGCATATGTTATGGCAGCATCCAAAGGCTGGGATCAGTGCCTCTAGCATAAATTCAGCAGCTGCACATGTTTTGCTGCTAAGCCTGCTGAGATCTTCCTGTAGTTTTGTGTAAATCAGGCTTGTTCATTGGAATGGGGATAGAATCTCTTTTCTGAGCTTCATGGGATTGAAGGCCAGGCTGAAGGACGTGAGCTAGATTTGGATTTGGGTTTTGGGGAGCTAAAGAAGAGAGAGGGAGTGCAGAGTCTTTGTTCTAGGTCACAGGAGAGGTTTTTCTGAGCTGCTGCTTACGGGAAAGAAAACGTCACGCAATTATGAGACTCGATATGCTGTCAGCTAAAACTTTCTAATCCCTGGCTTTGTGTGCTGCTGTCCAGTGATGGATCTAGGTACAAATGCATCTTTGTCGATGTTGTCATCTTAACTTTGAATTACAAGTGAAAAAGGCATTTAGGCAGTTTCAGGAGTTCAGGCAATGTTGCTTTAATTCACTTGTTTTCTTCTCAGAGTAGGCAAGTCTTGACAGACTGTCCTTTTTGCTCAGGCATTTGGGTGTGATGGCCAGATGGACTCTGGAAAGACAATGGACTCCTGCAAGGTCTGTGGGGGTGACAATACCACTTGCACCGAAGTGAGTGGATCTTACACAGAAGGAAAAGCTAAAGGTGTGTAGTCCTCACCCTCAGGCTCAACGTTATGGTGCTCTTTATATGCTGCATATTTGCATGCATATTCAGTGTTCATTATCTTCTTTGTGATTTCTGGTTCCTGCTTCTGCTTGATGTCATTTTGTGGAGTATATGGCGGCGGAGTTTGGGTAGTCAGCAGAGGGGGCAGCTAAGATCTGTAGCAGGGAGCTGTTGTGTAGGCAGAGTGACTTTTTCTGGACATGGATCAGAGCTGTAGCTATTTGGGAAGTCCAGCAGATTACTGGGAGCTGGGGGCTGTGTCAGATGCTTTCTGAGATGTTAAACGTTCATTTGGGAACTGGTCTGGCTCTTGCAATATGATACGTAGATATCAGCAGAGAACATAAAAAGAACAAAATAAAGATGAGAACAGGACACAGAATTTGCTGGATTTGCCATCGCTGTGTTCAAGCCCAGCTGGCAGCACTGTGAGGTCACTGTGAATTTAGCTCCATAACCCCTGTCTGCAGTTCAGCTTTGTTGCTGCCTGTAAGGCTTGTTCTCTAATGGATAATGTGCCAGTAAAGTGAAAAGGGGTTGATCTGTAATCCCCAGCCTTCTTAACAGAGGTACAGTAATGGAGGGTGACTGTAGCTTCTTTCTCTCCATCCTTCCAGAGTATGTTACATTTCTGTCTCTGCCATACAATACCACCTTGGTCCGTGTTACCAATCGGAGACCACTCTTCACACATTTGGGTGAGTTGAGTGAAAAAGAATAGGATCTGCAGGTGGGACTAAACCAAGCTTGAAAACCAACAAAATTGAATTTAGGAGGAAAGTTCTTGATGATGCTATTTGTTTGTGGGATGTTCTGCAGTAGGAAGTGGTAAAAGCCCTGCTCTTCGGGATGCCCTGCTTGGATCCAACTGGTTTCTAACAAATGGACAGTCTAGCTGCCAGCACGTGGGGATCCTGGTGATCATATCATATCTCTTAACTTCACTGCCTCTTTTGCTATTCTAGCTGTGAAGCTTAAAGGAGAGTATGTGGTTGCTGGTAAAGGCAAAATCTCACTGAATGTCACCTATCCATCAGTTCTGGAGGATAACCACATCAAATACAAAGTTTTTCTCACTAAGGACAACCTGCCAAGTCTGGAGGAAGTCCATGTGGATGGGCCAACGCAGGAAGATATCGAGATACAGGTAAGTTAAAATTGCAGTGTTGGAAAGGGGCCATTCGGAACTGGGTGAGGTTTTGTAGCTCTGCTGCAGTGTAGAATCTGGATTTAGTAGGTTCCAGGTGTCTAAGGCCAGTGCAGATGCTGTTCACTAAGAGTCATGGTGTTGCTCTTGGGAAAAGTTGAGGGTTGTCTTGCCTACTGGCTCTCTGCAGGTCTGAGAGATGGAGGTGTGAGGAAAAGCACACTGAGTTAAACGTTCTGCTTGGTCTAGTCTGTGCCTGTGCAGAGAAATCACAGGGTGAGGCTCTGACTGCATCTGACAAGAACTGAGAGTCATCGCATGGAGGCTCAGGGTTAGATGGAAAAAGGGGGGACTAGGGACTAGCTTCTCTTATCTCCATCTGAAGGAATGAGTCTGAATTGATATGTGCATTGACCATGACTTTTTTCTTCACCAGGTCTATCGAAGGTATGGAAAGGAATATGGCAATGCCACCAACCCAGACATCACCTTCAGCTACTTCGTCCCCAGAGAGAATCTGATGTATATATGGATTCCTCAGCAAGGTCCATGTTCAGTAACCTGTGGGGAAGGTGAGGCAGCAGTACTCTATTTTGTACGGGGATGTGGGCAGGCTGCTTGTTGGGTGCCTACCAGCAAGCCAAGGCCTTTACTCCAGGGGCTTTCCTGGGCTCTGAAAGAAATGTGGCATCAGCAATAGATATTTGGTTAGAACTTATTAAACAACTGAACTGAATTTAAAAGCAAATAGTTGAAAGTGGGCTGTGGTTGCCAGTGTTAAACTGAACCAAAGAAAAGAGTGGTGCAGCTTTTGAGTTCAATTAGCAAGTCAGCAAATGAGCTGAATCATCAAAATGATAGCGCAAATGTTTGATCAGGAAGAAGATTTTTACATAGGTTTTAACCAGACTTTTTGTTTAGAGACTAACCAATTTTCTCAGATTTTTCAAAGCTGTTGAAGACTGTAATTTGGAGTTGGCTGAGCATCAAAAGCCTGAGACCAAAGTGGCATCTAGTGTCAACCTAAAGCCTCAGAGCTAGTTATGAAACTTCCTTCTTTAGAATTCTGTTCCTGTGCCATGGCTAATCCTTTCTGTCTTCCTGAAGAAATCGTAATGCAGATTGTAGCAGATCACTCTGGTAGGCAGCCTGACATCTTGTTTATCAGCTAATACATGTGGCACTGGCAAGCCTCTCAGGACCTTTATGATAAGGATTAAGAAAACGCAGTAATGAATACTTCTGGAAGTCGACCTATAGGACTCATTATATCTGGAGAGCTTTTCTCCGGCACATTTCGCAGTTGAACTGATTGCTGAAACCCTGATGTACAGAACTCAGAACGCTTTAGGGCCCCCAAGCTAATGCAGTCCCAAGCAAAAAAAATGAGAAAGCTGAGACTTAAAATAACACGAAGTTGAGAATTCAAGCTGAAATTGCATCCTGGGAGCTGAAAGGGACATTACTTGAAAATGAGGGTAGTGAAAAGATAGCACTGCTGATTGATTTTTTTGGCACTGCATCTTAGGGTCATGCTTTCTGAGATTCAGGAATGGCAGTCTCTGAGTGGTTAGCTCGTTCACTGTAAAGGAGACTCTTTCCAGCTCTGCTTGTCATTTGAATTTGGATTTGCACTTGCTTTACCTGTTGGCTTCAGTTTTGTTAGAAATCTTCTCTATACCTGTAGCTTATGAATATTGTTTCTTGCATGCCACAGGCACTGCAAGTCGGCAGCTTGCAGTACTTCTAGTCTAGGTTTGGCTATTGATTACTGAGGACATTGGCACAGCTCTGGTATTACATGGTAAGTTCTACAGAATGTCAGTTACAGGTGCCTGACTGCTAGAGCTTATCGTCAGCAACCTGCCCCTCATTAGTTAGACTTCAAGATCATTAGAAGTTATTTGGACGAAATTAGGATTGATATTCTTGCTCCTTCAAATGGCCAGTTTAGAGAAACGTTTCCATTTTGGCAGTGGATTATCCATCAAACTTCTCGTCTTTTGGGTGTTCATTTTGGGAAGTCTTGAGAAAAAGTTCTATCAGAAAGCAGGGATTTGTGTGTTTATGGAAAGTGTATTCCCAAATACACCATTTTCGTACAGATGATTTGAGTAAAGTGAAATTACTGCATCTCCCTAGCATAAGGAGGTAAACTGTTCAATTTGTTTATCATTTCCTTTCCTTTTCCTTTTGTGTCCAAGGGATGCAGCCTGTGGATTTTGTGTGCTTTGACCAGACAAAGAATGAAATAACAGAGGAACAGTGGTGTCTGGAGATCCCACGGCCCCTTCCAGAGTACAAGCCCTGTGCCCTGGAGCCATGCCTGTACAGGTTGGTGTCCTGGAGGCTCAGCTAAATTCCTGCTTAGCTTGTGCTTTCAGTGCCTGCTAACCCAGTCCCTGCAGTCTCGTTTGCATTGTGCAAGGTGTTTTAGAAAAAACAAGAGAAGTATGAAATAATTTCTTCCCAGTTATAATGGTGTAGCAGATCCCAAACCATTCTCTGTCCCATGAGGTAATGGAGATGTCAGCTGAATCAATGGGAGATTGTCCTTCCAGTATTTTACAGTAGTCTGCTAGTGAAAATGCTTTGATGTCTGCTCACATCCTTTCCAACATCATGCCAACAAAGATTTGATCTTACCCTGCAGGTGACCTTTGTGTTCTTTAGACTGGAGAGAGGACCGAGAGCCACACCTGCCAGGCACTGGTCTCATACATTTTAGTTTTTAACGAAAAGTGATTACACTGTGAAGTCCAGCTCTTCAGCTTTTAGGTGCTTTTAGTCCTAGAGAGCTGTCAGTGCAAGGCTGAAATTTCCAGCAGTTGTCTTTTCAGTCATATCTGGACAAGGCTGTTGAAATAGAGAAGCTCAATACTCTCTATTAGCCACTTGTTTAATCAGCGGTGAGAGTAATAAACCTTCATGATCAGAAGAGAAATCGGGTGATACAATTACTTCCCATTTAGGTGGAAGATGTCTCAGATAGGTGAATGCTCTGCTGCCTGTGGAACTGGAATTGCCCAGCAGAATCTGACCTGTGTTCAGTTTCGTGGTGGATTGGAGACTGTTGTGGATGACAGCTTGTGCCCAGCAGAAGAAAAGCCCCTCTCCGTTGTGCCGTGTGTGGTTAATGTCTGCCCTTTAGGCTGGGACAAAGTGAGTTTACTGGCTTGGCTTATTTCTGCAGTCTCACTAGTAGCATTGCACTTGTGATCTGCAGACTACCAGTTAAGAACCACCACCTTACTACTGGAGTCTGGGAGGGTGGTTTACACCAAGGGTGTCTGCCTAGTTAAAGGTTCATCCTGTTACTCCAGACAGATCTGTCCCTCTTAATTTATGCTGTTGGATTCATCAGTTCACACTGGTGGTTTGCTTAAGTCAGCTGTTCCTTCTTCATTTTTCTTCTCAGAGTCCAGCAAAACCAGAAATAGAAATATCCCCTGGTCAACTAGGAAACACCTCATTGGCAAAGAGGTTCTGACATGGTAGGGAGGATCGCTAGCAGGGAAGAGGGCTTCTCACCACAGGATCGCTGGTCCAAATCCATATTGGGGAGCCACTGCCAGGTTTACATTTACAGATGGGGAAGATACTGCTTTAGGCATCTCCAGTCTCGGGTATCTCTCTTCAGGTAGTGTGAATTAGGAGAGGTCGTGGCTGTTGGATGTCCTTAGCTATTGCTGATCCTTATATGTTCTGCAGAAATTGAGAAAGTGCTTAAATGTTCCTCTTTCTTCAGTGATAGGAAATACGGTATAGGCTTGATCTGGATGTATATTCCAGCTTCGTTAGATCAGGACTGGTGTGGGAAGCAGGTGCCGGTGTCAGTCTGGGTCCTTTTGCTTTGTTTTGAGGAGGAAGATGCACACGTACTTCAGACTTCGGAGTGGCTTGGGCATATCCAACTGGAAAATCAGACTGTGTATGTCTGGAGCCCTCTAGCTGGAGAGTGTTCCGTCTCCTGTGGTAGAGGTGAGATCTTTCAGTGTTGCAGGGAAATGTTAGTTAGCTATAGTCATGAGCTCAGTGCCTACGAACCTCAGGGACCTGGTCTTTTCTCCTCTACAGTTTTAAGTGCATGTGTAGCTTACAGTTTGGGGGTTTTTTTAGTTGGAAGAGGCAAGGGGGCCTGGCTCAAACAGGGGATAGTTTAAGAGGGCTGGCTGGCTGCTGCTGTGCCTCAAAGTTGGGGGGGATGAGTGCCGTAAGTGTGCCTGGAGCTTGGGCAGAGTGTGCTTGTTTTGTACATGCAGATGGAACCCTTGCATGCATGCCATGCAGTAAGATCACTTCCCGTTCTAGGTAAGACTTGGCTACAGTATGTATGTGTAGCTTTTGACACCAAAGAAGAAACCCAAGAAGAAAAATGTCATCCAGTGCCAAAGCCAGAAAGCAGGATGGAAGTCTGTGATCTCAGTCCCTGCCCACCCAGGTAAAACAGTTACCAGGGCATAACAGACCAGTGAGGAGACATTCCTTCCTCTGTCTCCAGATACACAGTAAAGGAAGGGTTAAACTACTCTGAGGATGTTATCTTCCTCTCCCATTGCTCTGAAAGCACAGCCAGCTGCAGAAACAGTAACACTGAACCAAACTCAGCAACTGATAGTCTTTTGTGGGCTGGTACATTCTCAGGCAGAACCAAGTGAAGACTTTGGAGTTAGAGTCTGGAGAAAAACTGAAAACCTCTTGATCCCTTATTACCCTATTGAAGTAGGAACAAATCCATAATTGCAAAAGGTGGTGGTGTGACACATTAGCCAGCTGTACAGTTTCCACATAGCATCAAGGAAAATAGCTAGGATTAGATGTTTGAAGAATCTGGAATAGCTGCTCTGAGAACCGAAGGAAATTGCATTTTCCTCAGGATGTATGGTATTGCAGGCTGCAGTCAGTGGGGTGACTGCTGATCTCTCAGACATGAGCCAGTGTGTATGTGTGTGTTAACAGAGTTCCAGTTGTAGTTCCATAAGCTAGTTGGATTTTAAAACCAGTAAAGATGGGTGGCAGCTGGAGGTATCACTGATGGCATTACAAAATGGGCTCATGCTGTGTAAGATCTGATGCACTATGTCCTCTACTGTGCAAGAGAGACTGGGGAGAAGGCAGAATTGATTCTGGTAGACACCCAGGGTGATGGCTTGCCTTGCCCAGAGGAGCAGGAGGCATTTGGTTTGGATCTGTGTCCTCCAAAGTCAAAATGGCCACATGAGCCACAAGGGCGTGAAACGCAGAGGAGTGGTTGTCTCTGAATATGTGTGTTGTGATCTGGGCTATGACTCAGGGTTGATAAATGGGGCAGATCTTGCTCAGCCCCTCTGCTGTGGAACTGGAAAGCCACTGGCATCTGAGCTTATTTTTATGTGCCATACAGGATGCCACTCCCAGGATGAAATACCCTGGGTTGGTTTCTGATCTGACTGCTCAGTTGTGCGTGTTTTGGACAGAGATAAGATTGTTTTTGCAGTTAAGCCTGTGTATGTCACCCTGGGGAAGACTGTAATGGACAGAGAATAAGACTCAATGTGTATTTTGAGTCCATGGGCTTCTTGCAAAATGTGTGTGCCCTCCCTCTGGGTCCCGCTCCAAACCTGCTCTGGGCTGCCCAGCTGTGTTTCAGAGGCTGCCTTCATAGACAGCAAAGTGTCTGGGATGGAGGGGTGAAGAAAGCTGCTGAGGAGCAAAAGAGGGGAGGAGGAGGGAGTTGCAGTGCGTTTTCTACAGCGAGAGAGTAGCGATGGGGAATTCATCACTAACTCACCCTCCTCCATGTCCTCTGTCAGATGGAAGGTAACCCCAGCTGGTCCCTGTTCTTCCAGCTGTGGGCTCGGCTTAGCTGTTCAGCTGGTCACCTGTGTGCAGATTCACCAGGGCAAGGAGGTTTTGCTGGAGGAGCGTTTGTGTCCTGTGGCAGAGAAGCCTCTTGCCAGCGTCCCCTGTGTCATCCGAGTGTGCTCGTATGAATGGAGCTTCAGTGAGTGGTCAGAGGTATGGACTCCTGTTCAGTTCGCTTCCCTAAAGCATGCAGGGGATAAATACCACTTCTGCCTTGCATATTTACTTCCCAAACAAATGCTAACCTGTTTCTGGGGCTGTTTTCCATCCTTCCCATTGCTCCGTGTTTAGCAGTTGTAGGGTCTGCTTCCCACCTTTCTCAGATAAGGTTTTGGCTGCAGTTTGAAAATGGTCCTTGGTATGTTTTCTTCTGGAATGCAGGCATTTTCAGACTTTTTTGGAAGTGGTTCTGCAATTCAGAGGTCTAGTTTGGAAAATCCCCTGGGAGGTGGACCATCTTATAGCTGATGAAATTAGAGCACTGAAAGAGCAAGAGACAAAACAGCATCAGTGATCAGCTTCCTCCCCTGCGCTCCCCCAGTCATGCCTGAGCCAATAAATGCATTTATGTATAAATACCAACTGAAACACATTTGTAAAGACCTGTGGGCTTCTTCCTTTGCAGTGTTCAACTTCATGTGGGAATGGCATTCAGACACGGCAGGATTTCTGCCTCAACCTGCTAACCCGTAAGCACGTGAAGCCCATCTTCTGCAGGCACTTCCCCAAGGCCATTGTGGTACGTGGCTGCTTCACAGGGCCCTGTCCTGAGCCAGTGGTGAGGACTGGGTCCCATGGAGCACAACTACAGACAGTGACACCAGCTACACATCTGACCACAGCTGTGGCTGCCAAGGAGGCAAGATACAAGGACCTGGATCTTCTTCCATCTGCTGTGCCTCAGGAACAAACTAAGACCTTTGGAGGTGAGGAGATAGAGATAGGTGCTTGCTGCGTGCAGCTGGGTTGTGGTGACCCTACTGTCATACAGGGACAGGAGAGTGGGAGGGAATTCTACTTAGAAGGAAAAACATGCTGTTCCTTCCAGCATGCCACAAGCTGTGTTATCTGAGCTAGGAGCAATGACTTCCTCCCCTGGGCTTCCCAAAACTTTTCTGACATGGGACTCCTTGGGGCAGCAGCTGACTCTTCGTGTGCTTTACCTAGAAGGTGTGCACTTGCCTGTTCATCGCAGCTTGAAGGGAATGATGGCTCTTTTTCAGCAGCTGCAGTTTCTTCTGGATGTGTTTCTCATCTGTTTCTGCTGTATAGGTGTCTGTGGAAAGCTCTTTCTTAATGCCAGTGGGATCATCAACATGATGGGTGTAGAGAGCAGTGACTGCACTGTGGCCATCGGACGTCCTCTCAGGGAGGAGATAACAGTACACATCTTGGAGAGCTCCCTCAACTGCAGTGCAGGTACTGCCTGGGCGTGCTGGGGACTAGCCTGGTCCTTTGGGAAACCTGCACCTCTCTGCTCGTGTGCTTTTGCTGCCTTGGAGCCTGTGTAATCTCTGAAACTGTTTTACAAGTGTTTCTGTCCCACCAAGTCATTGGCAAATGGGACTAAGTGAAGATGTTGCCTGTCCTCCCCATATATACTGGTTTCTTGTCTGTCGTCTTGATAGATATGAGATGAAAGGAGTTTATGGGGTTAAAGAAACTACTTGCTTTTGGCCTGTTATAAACTCTCTCGGCAATATACCCTCTTGCTGGAATCAGTACAGTTAATTAGTTAACTGGACTGTTTTAATGACAAGCGTTGATAAGATAGGGACAAGATGCAGAAAGTCCTTGGCTCCAGACCTATATAAGACAGGTTGTGACCTTTTGCTTAAAGGAAAAGCATTTCTAGTCCTTGTGCTCATCCATTTTAGGTGAGGCAGTGCTGTTCTCTGGGCGAATGATGTGGCGGACAGGCTGCAGGAAGCTCACTTTGTCACTGATAAACTCCAGAACGAATACACTGATCGTGAAACAGCGTGTTTTGCTGCCAGGAAACGGGGTCATTCTTCAGTATAACAGCAGAACTGCAACTAAAAAATATTATCAAGGTACCTTACTGAAAGCTTTGCTATTGCTAAGGCACCCACGACAAAGCCCATAGAGTTCCACACATTATGGTTGCCTATGGAAATCTGTGGAAACCTTGCTTCATTTTTAGCAGCTAATAAGCCCCTTCTTAAGGAGTGTTGGAATTAATATTACCTGTGGACTACCCCTCCATTTTAAAGGCAAGCTCCCTGCAGGTGTTTGCTGGTGCTTGGAGGTTCCCACATGAAAATCCATAGAGAAACCTTTCTGCTGGTTAATTTAAATTATTTCTGTCTTGGAGATGCTGGTCACTTCTCTAAATTTTACCTTCTGCTCCCTTTCCCTCTCTCAGACTGTGATAAGCAACTGTTTGGTCCCCAAGGTGAAATAGTGAATCCTGTGCAATTGCCTGACCAAAGGCAACAAGTTGTGTGTCGGACCTTCATCAATATGGCTCCTCGGCATCGCATAGCTATCCGTGCCCTATATGTTGACCTGGGCAATGAGAGCAACCAGACCCATTTTAATTACATCTTGGTGAGTCAGAAACCTAAAGGGGATGATGTGATGGGAATGGATCTGTGTTCTCAATAGAAATTTCCATCCAGATGCGAAGTTCAGTCATAAATCCTAAAGTGTCAGACTGATCTCTTATACAAACATAGATGTGAATAAGTGTTACTGATGTCTACAGTATTTCTTCTAACCTTTGTTTAGGGCAGCTTTTCCTCCCGACTGACCAATTTGCAAGCCCTCCAGTATTTTTTTGGTACTTCACTTGTAAGCTGCTGCTGTAGTGGTTTGGTCTTCATTTATGCAGGTCCGTGATGTTAGCACCATGAAGACGATGGTGTTCCATGGGAGACAGCAGTTCTACTGGCAATCAACAGGAAGCCAAGCTGAAATTGAATTTCATGAAAATGTTAAGGATCATCAAACCAGTTTCTGGGCTGAATATCATGCTATTGAGCCAAAATAAAAGGGTCCAGGGCCACTGCACTGAGAAAAGCCATGGTCCAGTTAATCACTGCTACCTGTTCACTGTTTGAGGTCACATGAATCTTTTCTGCAGCTGCTTCCCCATTTATTAAGAACAATAATACCTTCTGACTCCTTTGGGATCTCAGTTAATAATTATAAAGCTTATTCAAAGGGCGTGTAACTACCAAATATTTAGCAACCAGTCCTCACATGGATTTTCTGTCTGTATTTGTTGGTATTAATGCAGTTTACATGTCTGCAGTCAGTGGCTTGGACACTGAAGTCTCGGGGTCCTGCTTCTGTAACATGCCATGACCTTTTAAGATAGTAATTTAATTTCATGGTGGCTTAGTGTCCCATTACAAACCTCTATACAAGTAGCTGGGATTACGGTTTAGTCATTAAGTTCACTCTCCTGCAATTTAAATGCCCTTTAAAACTGAGACCTCTTGAAATTCTGGAATGTCATAAAGGCAGAGATGTGTGAGGATGAGCTGCTAGCACAAGAAGACTTAGAGCCATGTGAGGGCAAGAGTTTCTTTGCCCAGGAGGGGGGAGCACAGCACTAGGACAGGTCACTGTGAAAGCTGAAATGTTTTCAGGAGTTGGCAAGACCTGGTCAGACACTGCTGACCTGGTCAGGCCCTGCTGACAGTTGGCTTTATATGGGAGGACTAAACGACAGGCAGAGATCCCTCCCTAGCCACCACTTCTGTGGTTCTACTGCTGTATATGTGATAGTGATACCGGTACTTTTCAATGGGAAAATAAAAGAATTCTGTCTCTTAATGATGGGTTTGGTGCCAAAACATTACTCGGGTAAGGGCAGTAGCTGCGCTTCTGTATACTATACATATAGTATATGTGTAGTATATATACTATAATCTACTTATGTCTTCATCTCACAGGAACTGTGCAATGAGAGATGGTTGAGACTGTGTGATACAAGTTGTAGCAGGAAGAAGTATTTTAGAGCAGTGACAAAAACTCACTTGATTTAAATACATTTTTAGGTTGATCTTATTTAATGTTCTTGAACAGTGGACCATGCTTTGGTCCAAATCTCTCACCCTCCTCAGAACCACAGTATACAGCTTAATGGGTATTTTCTGCACCTCAGGCCTGGTGGACACATCTGCCCTTGTTCTTTGTGCTGGATGCAGTAAATGATTCTGCCTGGGCAGTTCTAACCCTGCTTCTGCTTGCTTTCCGTTGAATTCTCTGACATCTTTTTACAACTGCAAAACCTTTCCTCTGTCTTGTTAATCGTTGTGTTTCTGCTGGTTACGCCTGGAGTTTTTTGCTTGCCAGCCTCCAGATTTTACATTCTGTTCCTGGAACGGCTAGAAAGTAGATTCTTGAAGCGAGATCCTTGCGGAGCTGGATATATCAGCTATCCCGCTGCCGTGCGTGGGTGATGCAGGCACTGGGCCTTCATTTCCTGCCTAACAGGAGATGTTAATGAAAAGACATCCTTTTCTTAATCCTTTTTTGTAACCTTTTAGCAGATGGGATCTGTCTTCCATCTCTGCTCGGGATCCCAAGTCTCATTGCTATTTATTGTTCCAGATCAGCTCTGCAGAATCCCTGCTCTGCAGAGGTGGGCTCTGGTTGCTGGCTGTATGTCCTACATTCATTTGCAAAAAATGCAGCTGTTTTTATAATTTAAGAGAATTCAGGCTGTTTTCCTGTACTATGTGTTTGGATACCAACAGGTTGCCTACTGGGACATCTCTCGCTTGCAAAGTACTCCTTCTACTCTCATTTTCTAGGGAGAAAGTCTGATTCCATTCAGATTAAGGGGAATGTTAACCTCTTGTCTTCAGGGCAGAATGTCTCCCTTCCTCCTGAGCGTGTGCTGCCTGCCTGGATGACGGCATCCAGTTGGTACCCAGGAGAAGCGGGGCCCAGGTTCTGCTGCGGGTCCGCGCCGGTGGATGCACACGCACGCAACGGGCTCTGCCCACCGGCATTTATAATGCAGTGACATCAGGGCCCTGCCTGCTGGAGAGGGGGGGACCCACAATGCAACACGCAGCAGACGTGGAGGCAGCTCCCCCGCCGCTGGCATCGCTGCTGCAGGCACAGACCCTCCATTGTCAGCCCTGGGGGGGGGCGGCGGGGCCAGGCCCTGCATGGGGGTGTGGGGAGAGGCTCAGCGGTGGCGGGGTTGGTGCTAGGGCCCGGCTGGAGGGGGCACGGGGGGGCTGTCACGGGGGTGGTCTCCTGCGCTGTGGGGCTCGGGGAGGGCTGCCCCTGACCCGCCGGGAGCAGGGGTGCGATGAGCGCTCAGGATGAGCAGTTCCAGGCAGCGGCCTCCGAGGCAGGGGCTCCGTGCGCCGATGACGGCATGACCTGGTGGTACAGGTGGCTCTGCAGGATGGCCGGGGTCGCCGGGGGCCTGTGTAAGTATCCCCGTCCCCTGCGCCACATGGGCCCCTGAGCCAGATGGGCCCCCGGCCTCGCCTGCGGCCCAGTGCAAGGGTCACGCCGGCGCCATGAGGCGGCCTTTTGGGGCCATGGGTTTGCGTCCGCTCCAGACGGCTCTTTGCTGTGTTTGGGGCAGAAGAAGGAGCCCCGGGGTGGGGTTCGGCATCCAGGGATGTGCTGTGTGTGTGCCAAACCTGCAGAGCCTGGGCCCTGCGAGGAGGGATGTCCCGGGGCGTCTGTGAGCCGTCGAGTTGCTGTTCGGGCACAGCCCTCGGCGGGAGCAGCAGCCAGGCCCTGGCGCTCTGGGCAGATAAACCCGACCGGCCACAGCAGGGGCAGGGCTTGAAGAGGGGCCATTGAATTCGGTTCATCCTATTTGATCGTTGGGTGTATGTTCCCACAACTTTGATTCCTGTCCTGAATGTCAGAGCGTGTTCCCTGCTGCTCCTGTTGTAGATTGCTGATGGCTTGTGTTTGCTTTTTTAAAGGTGAATAATGGGCTTGGTTTGTGTTGTGTGTTTTTAAGGGGTTTGATGTTGAACACAGAGAAGAAGGGAGACAGCAGATGGTGAAGCGAGTTGGCTGTGCTTGGATTACCTGCTGAAAAAAACTTTCCCAGGGAAAGAGTTTTGCAGCTTTGCCAGAGATCAGCCTGTCCTGTAGTGCTGTTCTGCTGCGTTCTGCAGAGAGATTAATGGCTCTTAAAAGCAGGAGGGACTGTTATGACCGCTTAGTCTGATCTCCTGCAGAGCACAGGATGGAGAATTTCTTCTGCTTCAGGTCCATGACTTGGAGAATTTTTCCCAGCCAGTGCAGTCAGCCCTGATTTATTCCCTTGGCCATAGAGTTTTGCCTGATCCCCCTTTTTCCCTGCCCCTGCCTCTTGCCTCAGGACTTGACTGCACATGCCCTGGCCATTTTTGCAGTCGACCCTGTAGCCCGTGGTAGCAGTGGGCAGGCTTGTTCCAGCCCTTGCCGCGAGGCCGGGGAGGCAGATGCTGCTCTCGCTGTTTCAGGTCTGAGATGCTGAAATCCCGGAGGTGAGAAAGGATTTGGTAGGGCTGCTCGTGCGGGGCGGAACGCGCCGGCCCTGCCATGCCCTGCCTGAGGCCCGCGCTCCTGGCCCCGGCTGGCGGCCAGGAGCCCAGCTGGGACATGTCTGGAGTGCAGGGCCGAGGGCGGGTTTAGTGCAAAGGCATTTTCCCACGGCCTGGGGCTGCAGCCACAGCCTCGGCACTTTCTGTGTGTCTCTGGCCCATGGGAGCTCAGGGAGCGCGTGTGGATGGAGGATGCTGTGGGGTCATGGTGGCATTGCCCACCTCGTGCTAGAGCAGCACACAAGTGGCTTAGAAGTGTAAGTCACTGAAGACTTTTTTTCCTTGCTCTGCATGTTTCAAAGCAGCTGAATTATACTTGGATTATTTTCCCAACCTTTTATTCACATCTCTGAGAACTCATGACTTGCTTTGAAAGGGAAGCTAAGAGTTTTGCATGGTTAGGTGTCCTGGGTTCAGCTTTAGCAAGACATTGGTAGAGTCAAAGAAGAGCCAGACTCTCAACAGGATTACTGGTGATCTGGGGAGTCGGACAGCTTGCACTTTAGCTCTGACAGTCTCCCTTCATGAGGTTTGCCAGGCACAGAACAAGGCAGCATTATGTCCTCTTACAAGCAGGTAAATGGGGGACTGTGGAAAGAGGCAACCCTCCAATCCCCTGTGCTAGTAATGGCTCTCTTCAAAACGCTCCTTGTTCAGCCTCACCTCGTTGAAGGTGGACAGTTTGGAAAAAGGGTGACTAATAAAACAGCAAGGCTGGAGTTTGCTGCTGTTTTCAGAGCTTGCTATGGAAGAACAACACCCATTTAGAAGGGTTTTGTGCAACTGGATCATGGTCCTGCTTCAGGGCTGGATTATTTATTACAGAAGGAAAAATTCCCTATAGAAAGGAAGAGAAACTTTGTTAGCAGAGTTGAGACTGGGAGATGTCTACCACATGCAAACACCTGCAGCACACAACTTGCTTAAGCCAGAAGGGTCCAAGGGCCGGAGCAGGAGCAAGACAAACAAGGTTCAGGATCTGTTCTTGGCTCTTGCACAGGCTGGCTTGGAGACCTCAGACAAGTCCCTTATGTTCCTGTTTGTAATAGGACAAGGAGAGTCTGTGGCTTTTGTGAAATGCTCTAGGAGCAAAAATAGGATTGTGATGAGGACAGTGACCAGCTGCTTGAAATGAATAGAGCCTTTGTGTGTGGGGGGGGTGGCGTTCTTCTTTCTTCATTTTAGCTCCCAGTTATCTGTGCTTCCTCAGGGATTTGGGATGGGTCAGCAGTTGAACAAATGGCAGAACTGTCTGTCTCCTGTAGCTTACGTGCCATTGAGTGTTATCTGGACTTTAAATCCATTGCGAGGCTTTGTCTCTGGCTTGGCAGCTCCATCCTCTTTGGGCTACTGAGGCAGGAGCCAACCCCATCCTGGTGGGACAAAGATGTGTGAGGCTGCTGCGGGGCTCACTGCTCCACAGAAAAGCCTGAAGGTCACCAAACTACTACCAGCAGCTGTTGGCCGCTGTTTAAGAATACCTTTGTTTGGTTGCTTCCTGAAACCAGGAGATTACTTACCTGCGGGGTGACCTTAGATCGCTCCTGTCACAGCCCTGTGGTTCTGTTTTCCAGTCTGATAAATAAGGAACTTATTTATGTTAAGGGAACTTTGAGGATTAAGCAGTGACAGCTGAAAAGAAACCTTGCAAACGCGTGCCAGGCTTTTGAGGGGCAGGACTGCCCACAGCAGCTCTGCTCACAGCAGCCCTCTTTAGGGATCCCCTTGGCAAAACAGGAGCAGCTATCTGAAATACCCAAACCCAGGCTGGTCTCATTCTTTGGATGGCTTCTGCTGCTCTTCGTTGTGCTGCTGATGGTCTGCAAGCAGCATTTAAGGGTTATGGAATGTAGCTGGAGTTGTGCAGGCTGGTCATTGTGGCCCCAGCTGGGTGCTGCTGCCTCCTGCCCAGGCTGGGTTCCTGGTGAGCAACAGGACCCGCTGTTGTCAGAGCAGGGAACAGGCCTATCGAGTGCTGCGGATGCTCTGCAAGTTTCATGAGGCAGGAAGGAACAAGCAGCCTTGGCACGGGCTCTGCTGCCTCGCTCCTCAACTTGCATGACAGAGCCAGGAGTGTGGGGGATACTTTGGGCTCTGCTTTCTCTGCTTCCATTTGTATTAGTGGACACAAACTTGTCTCTTTTCTGCTCATCTCTAGCGGAGCTGTGCAGCACTGGTAGCGTGTGGCACCGGCTGGGTTCACCTCTGCTTTATTTATTGTCTTTGTGCCTTAGTGCTGCAAGTCATGTTTTTGCTGAACTTCCCCTGTGCTGCTTGAAGATGGGTGCCTGCTGGGACCTCTTTGTTTTTCCCAGGGCAAAGCAGTAATTCCTCAGCAAGTAAAAAACAGGGTGCCACGGATGTGACTCCATGCAAAAACAAATGCTCTGTTCTCCGCAAGTGAAAAAGTGCAAGTGTTGTGCTAAGAGATCCAGCACTTGAAGCAAAAAGATACCTGTCTGGAGGAGCCAGGATGAAAACCTCCCCTGCATCCTGGGCTCCTGTTCAGGCCATCAGACTTTTCCACCCAGCCTTCTGTGTTAGTCTGTACAGTGCCTGGACGTGCCAGTCAAGGCAAGGGCTCTTCTGAGCAGTGCCTGCTTTGCAAAACATGCCCAGATACAGGACAGCAGCATCACACTGGTGTGGTTACAAGGTCTGGTGTGGGCAGAGCTGGGAGGAGCAGCCAGCTCTGCCTGCTGGGTCTGGCCTCACTGCCTCCGTGGGCACACAGGGTTGGTCTTTATAGTTACTGAAATCTCTTTGCTTTTCAGCCTGTGCCTTCGCTGGTCTCTGGAGCTGTGTCACCATCAACCCCCTAAACATCGCGGCTGGCGTGTGGATGATGTGAGCAGAGTTGCTTTTTTCTTTTCCACTGGGAGAGAGGTTGGTTCATTAATGGAGCAAGGGGCAGAGCTGTCTGCTGGGGCAGAGCTGTCTGCTGGGGCAGGGGACATGAGTTTTTTGTTCTTTCTTTGCCCCTTTTTAGGTAAACACTGAGATACCCTTATCCAAAGTATGTCTGGGGCTCAAGGGTTTGGGAATTATCAAAATGTGGGGAGAGCGCAGAGCGGTCCAGCCCTGCCATTCCCTTCTGCCAGCAGCGGCTGGTCTCCGGGGGTGGGGGGGCACTGCTGACCCTCCTGTGGGCCATGTGGGCAGGATTAACTCTGGTTTGCTCTGTCTGGAGGCTCAACGCCTTCATCCTGTTCCTGTGTGAAGCCCCCTTCTGCTGCCAGTTTATCGAGTTTGCAAACACCGTCTCTGCAAGGGCAGACAAGCTGCGGCCCTGGCAGAAAGCTGCTTTCTACTGCGGGTGAGGATGCTCCTGGGGTGCGTTGTGGTGCTGAAGTCATCCCGGGAACCATGTTGGGATGCATATGGGATGCCATAATGCATGAGCATCCCTGCATCCTGCAGGGTGAGGAGCCTGGCTTTGAGGGCTGCTCTGTCTTGCAGGATGGCTGTGTTCCCTGTCATGCTCAGCCTGACGCTCACCACGCTCTTTGGAAATGCCATTGCGTTTGCCACTGGGGTGCTTTATGGCCTGTCGGCGCTCGGCAAAAAGTAAGAGAGCACTGTCTGCTTGGGGAGGGGAGGGGAAGGTGGACCTCCAGCCCTCACCCCACTGCCTTGCTAAGGCTATGCTTTGCTCTTGTACTAACCATGCTTTCAGGTGTAAATGGCACCAGAGAACATTTCCCTGCCATCACCTCCAAGGCCTGGGGAGGAAGGTCCTAGGGTTTGCTGAAGCTCTGAGCTTTTCCTTGGGAGCTCAGTCTAGGTTGCCCTGTGGGTCCCAGCTGTCTTTGTGCAGCAGTTGGACGGATGGGCCCAGCACCGGGGGCAGTGACCCGCTTTGGTGGGGCTGGAGAGGGCCAGCAAGTCTCATGTCGCTCCTAGCATCTCTCAGCACAGAGAGACCCAAGCCCCAGTTGGGAGACCTGTCTGCTGGGTGCTGTACCCATCATGGTGGGCACCTGGAGCCTGGATACCCACTGTTCCTTCTCTCTGCAGGGGAGATGCCATTTCCTATGCTCGGATCCACCAGCAGCAGAAGCAGATGGATGAGGAGAAGCTCACGGGGACCCTGGAGGGACAAGGTCTCTGAGCTCAGGATAACCTTTCCTGGACACTGAGATGGTGAAGCTGTGGAAATCCACTGCCCTTCCCTCTGCCCACTCCCCTCTCTGCTACACAACGATTTTCCTGGACACTGCAGCAACTGGAAATCTCAGGGGCTGGGGCAGGCTGTGCCCTCTTCTCACACCAGCATCCAGACTTCAGCGTGTTGGCCCCTTTCTCCTCCTCAGCCCTCAGCTGGATATCTCACAGTCCCCTATTCTTTAGGTTTTTGTGGTTTGTTGTCTGTCTTTTGGGGTGGTGGTGGTGGTGGTGGTTCTTCTTTTCTGCAGAGGTGTTGGCTTTTGAGTGCTGTTGCCAGCCTGAACAGGTAGCCTTTCTTTGGAGTGGTGCCTACAAGCAAGTGGAAAATGCAGAGCTCCTTTTGGAACTGCTCTCTGCATGGGGTGAGGAGAGACAGAGCTGACATACCAGCTCCTTGTGTGCACTGGTCTCATGGGAGTCGGGGAGCTGCTGGCCTCATGCAGGGGGTGACCTGCCATTGCACGTTACGTGTTTATAGTAACACTCCCTGGTGTGGCCCTTTCCAGGTATAACCCAGGGTTTGGCAATGCACAGTGATGCTTAAGCTTGGTCTTCTTCCATTGAGTATGTTTTAATCTGGGTCCAGTTAGGGCAGGCATGGGAAAGGACTTTCAGCAAAAACCCACGCAAAGACCAGGACCATCTCTGCAGAGGAGCTGCCAGAGGTGCTGGGGCAGATCCTGGTACCTACAAAGCACAGTCCCTGCTTCCTCTGCATAGAGCTGCAGGCACTTACTGCAATTTACTTGAATTACAACAATTAATTACTTTGTCTTAATAAGGGTGCTTTTCTTAAGCTTCACTCTTTTCCTGTGGAAGAAGGTAAATAAGGTTTGCTTTACCTCAGCTGGGAAAGGGTATGATTGCTTGAGCCAAGAGGGGTTTTTTGTTGGTTTTAGGGAGCATCCTTCTCTTGTGAGCCTGGGACTCTGCTCCATTATTTCTCACTCTCTGCTCCTGCTCCTGTGACCTATCCCCACAAGGGACCTGCTTTTTGATTCTGTTTGGTATTGTCTTTGCTTTGGGCTCATTTTCTTTCTGTATCAATCATGCGCTGGTTTTGTATGGGAAGGTGGCATACCCTTCCTTTGCAAACACGAAGTTCAGTTTAGATAGCTGGGATGTCTTGCTTCTTTATTCCAGGCTCCATCAGTGGTTTTCACGTCCTGTTTTCTGTTTGCTTTGTAACATGCAGAGCAAAACTGCTCACAGAGCTCAGATCCCCCTCTTCTTGTTACAGTTTCTTCTGTGGAGGTTAATTTTATTTTTTTTTTTACATGATTGCTTTTTGTTGTCATTAGGAAAAGGGGGAATAATTTGGTTTTGTTTATTTAAGTATTCTGCTGAGGGTCATTTTCTTTGGACATGCGAGGAAGGAGTGCTCTGTTTCCTGTCCTTCAAAGGACTGCCTCATCCCTCTGGGGGCAGTCTCTGAACCCTCTGAGCCCTGGCTGCTGTGGCTGGGATGCTGTAACTGTAGAATCCTATTTCAGCCTTCAGAGCATTTCTCAGATTTCTGAAGTCTTTTGACTCCTTTGTCTTCTGGGCCACTGGCTTGACAAAGTTTGGTTTCCCCCTCTCCTGGGAGAGAGAAGAGAGGAACACTGGGCTGTAACTTCTGGGCTGAAGGTTTGTATTCGCTTAGCAGCCATGGCATGTGGCAGCTGTGGTGAGCAGTGGCAGTGGGGACTGCAGCCTGTTCTTCATCCTCTGCCCTGGGAGCAGAGCTCCCGCTGCCACCAGCAGTCTGTGATCCCATTTGAAGCCCTGGGGTACCAGCAGGGTTGTGCTGTGGTCAGGGAAATGCTATTGGAGGTTGACTGCTGTCTGTCAGATGGGTCTGTCCACCAACCACTGCAGCTTCAGAGCAGCGTCGTGTTAAAAAGTATCTATATTACATGTCTTTCCTCTAGGTATGGTATGTGTTCACATCAGGGTAACACCAGCACATCCCTGGCAGGGCCTGAAGAGGTGGCTGGGTATGGAAGTAGCCTGCGCATTGCAGCAGAGCAAAGTGGTCCCTGGAGATCGCCGGGCTAAGCTGCCAGCTAATGATAGCTCTTGTTTCTTCCTTGGAGTTCAGGGAGGTGTGAGGATTTACACCAGTCAGGAACGTGGCTTGGGTTTATTTACACACATGGGCCCCTGCAGCTGGATGCTGGGTAGCCACTTTGTGCTAAGCCCCTTTCCCCCTGGCCTCTGAACCATAGTTGCTCTGGCACCAGCCTGTCTGGGACACAGAGTAGGCACCACTGGCCCAGATGCATCTTGTTTCAATGAAGGCTGTGCCATTTCAGAGCCCCAGGTTCTGGGCTGATCCCTGCTGCTGCATGCAATACATGGGCCACTGTCAGGAAACACAGCCTCCTGCGTGGGTCAAGCTGCCTGCAGCAATGGGGTGTTGCAGGGGGAATACACAGCAGCCTGTGGGGTATGATAGTGGTAACAGCCTCTCTGCTCTTGGAGCCAGAGGTGTCGCTGTGCAGAACCTTTACCGGCTGGTTCGAGTGCTGAGTCCTGCCCAGCAAACAAGACATCTGCTGTTACTTCATTGGGGTTTGGGGGCTTGAGTAGTGCTTAGTAGAGGAATGTTGCACACTGATGCACGTAGCTACAAGCATGTCTTTGGTAGTGCCTGCTTTGCTCTGTGAGTAGTTCCACAGTAGCTTTAGTGACAGGAGGTGAAAAGCAAAGCAGAGGTGATAGAGAAACATTTGCAGCCTGGTCTCCATCTGCGGTGATGAACAGCAGAGCTTGTAGGGCTCTCGCTGGCTTCATCTGATTGTCCTCATGTCGCAGACCAGCAGCAGTCCCTGTTGCAGGCAGGTGCTGCTCCAGGTCACTTGGAGAGCTCGTGGGCACAGAAGAGTTGTGACAGTGGATGGTCTGACCTCCATGTGGCAAGACATTTTTTGTGGAGATAGAAAGGACCTTTAGAGTAGTAGCATCACAGTAGTTATATGCCTATTCACAGTGCATGGTGGTTATTAATTTTGTTTAGAGGCACCATTGGGGTGCTTGGAGCTGTGTAAGGATAAAAAAAGTTAAAAGCCTGCTCTAGAGATAGATTTTACAGGCTCAACCCAATCCCTGCTGATGGCATCCAGGCTAATGGATGGCTAGTCCACAGGGTCTCTATAGGAAAGGTTCTGCTTGCCAGGTCTTGGAAAGGCCTCTGGGGTACGACGGGGCAGAAGTTTTGTTATGTGAGAACTCAAGAGCGGGTGTTGCATTGACCATAGTGAGTTGTTGATACCAAGTGTGGAAAGATACTGGCAGCACATGTGCACTTGACAGTGGACTGTTTCACCATTCACCATGAGCTGTGCACTTCTTACCCAGCTGCATTTATACAGGTGCAACTCTTCCATGTCCCATTCAGTCATGAAGTTGACAGCACTCTTGCATGTTAACTCCACTGTCCCCTGGGGCTGTCTGTTGGTTGGGCCTGAAGAGAAGAGTAGAAGCTCACCTTCTTCTGCGTACCAGAACCTCACTGCTCTGAGCAGGAGCTGATTTTGTAACACCAATTGATTCTCTGTGTGTGCAGTGAATAAAAAGACCATTCTACCTCTGGAAGGAGCCACTGTGATTTCTCAGACTAAAAACTGTAGCAAAACTGCTCAGACTTTCTATATTGAAGAAAGGAGTCACTCAGAAAATACTTCTCCAATGAGGCTGGCACAGAACATGAAGAGTCCAACCTCATTTCATATTTGGGCACTTCCTCCTTAGGCCAAGCCCTGTGAAGCTCAATTAATCTTTGTCATTTTTTTAACTTAGGAAAAAAAACCCATCCACTGTCTTCAGGGAAGGGTTTCATTGAAGTGAAGACAACAAGACCTGGTCCATAGCCGAGTGAGCAAGAGAGCACTTTAGCACTGGGCTGCCAGAGATCCTGATCTTCAGAAGGTCAGTGGGAAGCAGAGGCTCTTCAGACCTCTCATTATCAGATCTTGCTCAGAAACATCATATTCCAGCCAGGACTGAACTTTCTGGAAATGGGTCTCAGCAGCAAAGGTTGGATCTAATGCTGAATTTTCTTGGTGGGTTTCATTTTGGCCCATCTGTTCCTCTCTCCTAGGCTGCTTTAAATCGATGCTCTGATAAAGCGTATCTTCAGGGATTTCTCTCATCTCCTGCTGTAGGGCTTCTAAATAGTAGCTAGCATATCTTGAGATCTGGGTCAAATACATGCTGTTACCCCATGCTTCCTTGTCACAGTGGGCTGAATGGTCTGGGAGTGGGAGGACACAGGCATCTCCACCAGCTCTCAGGGTGCCAAGTGCATTTCAGGAGGTTGGACAAATGCTTGAGCAAGTCTTCTCCCAATTCAGCCTTTGTTGTTCTGCCCTTTTGGGGGAAGTTGTGTGTGATACTCGGCAAGGCCATTTGTTCCTTCCATAACCACCTTCTGCAGCTGTGTTTTACCTGGGGTTATGCTCTAAATAAATTATAATGTCCTTAGTCCTGCAGAACGCACAGGAAAAAGGGATAAGGCAATTTGCAACTAACTATGCAGTTGAAATCTTAAAGTGATAGAGGCTTCACACACAACTGTGATGGAGGCACATACACCTTTCTTTATGGATGAGTAAAACCCTGTGGTGGGAAGCACCTATCCCAGTACAAAGTACTGTCAGAACCCACCATGTCTTTTCTACAGTGAGTCACTTGCACTACAGCTGAATGTGTGTCTGTTCCTGTTCTTTTTGTCTTGGATCTTTGTGAACTGTATTCAGTCTTGTTTATTAGGCTTCTAGTGTAATGCGTGTTTTTAGAGCAATAAAACGTGGCAGCTTTTAATACAAAATATCTGGCTCTGCCTCTTTCACAGTCCTTAAGTAGAAGAGACTCATCTGGGAAGCTGCAGGCTGCTGTGGTTCCCTTGTCACCGTCCTCATCTGCCTTTCCCATCCCACCCGCCTGCAGCTCCCTTCTTTGCAAATCAGGGCAACATCTCACAGTTGGAGGCAAAACCGTTTTATTCTTGCAACTATATGATGAACTTTTGCCAGAACAGCTACAGCTGCTAACTGCTCCAGCCAAACCCTCGGGCTCTCAGACTGCTTTGGTGGCTGCTGCACGAAGCTTTTCTATGGTTTTTTGTCTGCAGCACACGTTTGATTTTCCAGGACATCTTTATCTCTAGCCTGGTGCTGGTTACCTGGTCCCATACCTTAGGTCGACCTGTTGCCCAGAGCGCAACAGGTAGTGTTGAATAATAGGAAGAGAAGGTAAATTTCCAGCTGGCAACTTCTACATCCAAAGCAAGATGATCATTGCTGCCCATTCCTCTCCTATTGCCTTCACAGAGGGCTCCAGCCTCTGCCAGTTTTCTTTGTTGCCCTTGAGCATGTGGACTGGACTGGTAGGCTGGCATAGTTGGCACATGGCAGCTCCTACCTCATGAACGACCTCCGGCCAGTCCTGAAGAAGGCCTCGATCTGTTCCAGGGACCTGCCTTTGGTTTCTGGAACGCAGCAGCCTGTGAATAAGATGTTCCCAGCACAGATGACAGCGAAGAACAAGAATGGCACCTCGAGGCCAAAGGTGTTCTAGAAAACAGGACAGAAGATGTGAGCTGGTGCATAAGGTGTCAGAAAGGGCTGCAGAACCCCCTCTCAGGGCAATACCCACCACAGCTAGGAGGAAGGACTGGGTCAGGGCAAAGGCTGTCAGCCAGCTCACGACGACACAGAGGCCCGAGGCCACCCCACGGGCTTTCAGAGGGAGGATCTCTGACATGAGCAGCCAAGTAATGGGGCCCCAGCCCATGGCATAACCTGCAGGGAGGAGGGGTAAAGGGAGGCTGTTGAAGATTTGAAGCCTGCTGAGGAGTGCAGAAGAGCCTTGTGCAATCCTGCCCTGGGCTCCATCAATCTTTATTCCTGCCCATTCATGATCTGTCAGCCCTCAGAGTGACTTCAGATGCTGTCTCTCTTGGTCTTCCAGGGATAACTGCCTCCATTCCACCTCCAAGCCCAATCTCTTTGCTCCATATCACCCTGACTGGGTAAGAAGAGTCCCCCCAGCCTGGTACTCAGCCCTGTGCTGTGGGTCCTAGGCTCTCTCACTTTCTGTACCTACCCATTATGAAGAACATGGTTGCCAGAAGAGGGATGAGGGTGATGTAGTTTGTCGGCTCAGCAAAAAGGTTGACAGAGCTCACCAGGGTCTTGTTGGCAATGGTGCCATTCTGAGAAGCTGGCGCAAAGTGGATGTAGAGCCCCATGGTCAGGTTCGAGACCAACATGACACCAGCTGTGGGGAGATGCAACAACCCAGTGGGACTGATGGGTGAGTGATCCTCTCTATGCCGATGGCTGGTCTCCTGGGAACACCTCTGCTTAGGAGCTGAGTCACCACCAAAGGAAAGAGACATCCCCACTCCCTGCCCCAGTTCTGTATGGCTGAGCATAGGAGGAGTTTCCACTCCTGCATGTCTGCAGAGCTCCTGGAAGTCCTCAATAAGAGCTTCTTTTGCACAACAGTACGTGAGACGTACCTGATACAAAAAGAAGAATTTTCCTCCCGGCTTTATCCATTGACACAGCAGCAATTGCCACCGAGAACAGACGTACCAAGCCAACAAGAGCTGCATCGTACTCTGGTTTCTGCAATGGCAAAAGCAGTGGGGAAGCTGAGGTGGGAGAGCTGGGGAAAGAGCAGGTTCCTACATGTGTTGCCTTGACTCTGGCTGATGACTTTGTCGAAGCTGTTCTCCTATAATAAGAGACCAGAAAATCTGAAGCTCAGAGAAGAGTGGGGAAACAATGGGGCCAGTCCTGCTCCCCAGCCTCACGCATCCTCCCTGGCTATTGCTGCTAACCAGGTGCTTTAAAAAATGCTCCAAAGTTGGGGTTGTGGGGCTGCAGGGGACTTGGAGCATTGGACAGCTGTTGCTGAAGTCAAGGCAATGGGAGCACGAGCCCAACCCCAGGGCTCACCAGAATGACGGAAGTTTTCTTGAATACTGACTGCAGGTACACAAGGATGCAAGTGACACCCGAGAGCTGCTGCAGGAACCTCATCCCCCCTGCGATCAGGATCGGCTTGTAAAGGAAGGGGTCCTTGATCTCCGCACAGGAAACACGCCGGCTCTGGAAGGGACAAAGCCAGGAAACCAAAGTGTGACTCCCTTAGCACCACCGTGGCTCCCAGAAGATGGCTAAGGACTAACCTAAAGGAGGTTGGATTGTGTGGTTTCCAGGTAACATCCCTCCCATGCTGGAGGTGAACATCCTCACCTGCTTCCTCACGCTGTCCTTGATTTGCTCATACTCCTGGGTGTAGTCCGTGTCCTTGCCCCGCAGCCAGCGCAGCGACCCCAATGCCTCATCCTCCTTCCCCTGGGAGAGTAGGAACCGGGGCGAGTTGGGCATGAAGCAGAGCAGGACGCTCATCATGAGCACGGGCACCTCCCCAGTGACAGCCAGCCAGCGCCAGTCCAACACCAGCCCTGCTGGAGCAGCAAAGTCAAGAGCAAAAGGCACATGGGGAAGGGCATCCTGATGCCTCCACGTAGGCAATCCCACTATTTAAACTTAATAAATCCAGCAGGGGAAAAAATTGAGTTATTGCACATATTTTTTCTCCTAGAAAAGAAGCATTTTCAGCTGCACGATACAGGGGAATTCCAGCAAGATCCTGCAGCAGCCTGGGCACGTGCTCACAGGGGTGCACACACAGTTCATCGTGTGCTGCTTTTCAGCCCTGGCAAAACCTTGGCAGGACCTGGGTCTGTAGGTGTGGTAATGGCCATGGGTCCATGCAGGTTACGGGTTCATCCCTCTGGGCAGGCACACACACAGACACACGCACACACAAGTGCAAGTCACACAGGGGTGATCCTGTCCAGGTCCCCTTTGCACACCTGGGTTGATGGCTATGAGGAAAGGAATTAATCAACTTGCTGGCAAAGTTTAAAATAAACTCCCCTTCCCCAAGGTCCCACAGAGGGTTTCCTGCCCTCTGAACACTCAGATACTTGCCCAGTGCATACAGGAAGAGGGAGCCCAGCACTGCCATCATCTGAGGACAAGCGCCCAGCATGCCTCTGACCCCGGGATGGGAGATCTCCGAGATGTACACCTGAAGCGGGACAACACCCGCTTAACAGAGCTCCAACACATGGCTGTTGTCACCAAAACCTGAACTCTGTCACCTCGCAGTGATCCATTGCAGCCAAGGGAAACCCAAATTGCTGGGAAACTGTCCTCTAGGGGTGGGAACCTGACAGGTCCAGCACCAGGAGCCTTGCAGGCACCGCCAGTTTCCTCCCTTTCCCAGCATGGGAGAAGTGCTCCAGCAGCACGCTTAGACTCCCATTACTGGAAAGTCATGACACAGGGTTGCTCAATGCTTGCCTTCCCCTCCGCATGAGACATGAGCTTGGCGTTTGGTAAATGCAGAGGGAACCGCTGCTGGGAGGAACAGGGCAGGGCTGAGGACTTGCCTTCCCTTTTCTGCAGGCAAGAAAGTCCAGAGCCGCGGGACTTCCCAGCGCATCTTCCCCAACCCCAGTCCCCAGCCACAGCGCTGCAGCTCCGCTCACGCCTTCAGAAAGCAGCGGGGATGTCCCAGGCTCAGCTACAGCCCCATCTCCGGCCGTGCAACCCCCCCGGCAGGCTCCCTCCAGTGGCACGTTACCGGGATGGAGGCGGACGTCACGCCGCCAGCATAGCCTGTGAGCACGCGTCCCAGCAGCAGCATCCCGATCCCCCGAGCCCCGGCCATCAGCGCGTATCCCGCGGCGGAGGGCAGCGCCGAGAACATGATGCTCAGTTTGCGGCCCAGGCGGTCGTTAAGGAGCATGGTGCTGAGCCCCCCTGCCGCTGCCCCCAGCATGAACACCGACTGCGGGAGACACAGAGAGGGGGCCCGGTGGGTCTGGGCCCCCCCGGCTCTGCCTCCCTCCCCAGCAAGAACAACCCCTCTCCTTACCCCGAACCAGGATGCTGTGTTCTGGTCCAGCCTCAGCGCGGGGCTGGGGTGAGCCTCCAGGGCAGGGATGACGGGTGAGGGGTAAACCAGGGCAAAGCCGAAGCTGAAGTTCCCCAGAACAGCGGCGAACACAGCCAGGTAAAGCCGCTTGTTGTGGAGGCTCCTGAGGGAAAGACACAGCAGGAAGGAGGCTGGGTGCCCTTATCGCACCCAGCAGAGAGTTTGACTGTCTTGTGGCTTCCCCAGGCTTGGCCGAGACTCTCGTGACACCCATGTGGCTTCCTGGGAAATGGTCCTGCACAGCACCAGCCCGGGGGTTTCTCCGAGGGGAGCAGCAGCTGCTGCTGCCGTGTGGTGGGGAGCAAGAGCCCATCCCCTGGGCACTGCCAATGTTCTCCTCTGCACCAAGCAGCTTTCAGAGGGTTCAACAGAGCGGGAAAAGCAGAAGCTGGAGCCAGCCAGCAGCCGGCTTGTCCCAGCGCAGCAGCGAGGGGTTTTTTCAAGACCCCCATCAGAAACATGAATCCCCATGAGAGCTGGACAGCCCCAAAGCACGCACAGCCACAGCTCTCCCAGGCAGGCTCATCCAGCACTGCACACCCTAGGCAGGATGAGGCCCCATCTCAAGACAACTCATCAATAACAGCAGCATGAAGCAGCTTTTCCATCGGCTCCCCCCAGCCCAGTGCTCTTGGGATGAGGGGCACAGCCCACCCCGCAGGCAGCCCCACGGCCCAGCCTGGCCCTTACTGCAGGTACTCCCTGTCGATTCTCTTGCCAGCGCTCTCGGGAAAGGTCCGGTATGAGGAGCTCATCCTTCCAATGAGGGGTTCGCGTGCGCTCGGCTCCATGGCACTGCCGTGTCTGGTGCCTGTCACCGTGCGAGCGCTCGGGGCTGCGGGTAAAGAGGAAGAAGAGAAAGGAGGTGCCAGGGGAGAGGCTGCGTTGCCTAATCACAGAAATCTGTGCCTCGTGGGCTCGCCCCCGGCTGCCTGCTGGGGAGGAAGCCGGGGGGGTGGGCAGGAACACCATTTACAAAGAGCCATGGGAGAATGATGGTGCCCCGCAGCCTTCACCTTGCTCCCAGCCAGCGCCTGCTCCTCCCAGCTCGCATCAACACCAATGCCCGCTGCTGCAGTGGCACTTACAGGAACAGTCCGCACAGGACCACTTCCTTTGCTAAGGCCACTTCTCTTCCCTAGAGGAATTAGTAGTAGTTAGACTGGCCAAACGCTGGTTCTTTTTACAAGGGTAAATTGCATCTGTCTGAGCCTGGGGAAAGGTTTTCAACACAGACCGGAGATGACGAAAATGAGAGGAAATGAGAGACGAACATGGAGGGAGCAGGTGAGGGGGATGAAGAGCGCTGATGAGGATGGAAAAGGGGAGGGTGACATCTCTGCTGGGAGCCCTGGGCTGCCCACCAGTGCCTTTGCCTCCTCACCCTGATTTCCCAGCCTCATAGGGCTCTGCAGATAGCTTTATGCTGAGGCATCTGCAGGTCCCGGGGGGATGCAGTGTCCAAACTCACCCTGTAGGAAAGGGGAATGCGCCTACTGGAGTTGCACTTAAATTAGCAAAAGATGTCTTTCCCTAAACTACTGTAGTGCTCCACTTATTTCCATCGTTCATCTTAGTCCCTGGTGCTTTTGGGACCACGTGGAGGGTTTCTGCACACCCAAGCCTGCATGGGAGTCCTGGTGATGCTTTGGTGTCAGCCAGGATCTCTTTCTTCCAAGCAATCAGGTTCACCTTCTGCGGCCACCGAGTGCTAGATTTAGTGTCTGATCGATGGTGGGGATTTACTGCTGACTCAGGTGCTTGGGGCTGTGATTTCACTGCAGGAAGAAAGGTCACGGAGCGAGGTGACTTTGGAGTTCTTGTTGCATCTTGAGTACCAAGGCAAATCTGCAAACAAATGTCATGGGGGAATTTGGAGAGGAAATTCACTATGTGAATCTGCAGCATCTCCATCTTCAGGTTCCCCAAGGCCACTCATTAAGAAAGTTATTCTTTATCCCCTCTGCCTCTCACAGGCCTCAGCTTTTTCCCCAGACCAGGAATACTGAGTCTCTACGGTGCAATATTTACCGTGTTTCACCCCAAGGCAGCTGCCTTGCAGCTCTGCAAGGAACCCAAAAGCAGAGTGGTGCAGCAGGGGGTGTGGGGGGTGGAGGGCTGCAGGACGGAGCTGCTGGAGCTGCTCTGGCTGACAAAAGGCTGCAGGTGCTGAGCATGATGGTGTTCACTGGGGGATGTAGTCTTTGGAGCTGAGGCTGCTGCAAGGTAAGGGTTGCCCTCCTTTTCCTTATGGACCCTTGCTTTTGCTATAAGTATCTCTAGCAAAGAGGAAGTTCTGGGCTTGCCATTTTGCTATCTCTGGCCCTTTTCACTGTGGAGCTGCTTGGCTGCTGCTTTTTGGCACTGGTGGAGCCGAGGGTGCTGCCCCACGCAGGGTCAGGCCAGCTCTGTGCTCAATCTTCTTGCAGAGGTTTGTGAGTCTGTGCTGGGGGAGAATTGCTTAGAGCAAAGGTGTGAAACCTGCATTGCTGGTCTGGTGTGCTTCGGGCCGAGTTGAAGAAAGGCTTCTAGGTGCGGTATTCTGTTGTCTGCGTGTCCTATGAATGTTCACCTCTCTCAAAGACAAGGCCTTGGAGCTTCCTGTTTGCAGAGGCAAAAGCTGCAGCAGGGAGCAGTGATGTGTCCTGATGGGGTGGAGGGGATCGGTGGCAAGGGGTGCTGACCTGACTGTGCAGGCTGGGGACATGGGCAGCGAGAACACAGCTCAGGGCAGGCGACTTTGAAATGGTTATCTGCATGCAACAACAGGGTTGGAGCCCCGAGTGTCACCTCCTGCCCCAAAGGGGCTATTGCCTGTGTCTGATCTAATTCTCATGCTTCAAAGCAGCTATTTACTGAAGAGTCAAGCCTGTAAATGTGCGTTGGCTGGTTTTGCTGTGTTTACATGATAGTTTAATCGCCAAGGTTTTTCCCTACATAGCCCTGTTTGTGGGAGGCTTTTGGGAGAGAGCAGGGAGATTCCACAAAGGATGCCTTTGGCTGTTGTGTTCCCTTCTTGCTGACCTCATGGAATGGCGTGCATCTGTCCCAAACCTGAAGTCCCTTGGACATGGGGCAGTGATGAGCACTCAACCCAGACTCCTCCCCCATGATATCTGGGGGAAAAAGTGTGTTGGAGAGGAGAGCTGAGCCGGATCTGCCCGAGTCACGGAGGGTTATCAGGTTTCTGTGTCCATTTGTCAATTACTTGAAGCAGGAAATTGCTTGTGTCTTGACAAGCCTCCAAGCACCTGTAATGTGGGAAGCAGAGCGGGGGGCTGGCCCCGTGGCTGAGCTCCCGGGCAGGCCCTTCCCTGTGTGCAGGGGACACTGTCCCCTGGAGGGAAGGGGGAACCTCAGGAGTGGGGCCCCTCAGGTCACCCAGTGTTCCAGCACTCGCTTTTGGCATGCACATCCTCGCTTTGTCCTCTGATTTCTTTCTAGTGCAGTCTTGATAAGGAATAAAGCATCCACCAACCTGTCCCTGCTCTGTATTTCCCTGGGGACTCTCTCATTTGCTGTAGGTCCTACCAAAACACGTAAAGGCTGGGTAAGGTGAAAGAAGACTCCACATCAGCAGAGTCTTTGGTGGGCTGTGCTTGGCTGTAGGCACAGGGAAGAGGCTCCTGCCCCATTCCCCACCTCTGCAGCAAGTGACAGGGCTCTAGGCCCTTGAGAGGGAACTGGGAGGAATGAGGTGCCCGTTTTGGGAAAGCAGCAAACCAGCCTGTGGCCAGTTAAAGGGTAGTCTGGTTTCGCTGAGAGCTTTTGGCTCCTTCAGCCTGCGTGATGCATTGCTCCAGCTCAATAGGACCTTCCTCCCTCTCTGACAGCTGTGCAATAGATCATGAACATATGCAAAGAAATAAACTGCATCAAAGCCACTTGGCAACTTCACTAACTAAATTCATAAATAACTCTCTATTCCTCTTGTATGTGAGAAATCAGCCATTCCTCAAGGCTGTTCACCTCTGTCGCTCATCTGGCCACATCCTTTCATACGTCTTCCCTGTAAGTCTGAACTGGTGATTGCTGGGTCAAGATGCAGTGATGCTCAGGGCCTGCGCTGGGCTCAGGACAGACCTGCAGCTGGTTTGCCCTTGGCTGGGGCAGCTACATCACGCACGTCCTGCCTTGCTGCAGCAGGGTGGGTGTTTTGATGGGTGCTGGCCTATGGGTGGCTTTGGGGAGCGTGTGGTCCTTATGGGGAGCACTGGGGT
>WYDI02141214.1:0-11446 GCA_009867235.2 Psittacus erithacus | reverse complement strand
ATAAATATTATGACAGTAACAGCTGAGTCTGTGTCCTTTTACTGCCTTCAGAACAAGCACAAGGGGATTTTCAATATAAGTGTTGAAGGTATGAAAAACATTTGAGTGACAGCAGTAAGCCATGACTTGAGGTATCTTCTCATTTCTAATACCACATTGTCAATTGGATAGATACTTTTTACAGTACTTTGAATAGCTGACTCCTTGAGTACTCCAGGAAAAAAAAGCTGCTCACTATAACTGGTACAGATAAAGCTGTACAAGTAGGAGAGCCAAACAAAATTCACGTCACAGGAGATTTTTGTTGATAATATCTGCCAGCTGAATAAATGAAATAAATCTGTGCTCTGCTGACATAACTGAATGTACATATGAATTTTTGTTAATGTAAAATAATCACAGAAAAGGCGCAGGGCGGAAGGAGAAATCACAGCTTTGATATTATTCTAGGGACTGGAGAGGAAAACAGCTCAGGCAGCCCAATAGAAAGATAATGATTTTTAATACTTTTCTAAAGAAAAAGAGCATGAAATCATGCATCAAAGTCATCTGCAAAATTTCATAGGACCATTAGTAGGAATGGTTTTAAGACTAATACATATATACGCATAAGTGATATATCCACTATAGTGAAGCTATTTGAAAACCACATAATTAAACAAATGCACAGCACAAGTCAGGAGATTCAAATGATGGGATATACACTTCTGAGGTTTCAAGTTTCTCAGAAGCTCTAGCTTTACTTCCTAAAGTGATTTAACCAGTTGAGGGTTTATGTATTGCTGGAGGTCAGCAGGAATCAGGCTATTAAAAGCAAATGGCATTTTGCAACTAAATTCTAGTCACTTAGATCCAAACCAAGCATAGCTACTGTTTGGTTGGGTTTAGTTTGTGTCTTCTACTTGTTTGCTTTTAAACCTGTGCATTAAGGTACCTGTTAACAATACAAGTGAGTACAAAGGATACACTTTGTTCTCGAATCAACTGCTTTCACAAAAAAAAAAATAAAAAAAAAAAAAAAAAATAAAAATTGAGCAACACTTGAAAACCTACACATTCTTCCTAAACTCCCACTCTTTCCCATCCCATTCTTGGCTACCACTGTACATCTTAAGGACATTGGTACCAGTAATACAACCCCTGTGTATTCATACTGGAAGTAACTTTAAATCACATAGGAACTACAGTCTTCAAGCAGGCTGATTTCTAATGCCAGCAATAACTCTGGCACTAGTACGGAAAACTGAAAAGTAATAAGCATTATTTTATTACAGCTAGTATACTCCATTTCCAAATCCCCTCATGTGAGCTTCAGATGATGGTAAATCGTAATTGCATTTGAGTTCAACAAAAAGGTAAGAAACCAGTAACTACGCTTGTTAAGACCACCAAGGAAAAAGGAGTTTTGTGGTTCCCCTGTGGTTCTGGGGATCACCTCATATGATTAACTGCTGCCATCTCTCATAAGTTTTTTTCCCTTTCCAAACACCACTTTCCCTTTGGAAAATGAGCCTAGTTAGATTTATGATGGCAGTGTGACACTTGGAGCACTTTCCTTAATGACTTGGCAAACAAGACTTAGAGATGCAGGCTCTTGCACTGTTCTATTACTTAACAGGTCTGCTTTTCTGACAGAGACCTTTTATTTCAGTGTCTCTTTTGAAGAGCAGTAGCGTATGCCAACTCTCTGCATTGCCACCACTGAAAATACAAATTTGGAAAACAAAGGAATTGAAGAGGCAGGCTGGAGCCTGGAGCAGCCCTCACCAGCTCTGTGCTGCTGCCTGGGACAGACTGCACAACTTAGAGGGGAGCTAGAAGGCATCAGCCACCTGTGCATCAACAGAGAAGGCAAACGGGAGTGAAGTGAATGAAGGGATGCTTGCTAGTGGGCCCAAGGAAAGTATTCCCAAAGGAAAAAAAAAAAGAAGAAAACACATATGCTGAGTGGACTGGGGTTTTACCTCACTTTTTTAAGAAAGCCAAGTTCTTAATTGAGAGTGTAGGTGTTATTTTTAAACCTTAGTGGAAACTTAAGAAATATTTTTAAATACTTCCAAACCAAGGAATTTGACCCGTAGGAAGAAAACCACAGGATATCCTTTTGCTTGTAAAGGCAACTTTGGCCATTGTTTTACAACTGACCTACATGGCAAACAAAATACTTCTAGATTTGATGTTTTGGAGTTGGGACAAAGTGCTTTATTATTATTATTAAGCAGTGTATGCTGAGCTTATGTCCCTGGCTGGCATTTGAGAAATGATCTTTTTAAGTCAGGTATATTAGGAAGGGTATGAGCCATCAGCCTCCCAGCTGTCAGAAAACTAAGCAATGCTGAGAGGACAGGAGAGGGTCAGTTCACTGTTTCTTTCCTTGTCTGTCTAATCTGGAGGGAAGAGGCAGCTTTTTTGCTTATTTAACACGCTGTCTGAATGGCTTATAATTAAAATCCAGCCAATGGGAGATGGTTACCAGAACTACTATGACACCAGCCAACCTCTGACTAAGGAAAATCTTTCTGCATCTTGTCTTGAAGCAGCTTTTAGGGACAGCAAACTGGAGCAGACTTAATGACTTGTGGGTCTTGACCACTACGCTCATTTCCAGATTTTCTATATTACTGTTTCATTGGCTATACATTCCTTCATGCAAAATTGTCTATATGATGACAATATTTGTGTGAAAAGCTTCCATTAACCACTGGCAAATTACTCAAATTTGAAATACTTCTGGGATGTGAGCAGAAAGGTTAATAATTAGCAGTCATATGACCAACAGGGTTTGACAGCATGTGTACTGCAATTTGTTCTTTATGCCCTCTCAGGCAAAGTCTCTACATCGGGATAGTTTTGCATGCACTCCCCAAACAACCTCCTGCAAGCCAGACAAGTTGTTCCCCTACATGCACACCCCAGAAGGCTGTGGGCTCTAAGACTCTGAGGAAATGTCTAAGGAAAGAGTAGGACATACCCAAGGGGTTACTGCTACCATAGCAAACAGAAAAATAAATACCAGACTGCTTCTCTTCTTGCTTTCATTATGGAACCATATAGTATTACTGTGGTTAAATGAATGCTGTATTAGCAGAGAGGGGAAGGAACAGAGCTGATTCTGCTCTGCAGTGCAGAAAACCGAGGAGGCAAGGGAAGTCAGTCTGTCCTCTGCATTGGTAAAGTGCAGATGGTATTCTTTCAGCACATCCAGCCAAGGATTAAAAAAGCAAAACTGCAAATAGACAAGCAACATCACAGCCAAAAGCACCTTTAGCAAAATGCTTGCTTCAAGTGAAAACATTCAGGCTGAAAATACGGCACCTGCCATCTTTAGTGAACAGATGGCATCCAACCAAGTCTGAATTACAACTTAGTGCAATGAGCTGACAAGCTGATGAAAGAAACCAAAATATTCCTTGTATAATAAGAAATAGGTTGGCAGGAACCAAATCTGACATAACTTTATCTCCTGTTACATGAATTCACTCTCCATCTTCCAAAACCTACAGCATTCTTCATAAGCTACTGCTGTTCAAAATGCTACGTGCATAAGGCATGTTAAAAAAAAAATAGTGTTCTTATGTCATGTTAAAGAAAAAAAATTAACAGAACTTCAAGCTTTAAAAGAAATATATGCCACTGTGTTAATAACGAATCACTCCACACGTTGTTTGTTCTGTAATAGACTCAAAATGTGCAGTCACCCTGCCAGGGCGTTCATTCTAGTGACACATAAAAATAGTTGCAAATATATATGTATAGCATTTAGCCCTACTTAGTAAACATTTAGCCCTACTTAGTAAATGTGAGGAACTGCTCATTCAAAATTTTCTGCATTTCTGTGGGTTGATCTCCAAACTTTAGGAAATTTTCCCTTTGGCAGTGCTTTGTTTATTAAATTCAATAGCACATTAAAACAAATATTTGGATTTAGGCTCTGATTCAAGAGGAATATATTATCTCAAAATTATACTAGTACAGAAAATTTTCTCAACATTTCTCAAAGAAAAAGTGAGTATTGCTATGCTGTTGCTCTTCTTTCTAAATTCAAGCAGTGAAAGGAAAAGAGATCTGACAACTGTGTTTTTCTTCTTAATGGACATATTTTTCTTTTGACTTAATTAAGTTTAATAAGCCAGTCAAGATGATCTTTTTGGCTGTGGCATAATCTAAGCTATGTAGTAGCTGAATAGCAGTAGCTGCTATTTATCTGGATAGGAAAGTGAACATCTGGATAAGTCACTCAAACTGGAGTTTCTGTAAGTAATGGGAGGTAAGGAGAAGTTTCACTTTTTACTGATATATTGAGCATTATTTCCTCAGCAGCCAAGGCAAACATAACACTTGTTCATTCCTTCAAGGAAGGAAAGCTCCATCTTTAGAATAGGCAGAAAGGCCAAAGTGACTAAATTCAGTATCCCAGAGAAGCAGGACTCAGAAAGCAGTAACGCCTTTTACCAGATGAAGGTAGCTGCAGAGAAGGGAGGGGACAGAGGACCTCAGCAGCATCAAGCCCTTGCCTTACCAACACTAAGCCATGTCCTTGGACAACTGCAGTTTGCCTGCCAAAGGTACATGCAAAGGCAGCTGGGCTGACAGCAGAGCCTCTCTGGGAAACACACCTGGACTTTTTGCTTGGAGCAGGATGGACTACCAAGATCACATCTCACACTGTTTGCTACACCTGACAGCATGCAAAAAGAACACTTCTCTATCTAGTGACATTTATGAACCATTTGACCAACTGAACAATTTGGCAAGGAAATGTAATGCTGCTAAAGCAGTTTATAAAGAAATTAGTGTGTTGAAAAGCAGACAAAAAAAGATAGAAATATCACCTTTTCCAATTCAGAATTAAAACACTCTGCCTCCTAAAACAGTTAAGCACAACAGAGACCAAGAAGCAAGAGCAGTACCACCAGACTCAACACATATTGCTGTCCTGATGCAGATGATGCCTATGGAGCATCCTTAAGCTGCAAAATGCTACTTCTGCTGTGGTTCACTGGTGTCCAATAAAAATCCCATGAAGTAAGAAAGCACAAAGCATGTACCATTTTCTGTCACAAACAATGCAAAGAATCAGATCAAAGAACAGAAGGTGCTCAAAATCACATTAGGAGAGCATTAACATGATGACCAATGGAGGAAGATGAATCTGTGTTTTATTCCTGAAAACACATCTCTTGAAAAAGACACTAAAGGTATATTGCCAGAATAATTCAGAGACTTCAAACAGGCAAATTCACTTTCTGAGGAAATATCTGCAGTGGCATTCAGGACCACCTGGAGAATGACCTCCAGCCTGGCACTTAACTATGAAGTGCTGCCTGGTGGGGAGGAGTGCAACTGTACACAGATAGTTCTTTCACCCTCACTAGAGAAGTTAATTTACATGAGGCAGCCTGCAATTACAGGACTTACTGAAAACAGCCCCCTGGTCCTGCCAAGCCTTCCCCTTCAGCAACCTGCCCCCAGCCAGATGTGAAAGCTGGACCCAGGCAATGCTCCCCTGGCATCACAGGGCTTGGCTGCTTGCCTGGGTTTCACCTCCTCCCAGTGAAGCCAGTGCTGGCATCGTCCTGGAAGAGGCAGCTTAGTGCCAAGCCACATCTGTGTGGTGCACTTACCTCTGTGAACATGCCTTACTGCCTTCCTACATGGCAGGGGAGATTTCCTGTTTACATCCATTCCCCTGTCAGCCTGAATCAGTGTCAATAGCTTATGGTGTCCTTTGTGCTGGCATCATCAGCCCTGACAGGAAAGAACCTTTAATCTCTTCCCTCGCACCGAGCCATGAGAAGCTGTGAGTGCTCCCAGGCATAACTCCCTTGGCTCCTCTCCGAAAAATGCTCCCTCAAGCACACAGTTGCTTAGCAATATTTGCCTTCCCCCTCTATGGTTCAAATTGGCAACATCTGTCCCTTTGGCACTTACCACTTGTGCAAGAAACGGTGCAGAGAGCTTCCAAAATCTACAAACAGGTTGGTTTTGTGTGAGCTATTAGAGCTGCTTTGGCATTTTATTGCTGGTTTATTTCCAGCCTTGACAAAACGTGTCGTTTCTTCCAAAGGAAAGACACACAAGGGAAAAAGAAAGAAAAGAGTCTTTCACATCCAGTGGGACTCACCCATTAAATCAAATATAAGTAGCTTTTTCTGTGCGCATAATTACACCTGCATGCTATGGCTTGGTTTAGAAGAACACAAAACACCCAACAAACCAAAACAGCACTGCCATATAATTCTCCCCTGTCCACTGGGATTGACTTTGATTCCTCCTAAGATACTGCATGTATATCAAGTGAGATGAAAAAAAAAAGAAACCAAAATCTGTATTTAAAAATGCAAAAGCTGTATGCAATCCTGACCTCATAACCAGAAGAGTTCAGTCAGACTGCTTGTGTCCATGAAACCACCCCAAGCAGCAGTGATCAGGGTCAGTGCCTCTGGATGTACCTGCAATGCAGCTGCTACAGCCAATGAGGGGAAAAAGAAATAAAATTTATGTAAGAGCATAAAAGGTACCAACTGCTTTCACTTCCAAGAGCCAAAATGGGCCATGCAGACCACCACAGTCACCTCTTCCTCAGAGATAAATGTCTGGCTTTACTTTTGAAACTGGCAATGATAAGCTGTCAGTGGCTGTGTTTGTTTTAAGCTCATTAACATGCATGTTGCCTGCCACCTCTCCCTCCTTCAGTGCTTCCTTTGAAGTTGCCTTGTTGGAAGGTTTGGCTGTCATCTGCTATTAGCCTTCTCCTCAGGCTTTCCAGATCACTTTTCTTGTTTATTAGTCATAATATTAGGCAGTAACAACCACCATATTAGCAGCGTGAAATGCCTCTTGTAATGCTTCTGCTGCTAATCACAACCTTGGATTTTGTTCATGATGTGAACCCCACAAGCAAGGAACCCAACTTCCATTTTCATCTGCTGTTTCTTGTCTACAATTCCTTGAGATGCAACTACACGACAACAGAGCTGCATACCAGCAGACACCAAATGAACAATAACCAAAGACACAGTTTCTTTGTTTCCACACAGATTTTTAGGAGTGTCAGGCTATTACTAATCTACACAAAGGCTTGAAAACCATTACAGCTTAACAAAAACAGTTAAAACCAATCAACCCCTTGCTGACACACTACCCCAGCAGTTGGTAGTTAAGGGTTCTCCCTTGCAAACTTACTATCCCAAATAAGCTGCATCACAAACCAGTAATGCTAACGCAACTGCAGCGTCTGCTTGACAGTCAAGAAACACCATTTCCATTCCCAAACTACTTAATAATTATTTTTACGCAGTCTACTCCCTTCACTGAATTTTACTTTCCTTAAGTTGCTATTGAAGCAAATAAGCTTTGACTGCAAAAGCAGATGCTGTTTCTGCATTTAAAAGATTTGCGCAGAAACTGTTATTAGCTTAAAAAGTGAGAAATAATAGTTTCCAAAATTCTTCTAAGCCAATTCTAGAGAAGCAGTAACATTTGTCACTCACCCAACTAAAACCAGTCTCCTTACTATTCAGAAGTAAAAAAGCTGGCTATAAAGCAACCATCTGCAAGGTGCAGTTAAATGCTTGGCTTCAAATTCAGAATACTGTTCAGGATCCGGCAATTCATGCTGGTCTCTGGGCTGGGTTCTGCTGCCAAGATTTGACTTTTCCTAAGTTTGCAAAGGACTTTACAATTGTCACGGCAGGGGGAGAAGGGCAGCACAGATTTAAGTAATGACAGCAATGGTTAAGCCTTCAAGATGCTATTTCAGGATCAATATATATTATATTGACAGGACTCTACTGGAAGAGCCAAAAATAATCTTTTAGAGACAGAAAAACAGCTCAACGTAACTGAAGCCCCAGTGGTACACGCTACTTTCCTCTCACTCTTGTGTACAAACTCACACAGCTGGCACTAGACAATCACAGCTTGAAAAAGAGTTAGGAAACCTGAAGGATCCAGCAAAACCATTTCTCTGACATTTTCCACACTGGCTTACAAGCCAGCCACTCATTCCTGCTGCTTTGCATTTCAAGAATATTAACTTGATAATGCCAAGCACTCAGGAGAAATGTGAAAATTTGTGTCATATGGATGTTTTGCCATTTGCTGTGTTAGACAGATGGAGCTTTACAGAGCAGCTGATAGCACTTCCTGGTTTTTCTCTCACTTCCAAACTATTGCTTCTTGCTTGACTTACCAGAGCCCACTACTAAAACCGTGCTTTGAAGACAGGATTATCTATTCATTTTGATACTTTCTCAACAGTACTATGTCAGAATGTTTCTATGCATGTTTATTCACATACCTTTATAAAACTTGTGGTTTAATCACCATAGTACAGATGACAGTTTGGAAAATTACTCGCACCCACAACTGCAGGATATTAATTTTATTCATTAACATACAGCCATTGACTGAAAAGGGGTTAGTACAGAAAAGAAGTAACTGTTTACACATGTAACATTTAACAAGTACTGATTATGTTCTGCACAGCAATGGTAACTAAAACCAGAAGTGCTCTTAAGCTCTCTTTTAATTCACTTGTTGGCTCCTGACTTTGCAAACTACCGAGGACCACAGGATTCTTTCCTTTTTTTTCCTTGTTTGAATTTTTGTTTGGTTCGTTAGCTTTTGTCCCTGCTTTTTAAACACAGCACTCTTTACAGTTGCCAATGAGAAAGGCAACGGTCTAAATGCTGTGCTGGAATCATATCTGATTCCAGCAAGGATGGCTGATCACAAGGACTGCCTAGGAAGAAAAAGAAGCAAAAAAAGCCTCAACCAAAGAACTTCCCAGCGATTAATATGCTATGACAGATCGTTTAAGCCCAAGTTTCCCACAGCAGTCTGGATGACTCCTGAGTCATCTGGAAAGATGCAACACAGTTTATGGAAATTATTGTCTGACCTTATCTATCCTGCTCTTGCTCTCTGTAGGACTCACAAATTGCCACCTAACTACTTTTTCTCAGTCTCTCATTGCTTTGCAAAGTGATGGATTTAGCAACCAAATTTAGACAAATGTTCTGTGATGGTGCCTAGAGATGTTCTGTGGAGAGAAGTTACTTACCTCTCTTGGTGCAAAGAGGCGGGGGGAAGAAAGAAATAATAATTATAAAGGAAAACAAAGAGGAGAGGGGAAATAAAAGACCAATCTTTCTTCTATTAATGATAACAAATATATGATAAGTGATATGAATAAATGCAATAAATCATAACGAATATGTTGGTAGAAAGACAACTATTTAGCTTAAGGCAAAACACTCATTAGGTATTCATTAGGCAAGACCAAAGAACAGTGCTATATATATTTGTTAAGATTTGCATTTTTAAAGGATGCAGGATTAAAGCAATATAGTTATTTGCAGTTTACAATGTTCACCTGTCTGACCACTCTGGCCAGTAGAAAAGCTCACTTGCCACTGAGAGAAGTCAAAAGTTACTTTTCTAGAATGGACTTGCCTTTTGTCATCCAGACTTCTTTCTAGCTATTGAGTCATTACTATATACTAAGCAACAATTACATTTTAACTTGTGACTGTTCATAAATGAGGTGAACAGAACCCTACCACAGCAATCCCATTTTGAACACAGAGATCACTGTGTGTACCTTATGCTTCAAGAATAATACAGTGTTATCAGAAAGACCTCACACGTATGGGCTTCTTCACTGTTTCCTGTTGATTTGTTTTTTTTAAGTGGGTTGCTTCCCAGTTTGCAGGTGAAAGAAGAGAGTCCAATGAAGTTTCATTACATGAGATAAAAAGGAGCTACTCTTTAATTTTTACAAAACTGACAGGAAGAAAACAAAGCCAAATCTCCAATGAGCATCAAGTGTTATACATTCTGCCAGACACTATGCCCCATGGAGAATTTATAAACACTCGCTCTCAAACCAGCCTCACTGCTTCTTGGCCCTGCTGTCAAGACAGTTCCCTTTAACACATCACAGTCTTTGTTAATGGAGATAATACAAGGGTCTCTGTTGGTGCTGTGCTCTTCTGAAGACATGAAAAGAATTTAAGCAAAGATGCTTTAAAAGCATCTTTGTTTAGGTGCTGGGGGAAGAGGTAAAACCTGGCACATTAGGAGAAGGGATACACCTAAGCTTCATGTATGCTATATTTTTAAGTCTTCTCGAAGTAAATCTGGAAAGATGCCTTAAAGAGATGTTTGAAAGTGAAGTTTTTTATTTGGGGGAAAGGGGAAAGAGCTGTTCAGTTTCTTTATGTGAATGCAAAGTGAGTCACTGCACAATTAGCCACTGAGGATTAATTCACTCTGCAGTGAATCTGCTTGTCTATTCAGACTGGAAGGCTTAACTTGTCAGTGTTGCCATGAACAGAAGTTGTCAATAGTGAATCCACAGCTGCAGGTGACACATGCCTTAGAAATTCAATTAGCCAAAAAACATGAGGTAGAGGAAATGGTTTTCCTAAGTGATGTCAACAGAAACGATGAGAAAAACTGTATTTGGCATGTGGCTGTTCAGTACAACCAGGGACGAACAGTTTAAATGAAGTTTGTAAAACCATGCCTCCAGTTACTGGAAGAGGGGAGAGAGTAGAGTTTCTGCTGTTATAGACCTATTCACTGTCAGGGTAATGGGAGGGCAGGAGCCTCCCTACATCTCCTGTTTCACAAAAAAAAAAATGGAAGGCCAACTTTTCAGCCAAGAGACCCCCTCTTCAGCCTTCCCAAGATCCTTTCTTTGGACAGATCTTTCACCTGCAAACACAACTCACTGGATGTTTCCTAAAAGCAAATCAGCCCAGCTCCGTTCTTCAGTCACCTCTTTTGTACTGTACATCCAGCACACAGGGAATATATCCAGGTGTGCAACCGCACTGTTTCTTCCTCTTCATGCTCCAGCCTTCAGCACTGAACGACTGTATCATCGAATATATGTTGATCATTTAAATCAAACAGGAGTAAGTAAATACTATGATGACAAGCCTGAAGCAGGCAGAAACTGATACAATGATTTTTTCACTAAAGCTGACAAAGCCATTATCCAAAACACCTACACACAGAAAACAGTCAGAGGTCACAGCTCATAAGATACTTCAAATGAGGATCATTACAGTGCATTCACAAAAGGTTTCATCTATCAGCTTTGAAATGGACTAAACATATAATTAAATCTAAGGGTTTGGCCTGTGTAAAACCACTTCTTTATCTTGAAATCCCTTTTTATGCGGTCCTTCCTCTGCCACAGATCTAACAACACACTTGCACCAGCATGAGAAATGCTACTTGTGCTCTGGCAGCTGTAGGATTTTTATGGGCATTTGTATTTAAACTAAAGTGCTCAATGGATACTTTACAGGGAAAACAAAAATCATAGCAACAGAAGCAGTCTCTCTCTAACCATAAGGCCTGCTGCAGCCTCACTGAAAAAAACCACACAGAATCATGGTGAGTGCTGCATTTTCACCATCCAGGTAAC
>WYDI02141213.1:0-171450 GCA_009867235.2 Psittacus erithacus | reverse complement strand
CTGAAAGTTAGAAACACAGTGCTGCACCAGCCACTAAGAAGGAGAAAAAATGACTGCTACTGCTGAACCCATGACAGGGGAGATAATTTGCTTCTTCATTTCAAGCTTCTCAAAGTGTTAGGTTGCTTCCCTAAAACCGAGGCCACATTTGAACTAAGCCCACAGGGAGAACCTTACCGTTGTAACAAGCCCAGTGCAGCGGTGTATAACCTTGATTATCTTTCAAACTGCAGTCTTCCTCTGAAAGTGCTATCTGCAGTAATTCACTCAGCCACGTGGCGTGACCCAGAGCTGCTGCAAAGTGCAGAGGTGTTCTGCCTCTGGCATCTTTACATAAAATAGATACTTCTTTCTCTAACAGCATCTGAACACACTCTTCATGCCCAGTCATAATCTGGTAACAAAAGAAGTGAGTAAAGAGGTTGACATAATACAGATTCTTGCCCAGGAAAATATGGAATAGGATTGATGCCTGTAAACATGAGATGGCCTGGATGGGATCAGAAGGCAGAAATGAAAGCTCCTTTTCTCCCATGAGTACCAATGATAACTGATACATTGAAATGCATTTGGCAGTCTTTCAAAGGCATTGACTCCTAGTCTGTGGAAGAGGCTCCACTAAGTGAGGTACAAAAACAAAGAGGAGTTTAAGGAAACAGATGAAATAGGGGTGAAGTTCAGAAAACCTGAGTCTGACTTCTCAAAATCATGTATGAGTGTGAGAGAACTGAAGAAAAAAAGGATCAAGTATATCATCAGAAACAGGAAAAGCTGCTTTTACAGCTGGCCAGCTACTGTATCAGTGACCTCTGTATCATACATAAGTTAACTTTGGTGTCCTGAGCATGTTAATGCATCGCTATCAATACAGAACATATGCGATAGCTTTTACTGTGTCCTGGACTCCTAAGCTGAACTGCTCACTGCAGTTATCAGGGAGTTCTGTGTAAATATCACCTCTTGCATCAACTTTACACTGGCTAAGAAGGTGACTCCCAGAAAAGCTGTGCCTCAAGTTTCACACTTGAGCTTTACATTATTTACACCATCTCCCCAAGAAAAATGAAATAACTGCTGGGCAGTTCTTTTAAAGAGATGATTTTCTGAACTCATAGGTGCTTGGTTATAAGAATAATGATTGCTATTGTGAAGTACCTAGAGCCAGGAAAAAATGGTCTAATCAGTATTTCAGCTAATCACTTGAAGTAAACATGAAAGAAAGTCAAAAGCAGAGCATTACTGAGAGTGGATCTGTCCTGCTTTTTACCTCACTGACTGTGTGTGGTTATGTTTCCAGTCATTTACAGTATTTCCTACGTACATTATCTCTGTATTTATGAGTGAGTTGTAGTCACAGTAAAACAAATAAGTAAGAATCATAAAAATTAAGTCACCCCTCGATGTAAAGCTGTGCATCCCAGGAGATCAGCTGCATCTACAGATGCTTCTTTTTCAAGTAATAAAGAAACAGCATCAATGTGCCCATATGCCACTGCAAGCATCAGTGGGGTTCTAGAAAAAAACAAAATCAAACCAGTACAGTTACAAAATTACATGCTACTTCCTAATGCTAACTTACAGGAATAGAGAGATAAGGAAGCCCTGCATTTCTTTCCACTCCTACCTACAATCCCGTTTCTTTCTCTACACTTGTCTATGTAACACCCATGTGAAGACCTTTTCTATGAAGTTATTAAGATGTTTAACAACCAACTACCATGACTGAAATACAAACTCACTTGTAAGCCATTTACAGAGCAACATTATTCAAAACAATCTGTTCTCTTAATAACCTACAGTTACTGTCACCTCCATGGGCTTTACAATACCCAAGTGTTGTGAATGAATGTCCCTGCTAGCCACCAAGATGAGAACCACACAAAGCGTTTCTTGTGTAAATGCTGCACAATTGCTTAAAAGGGATGACAGGACATGAGGAAACAAAATTTGGACTAACATACCCCCCATTTGTTTCTGAAAGAGATCTATTCTCCTTCTATATTTAGATAGACTAATACCATTTAAAATCGTATGTACAGTCAGATATGTTCCAGGCACCCCACATGAGTTTTTTAAACTACTGAAGCCATATTTTCACTTCAAAAATATATATTTTTGTCCCTTTATAACTGTCACTTAATGAGAAATAGAAATTTTATAGGAACATCTCAGATGCATGCATCACCTCAAATAAACATTCCTTCCCACTGCACCAGCCTGGTATACCAAGTAAACTCCGGAACAGCGATGTTTGAGAAAGAAGACGACTATAGAAACATCTCAGGAGCTTGTTAGTTTCTACTGAATCTGTTCCCCATCACCTATGAACAATTGTTTAATGTATGATGCAGAGCCTAAGATTAATCCTTTCCAAACGGCTTAGGTCAACTGAATATGTACTTTCTAATCTCTGCCAGAATCTATAAGGATAAGTGCAGGAAATAGAGTATTTCAGATAAATGATTTTTTTGGTGAGAAATCTCAGATGCTGTTTCAATCACAGAGCTGAAAAAAACCCCATCACAAACAAAACTTACTGTCCTTTGGCATCCGTCACATCAGGGTTGTCTGCAACTTCCAACAACAACCGTAAACAAGGTGTATGGCCATTAATGACTATAAAGGGAAAAAAAGGCATGTTCAATTAAAATGTGCTTAATTTCAGACATTTTTCCATTGGAATGTTTCTGGATAAGAAATTTTCCTATAAACAAAATATTCCACAGTGTAAGAAATTAATATTTACACAATTGTCATGTAGCTTGTGCATGTGAAATGGTGAGCTGTTCTTTCCCTGACCTCAGTAAGATAAGGATTAATTCCCTTACATACAAAAATCCCACATGAGTAAAGCAGATTTTCAGTACTGAGAAGATTCTACTAAACCAGACAGCATTTCAGAATCCCACAGACTGAGCAGGCAGACAAGGCTTTTTGTGACCAGGTCTGGGACCACAGCAGGAAGTACGTGGTCAAAGCTCTTGCTTCTTGTGTGCACTGTACAAGCAAGTTCTTCAGTGCTGGTAGGAAAACAGGATCATCTGCACAGAATGACCAACCATACACGTCATATTTGTAACAGCACGTCACGCCAGAGACTAAAATTCCCTTTGGGTTTCTCCATCTCATGTTATGCCACTGGGAGCCACAGCTACTTCTCAGAAATGGAATATTCATTTTAAAATAAACCCACTGCTGCTTAAACAGCTCTGAGTAACTACACTTTGCAGGGCCTGACACTGGAAGCCCATCTGTGTGTCAGCTGGCTTAAAGGCTTCAGCCTTTTACGGGATGAAGAGATCAGTATTTTCTTCTTTGAAAACCAGTAATTCCTGTACTCAGCAGCTATAGATTGTGTTCTTATTACAGCAAGTCATGCATTCACACTGCCTACACCCTGTGGGCTGAGGCAGAACCCTTGGACACCACCTCTGTCACATCACATTTAAATAACTCATCCAAAAATAATCTTAGTTGCTCTAACCAGACAAATAAAAGACATTTTTAGCTATTTACCACTAAGTGATGCCATATACATACCATGTAAACATTTCTGCAGGGCTGATGAGTCACTGGCTTAGGGGGTAAAAGAGATCTGTTCTTTCTCCCAGTGGGAGGAAGAGAAATCATAACTTGTTCACACCAACGTCTGACAAGGGTTTTGGTAAATTAATTTTAGAACAGATTCTCCCAGAGACTCTTAAAAGCTGACCCAGTGACTGCAAAGCATTACAGACCCTGCAGGGAACATTAGTTTTACCAACAGAGCTACAACGCTAACCCTAGGGGAACATTTGCAATGGATTCCCCAAGCTAGCCAGAGGAAAGACTGGTGGTAATAAAATTACACAGGGAACATATAATTTAAGCTAAGGAAATTCTCCATATGATGAGGTCAGAGGAAGTCTGTTCCCTCAGGGGGCTAGGCAGAAAAAAGAACTACTTCATTAGGTGATTTCTCTACTGAAGTTACAAATCCCTTCACTGAATGGAGCTCTGCAGAATCCTGTAATCCAATCCACCACCTCAGACTGCCATAACTGCAATGGCATTGTGTAATTAGAAGGAATGAAGGCAAACACGTTGCAGGGGATGGGCACACTTGCCATCTTGTTTTTTCCCAGTGCACTGCATTCCACTGGTATTCACTTTTGTGTGTGCAAATGCGTGCTGACACTCAAGGGATTCATTCCACAAGAATGACCTTTAAGGTCTCAAAATATCCCAATTTACTTCTTGCACTGCAAATTAAAGCCGCTGAAAGCTGCAGTGGCAGCACGCCGAGTGTCCAGTAGGTGGTATCTCTCTTTGCTCCTAAACACAACGTAGTGCTGTGAAACAGCGTAGTAAAATCCATCAGCGACAAGCAGCTCACTGAATAGTTGAAGACAGGAGCTTTACTCCAGAGTTGATTTCCACACAACTCTGCATAGCTCTTGAATGGAAGCTTCTAAACTTATGTCTTAATGGATATTAACCCAAAGTGCACTCATCTCACATTTGAAGGCCTCCAAATTAATGACAGTGATAAATTTCCTTTGCTAAGGGTTCATTCAACCTCCTGTGCAGTATTTTTCCTTCTACTTAAGGCACATGGTCCCTTGTCAGTGTGTCATTCCTGTGAGTAGAATTTCCTTGCCTTTTGCTTTATTACCCACCTAACTTAATTTGCTTCACTGTAAATTTCAAGAACATTTTGCTTGTGTCCCTGGGTTGTTTTTAATCTGAGAAGAAAAATTATCACAGGCCAGAAAAGTCTATGGTGCATCTTCCTACTGCTTTTACATGGAAGGCACTCATAGTACAATGATGCAGGCAATTAAAAAATAAAGATAGGAAAAAAAACCCCAACAATCAGAATTTGCATGCAGGTAAGAAACGTGCATATGAAAACAACACCTTCTATTGAACAAATCTACTGAATCTTAGTCAAAAGATTTATTCAACAAACTTCTACTTTAAGTCAGAGCTGCTAAAAAGCTCAATAACTTTGGTTAACATTTACTTTTCTCAGTGTTGCAGAACAACTCAGCTGTGACAAGAAACCTATGTCACCGTAACCAAATGTTTAAATAATTCAGAATCATTGCTATAGTGATAATGTACCAGACAAAGCCACACTTTGTTCATCATCATGACCCATTCCTGGCAGTGTTCAAGGCCAGGCTGGACGGGGGGCTTGGAGCAACCTGGTCTAGTGGAAGGTGTCCCTGCCCATGGCAGGGGCTTGGAACTGGATGAGCTTTAAGATCCCTTTAACCCAAACCATTCTGTGATGCTATGATTCTGTGTATATGCATTTTAATACAAACAAGATTAAAAGATAAACAGAAAGACAATTAAGCCTGTCTTAATTGGCAAATTAATTTGCCCTGAAAATGTTATCCAATGAAGTATTAATTCTACTTCCCACTAGAGGTCACTGCTATGCTTCACTGAGCCCCTCGATGAACAGCCAGAGGAGCAACGCTCCCTTTGGCACCTCTGCGTATTTACCTGTCAGGTACCTATTAAATAATAACTTTTAAATAAATGGCAAATTCCACATTCTCCAGTTAATCAGGCACGTTACATTATTAACACTCACCACATGAGGAGGGGAGCAGACTCCCAGCAAGAACAATTTCACAAGCTAGCTCAGGAGGAGGATAATGCCTGAAAGGGAGTGTATATCTGTTATGCTGCCCCTGCAACAGGGTGAAAGCTTTGGACACCAGGCTAATTTCATCAGCAGTCAGAGTCTACCTGTACTTTCAACCTTTCTTCCCTAGGAGAAGCAGTGAGGCAAGTGTTCTCTCTTCCCCTGGTTTTGTGGCCAGGGAACCATTAAAAGAAGGTGTCATAGGAGAAACATCACACATCTTAAGTAGGTGGTAAAAGAGGGATGAAGTAAAGTAGAGGCAAGCATGTAAGGGCAGAGCAGTAGTAGTGTGGAAAAATACAGGCTGCTATGTGAGGGGGGACTGAACCTCAGGGACAGAGAGGAGAAAATAACAAAGAAATGAAAGATAAAGGGTTAAACATAGGATCCCCCCAGCAAACAAGCAGCAGTCCTCAGTACATATCAAAATCTCCTTCTCCTATTTAGAAGAAATGTGCATAGGAATAGTAGGTAGGTAAAGGTAACTGCTTCTGTGTTGTAGGGTTTATACCACAAGTGTAACATAAGATCATACTCACCTGAAGCATGGAGAGGGGTCCTTTTGGTGACATTGTCTTTTACAATGACAGAAGCACCCTGGCTGATAAGAGCTTCCACACACTCTGCATGTCCTTTAAACGCAGCAAGGTCCAAAGCAGTGCGTCCCTTCTCGTCCTTAATATCCAGATCTACTAGAGATTGGAGAAGTACCTCCAAGGCTTGATGATGACCATTATAGGCCTAGAAATATGAAATGTGTCACGTAAAGAACACAACTCTTGTCTTTCAAGGACTTCCATGTAAAATGAGAATAAAATCCATCACTGTCACAGCCTCCTGAACACAGTAGAAATTACAGTTTTCTTGATTCCTTATGACTCTCTCTTTGACTCGAAAGGATTACAGCCAAGAAACTAAGTAATTCCTCGTGCTTAGGGAAGGAAATTGCTCTAAGCTTCTAATATAACCCAACGTGAGGAACTTCAGGCAATAATTTGCCAATTGGGCACACGTGAACCAACAGTTCATTTTCCACATTCTACAGTGTCTCTCAGGCAAATGTTTGCTTTGAAAGATTCACTAGAGTGATGCTGGGCAGAGGTCGCACGGATCATCACCTAACTGCGTGCTAAATTCAACATAGCTGCTGGTCTCTAAACAAAAGCAATTCTCAATCCAGATTTTTGTGCAAACACAAACACAAACTTGACCTGCTGTTTATAGCTGGTGCTTCATGGATTATTTCTGCCAGTAGGATCATTTGGTCAAGCAGCTACAGTGGAAAAGTAGATGCACTTCCAGACCTGCAGCCTCATTTGGGCCAACAGTATGAACACAGGTGACATTGCAGAAACCCAGTGGATAGCCCCAGAAACTGGAAATGCTTCATTCAGCTTTGTAGGGACTGCTCTCCTTTCCTTACTGACAGACTCACAGAGAACATCCTCTTTTATTTATACATGGATGCATAATTAGTATTACCAGAGTTATATAAAGAAATATTATATAAATTGTACAAGTATTATATAAAATCATATAAATAAAGAAATTAACGAAACAGAAGAGAAATGCAAACATGGAGAACCACAGAAACACTGAATTTCAAGGGTGAGTAGTGGTGGCAGCAGCTTACTCCCACTGACCATTGCCAAAAGTTCAAACGAACAGGACACTGCAGGGAGCAAACAGTTGTTTCCCTGTCAGACCAAGACAGCTACTTAAGGAAAGCAAAGGCAAAAGCAGAAGAAAAGCAAAAGGAGATAAGGGCACAGGAAACCCGTATCTCAGTAAATACTCTAACACAGTTGTCAGCTTTTCTTCTTCAGTACAATTGTCCTCAGTAAACAACTTGCAACAACCTGATCTTTGACACAATGTGAGGTATCTGTCTCAAAGGTGCCAAGCAGACTGTACAGCCCTTCCTCTCCTTGAAAGCACAATAAAATTGACTTTTTCTTCCTGTTTGTTTGCCTTGTGCAGTCATTTACTCAGCCATCACCAGGATCATGCACCATCGCCTGTGGCACACTCCCAGGGCACTGCTGGGGGTTTAAGCATGCTTCCCCTTGCACCTTGCGGTGTACCAGACAGTGTTTTGTACTCTGCACATCTCCAGAACATCAGATGCATGATCAGAACCACAGGCTCAGCCTCCGGCCCCAACTTTATAAACTAGTTATAAATAAAAGCTGCAACCTTCCATTCAATTTCACTTCAGTATCTTTGTCTTTTTACTCAGGTATCACAATCAGTAAGAACCAAACCAAGAGCTTCAACTGCTGCAAACATAATTAACGACTCCAGCCCACAACCTGTGTTTGTTACATCTAAGCCTACATCTTTTCCTAGCTTCAAAACAAGTCTATGATTAAACTTGCTTCAAAACCAGAGATTAAGGAATTACTCTAGCAGATACTGATCAAACACTTTACACAGGTCTCATACTTACAGCTAAATGCAAAGGACTTTTCGTAGCTGCAGAATCAGATTCCTCAAACATGTTGGTTTTTTCCAGAAGCTGGGGGAAAAAGAAAAATGACAGCCTTAAAACATCTTCACACAAGGCAGGATGAGCTCTTTTGGCTATAAACCAGCAGACAAAGGTATATTTTTGTCCCCAGATGTCTGCACTGAGTATTGAAGGACTGTGAGGAATAAATACTTCACTACATTTGCCGTGAGGTGTTTTTCAAGTTGTTCCCCACAGAGTAAAGTATAAAACTGGTCATGAACATCCTTACCCATATTCATTAGTCTTCCTGAAATCACTGAGCCTGCTGGGGTGAGAAAGGAGCCCTCAAAAGGCCTGATGAGTGGAGTAGGGCCCTCAGTAAGCTTACACTGGGGAACACGCAGTTTCACGGTTACACAGGTAGTGCAGATGCAAGCCATGCTTGATACAGTGTTTAGGATAATTCTGATGCATAATTAACATTTGGGAATAATTGTAACTGTGCTGTGAGTCATTCACAGCCATTTTATAATTTATCAAAGTAGAACCTGCCTTATGAAACACAACACATCCTTGAACTCTTACAATTATCTATATCATGCATCGGTATTTCATATGTTCCTCTTAATTTCAGGGGTCCTGAAGTATTTTAAGGCTTAAAAATCATTTTAAGCCTTATATTTCTGTCCATCTAGAAGGAGGAACTGCGAATCAGTACCGCTTCACAACAGCACATGAACCCTGACAACCTTCCCAGTTGAGGCTGCGAAGAAAATCACACAGTATTGACAATAAAACATTTGCTGAGCAGCGCTGCTCAGGTTCATGGCCTTTTACTTAATAACTATGCAAACAGTCACTCTCCAAATACCTTTGTGACTGGAAATAAGCATTTTAGTAATAGGAGAGTGCAAAAAGGAAAGCAAAGCTTGACAGGTAACTAGAACTGCACTGTACTGTTTAGAAGGTTACAAATCAATTTTTCACACAAGCTTTTGAGGTTTTCTTTGATTTTTTGTTTTGGATTGGTTTGACAGAGTAAGGAATTAATGGGAAGACTGAAGCAGAGGAAGGGAAGTTTTTGTGACAATCTGGACAATTCTAGGGTATGACAACATGGAAGACTCTCCAAAGAGACCAGTGAAAGCCTACGGTAGGTTTGCCTACACCGCAAGATGATGGCGTATTCTGATCTCTGATGTATGCCTGAACTTTTAGTGTAACAAATCAGTCTTTAATAGACCTGTATCATGGATTACTTATCAAAAAAATCAAACTGGAAAACAAGCTAGCATTAATAATGCACAAAGTGTCAGAAATAAGGACTCCAATTCAAATCCTATGGAAAAACTAGAAAATTAAGCAGTAATTTCACTTGTGTATTTTGTGCCTTGTAAAATGCCAGGACTGGGAATGACGTGTGCTGATGCAAACAGTACTCATAAGCAAGTGGGTGTGTGCATTAAGAGGTAATATGAATTTTAACACTCCCTGCAGCTAAAGGGAAAAAAGCCAAAAGAAAACCAAGAAACCAAGACCCACACTGTTTTTCCAGTAGGTCTGGGGCAGAGTTAGGAACCACATTTGGGTTTACCATGTGGAGCCGCCTCCAGTTTAAAATGTTGTTCTTCTCTTATATAAGAGAGCTATACACAGGATGGAGCAGTGGCCAGCTCTGATTTTCTCTAGTGAGTAAACAAACTAGAACAAAATCTCACTGAGCAAACCCAAGCACTGAGCCTGTTCCTCTGCCTGCCTAATCCTGGCCTTTCCTCCAAGTCCATAAGGCCAGCACAGCAATCTAATTTAATCACTGTTAACTGCCTTTATGATCATCTGCTGAAATTCCAGGATCAAAACCTTAACAAAGGAATACTTCCCTGCACCTGTCAGAAGGCTCCAAAAGCAGCCTGGAACAAGGCACGTAATTGCCTTTTGAACAGATGAAAAAAAAACACACAGAAAATTGACAAAATTAAGGCTCTAAAGGAACAAATTGTGGGATTGGAGAGTCCCTTACAAAAGGCATCTCCACTGCTTAGAGTTAAAGCAGCTTAGGCTGATGCAGACTAAGCTTAATGAGCTTATTACTCATAAGGCTGCATGTCTCCATCGGAAAGTCAAGCGTAAATAAGAATTTCATGGTAAAGACAGTAGCTCTCAGATACACAGCTATGCAGCACAGGAAGGGAAATTATAAAGGAAAGTAAGAGAAGGAAGATTAAAGACACAGCACTCAATTTTTCAGGATGCCTTGTCAAGCACTGCTTCATACTGATTAGAACTAAGACATTTGAAGGATAAACATCATGCACAAAGAGACAAAAAGTACCAGGTCCAAGTTACCAAGCAGCTCTCCAGTTTCACCAGTGTTTCTACGATTCTAAGAATGTGTTTATAGTTCATTAAATATGCTTGCTATAAGAACACACAGAACAGTGTGTCCTTGGGGGGGGGGAGCGGCTCTAGCTCCATTAACGCTTCCGTCTTAGAGTAAGAAGCTATCCATGGTTGCATCTGTTTTTACAAAGGTGAATTTATTGCTCAAAACCATTTGCCCTGACAGCCATGGAAGCTTAAATCCACAGACACTGCAGAGCAATCCAAGTGCGCCTGCTGTGTTGCAATATACACCTGCCTGCTAGAAGCTGGCCAATGCATTTCAGTGAAGACAAACAAATAAGCATGAATTCCTAACAGTTTATGGTTACTGGTGGCTGACTGAAGCATGTCCCAGCATCTCTCACTGCTAAGTTCTGGTGTCACACATTGTGTCTTTTAGCTGATCACATTTCTACGTATTGATTGTCCGCAGATTTTAAGCAGGTGTTAGAATTGTGCAGAGACACTGCAAGTGAAATTGGTGGGCACTCCTCCTTCTCACTAGGTTATGACCTTTTAAAAGGTAAGGATACTCTTCCTCCCTGCGTCTGGGAAATTCCCAGCATGCTCCCTTCACTTCCTATAACAGTGTTATTTAATGCTGTATGTAATTATTCTGTAAAGTCTTCTTCACACGCAGGAACAGGAGCTTGAATGCTTTGGGAGTGAGATGCAGACAAAGTAAGATAAAACACGTCAATTACTCACTTCTATTGTTACAAACTAATAGCGCTACAAGGCTGCTATTATGAACTGTCTTCTCTCCCCCAGCTCTGCATGAAGATCAATAACTTTTACAGCTCTCACAATTGTATTTGTACAGTAAGGGTATTTACAGGCATAAGAGGATTTATTGCTTGCTTTTAGTCTGCAGTTATAATAAAGGATCATATAGCAGCTTATAGTGTGTGCTTCCTCATCACCTCCCCCCCATTTTTTTTGACTCATATGACAGTTAATGAGTCAGGATACTTCAAACCACAGCCACTAACATTGGGTGCTATCTGATATCCTAAGAGAGAATACAACATGTGATTTTGTACAAGCCATCATGCAGCCACATTGTGAGGCACAGCCATTTAAGTGCGCTGCTGGTAGTTATGTCAAAGGTTTGACCTAACTACCACTGAAGTGAAAGTGAGTGTTTTACCATTTTAGTAAGGCAGTAATTTCTACATTCCATACTTCTGCACTGTTAGTTAAATTCTCTGGTGTTGTTAATACTAATTGGAAAATGGCAAAACGTTAGATTACATGTGTATAACTTAGAAGTGGCCTTTACTCTGAAAGGTCATTAAGCAAACAGCTTCAGAGATTTTCACACATGTAGAGAGCTGGTCAAAAGGCAATTAAGATAAAAGAAGTAGTTGGGCATTGCTCATCTGCAATAATTGCATAGCAATGTAGCTAATTACAAGGTCACTCAGAAGTGGGGATTTGTAACAATTTTTAACGTCCCTTTCAGAACTGAATACAAATACATCAGGCAGGATGTCACTTTGAGTCTCATCTTCCTTAACAAATTGCCACAGATCATTGTCTTCACTGGAGGAAAACATACCAGCAGCAGCTCCTTTCAAATAAAGGCTTTTCCAGCACGTAGCAAGCCTAAGATTGAAGATACTCATCAGTTGTTTCAGATGAGATAGAAAACAATAATAGAATTAACCTCTGTAGTACTTTACACCAGGGAGCACAGTTTTAAATCTCAGAATTAGTCTTGACTGAATAATTCAAAGGTGAAGTGGTACAAACATATCCTCGTGGGGACAAGCAACCCTGTAAGATCTCTCCATATTTGTAAATACAAATGATCACACTACTTTAATTTGATGAGGTTAACACCAATACACATCCTTCACCCGGTGTCTTATATGTTTTCCTAAAATCAGGCTTTAACAATGAGATTAATCAGTGTTTACATCAATTTCACTCTTGTGTGTAGATTATGGGTGAAGTTAAAATAACAAAAGCAAGAGAAGTTTCACAAGAGCTTAGGTAGACTGCATCTGAAGAAATCTATTAGTTGTTCCATGCAACTCTTCCAGTACAAATACCCAATACCCTACCAGAACAGTCACCACCATGCAAACAGGACACTTACCTGGCATTTAAGAGAACACTGTTTGAGTCTTTAAACATATCTAAACCTCAGCATTCAAGTAGAACTCCAGGCCAGTGGCTGCTCTCTCGCAGGACACTAATCTTCTGTTGGAGCTCTTCCACTTCATACAAAATCGTTTCATATTAAGCCATATGAGTGCCATACTCAGTGGGTTATACAGGAGATTGTCACCCAATGAGTATTTACACAAAGCACGACAGCTCCAAATGACAGCAAGAGATCCTACCCCGTACCAGCCAGCATAATGTGATGGCCACTTCCTGGGATGTACAAGTCCAATTTCTTTGTCAGTCAGAGCAGAGATTTGAACCTGGAACTTTTACACTCAAATCACGTATATCGTGTGTCTTTCTGGCCAGAAAGTCTACCTCTGAAGTTCTGCAAAGCCTCATACGTTGGTTTAAGGACCCTTCATTGAAGCTTCTGTAAATTCTTATACAGTTGTGTAAAAGATACAGGAAGACTTTTGAGGGATTATTATCCTTAAGAAATTTCCTCTTCAGCTGGAAAATTTGGGCACTGGTGAAATACAGTGACAGCCAATTCTTAAAATGTGCCTTTCAATGGTATTTCTGCTACCCTCCTCTCATTTGTGCCTCTACACACAAGTGCTTTTTAAATTTAGACTCACTTGAAGACGTGTAATTTACATCTCTTCTCTGAGCCACTTTGAAACTGGCCACAAACTTCCAGAAAACAGACAAGTGTTGGTTCCATTTCACATCGCCAGATGCAGTTACTTTAACATCCAGACAACTGTCATGCCACTCAGGCACGTGCACTTGACTCACACTCCTAAGGCTGACTGAGGAAAAGCAACAGACCTTCTAGCAAAGCTTAAGCCTGTAAGTAACAGCAAGAGGAATTCCAACAGAAGTAGGAGCAGCACACATGCAGTTGCTTGAAGTACACGGCATGCTAGTTAAGAGTTGTGACTCTTCTTCCTCAGGCTTTATCAGAGTGAATGCAAGGATGGCAAAATACTAAGAAGTTCGAAGAAAAATGAAAATACACAACATGCAATCATTTTTCATTTACTCACTATATCCAATGGAGTTTTGCTTCCAATCTAATTAAAAATGTCAATTAGAACAATTAAAGACAGAAGTATTTAAGTACAGTGGTAATCTGCAAGTGTTTCTAGGGGGTTTTTTTGCATTGATTTGTTTTTCCTGTACTATAAACTGCATTACAAGCACTGCATGAACCCTAAACCAAGACCTGATCCTTCATGCACTCATCTCTAACTATCGATGAAATACTCTTGAAGCAATGAGACTACTGCCTACTGCAGCCACTGTGAATAGATACCACTTGTATTACTTCATAAGGGAGGAGGAGAAAGAGCAAAATAATAAGCATGCTTAAGATCAATCTATTCAATTGACAAAATACAGACACAAAATACACATGCCGGGGGAGACCTTGCCTGATGAACTTAGGTTGCTTTGTAACCCTCAAATACCAACAAACCAGTGACAGTTTCTTTTTGAAAGTCTGCTCATATAGGCAAACATCTTGTCTTGTACAAATATAACCTGATTACAGCTCTAAAATCCCAGCGCCCACAGCTCTTTCTGAGCTGTACAGTCTAATGCAATGCCATATGCCATCATCAAATGCCCTTTTCATTTGATTTGGTAGATTTGAGAGTCAGATATTCTTCACACACTTACATTGAAACACCACACACACAGATACACAGACAAGTGTTTAAGACAACAGAAGTCCATGACTTCTTCCAAACTGAAGGAAAAATGTCTCCTGCAGTTCTGCAATGGCCTTGTTATTCTCCGTCAGAAGACAGCAGACAGAAGTGCCTTGCTTTTCCACCCCAGGAAAATAAATACATAAACTAAAAAACAGAGACAAAATCTGTCAGAGAGACAAAATAAACCCCAGAGATGCCAGGCAATACTCCTACCCTACAAGCCAAAGTGCCAGCAGGGTGCCAGAGCAAATGGTAATTCCTGCACTCATTCACTTCACAAAGCAGCATTAGATGCCTAGAAAATATTCTTAGGTTCAATATTATCTAGTTTCCAAACCATAAAACCTAAGCCAAAATGCACTGCTGTAAGCTAACATATATCACCATACCTAGCATATACAGGCTTCTACTGACTGTTTAACTAGTGGGTATATCTTGCACTAATGCTGACAACAAAACTAAAGTAATTAAATCAGTCAACCATGATTGGGTTGGGGCCCAGGTCTAAAAGACAAATTAGGTTTATTAAAGTTATTTTCAAGCATTAAGCTCGTAAGTTCCTTTCCTCTTTAGAGCCACTTGAGTTAATGACTTTGCACTTCCCCACTAACAAAGGAGCTTCCATAGGAGAAAAGCTCTTATAGGTACAAAGTCATTCACTGCATGAAACACTATCACAACTGGTTTCAGGCAAAACACTCCCTTTAAGATAGAGGATGTTGGTCATGAGGGTGGACAGGCATTTATACAGGAGAAAACCCAGAATGTATCCCCAGAATGAAGAGATTTGCATCAGAAGGAGGCCTAGGGGCTGCCCCTTGGACAAGCATCTGAGCCAGATCCCTAACTGGCTAAAGGCTTTTTAACACCTATCCCAACCACACTTGTGATCCACTCATCACTAATTACCACTGTCCTGCTCACGGATGAATGCACGAATTGTTGCTGGTAAGAGACATATATAATTAGTAGCAGCCACATCAGATTTATGGGGTCTGTGATTTCAATCCCTCCCCAGGTTAAGGAACCAAGTGCTTTGAAGGCACAGCTTAACTATTTCCCCGCAGTAACAGCCAGTCTAATAAGTGTTTTCCTGCTCTTCAGACCCAGCCTCTCCCTTCATGGCACAGCAGAAGCAGCCTTCTGCTAGCAAGAAATCTCCCTCTGCCCCTTCTCCCTGTCACACAGCTGTGCAGATCACTGCGCTTCAGGGCAAGCAGACTGAAAGCTGTCTGAAATCTGCCTTTTGGACATGGCTGGGAGTGAAACCATGCTCTCCTCCCAACTTCTAATGCATTAGCCCCTGTGCTAACCTGATTTCTATTAGCCAAAAAGTGAATTTCATTTGCTGTTTGAATAAAGAGCGGATTAAAAGAAAAAAATCACCACTGATTCTTACTGTCAGAGAAGAGTGTTCACTCCAGGAGACAGGCATTTAATTCTGTTTGCCCTAACACTGCACAGAAACCTATTTTTGCCAGCACAAAGTGCTTGACTGGCTCTCCAGAGAGAACTTTAGTGTGAAATTATAATTGCAGTTTCACTCTGTTTTCACCAATAAGGATTTTGTGATAAGAGATCATTTCAATGAAAAGATCCACCATAATTTTATTGCTTTCAAAGTAGCTTGGTGATGTGATCAGCTCTAAAACACCAGCTAGCGATCATGACCGATATCCCTGACTACCCAACGCCGAAGAAGCCAGTGCTATGCTAACCAAACGTGAGGTTATTTTTAGAAGCAGGGAAGCAGATGGGAGTTTCAGTTGCTTGTGAGCACACATGCCCACCATTCAGCCTTCATGAACGGCTCCTTACAGATGGAGAAAGAATTTCAGGATCTGCTTCCACTCTTCTCTTTTTAGCAACATCACGTCATTCACTGCAGCACAACAACCCCACTAGCATCCCAGACAACCTAAAGGTCCTCCAGGAAAAAGGAGTCTGTCATCGAGCTCTGTGGTTGAACACACAAACACAGATTTTATTTGTTTGGGTCAAAGGATGTGACCTTTTCACTCTTAATGCTTATTTCTCCTAATAGCTCTCTTCTTCCCAAGATAAGTTATAGCTAAATTCCAGCCAAGGTACTGGGCTCACAGGAAACACATTAGTCAAAAAATGAAAATATGTATTATATGGTAGATAAACCAGCCTTACCTAAACTATCCTGAAACACGTAGCTATCTCATCATGCTGAGAAGCTGTGGTGCTTAAAGCACAGATCAGAACCCTCAGCAAAGGAAACTCCATTGGATACCGCATCTTCTTCTGCAGACTTTCTTAAGTGACCATTTATTTAGAAGTAAGCTATTTTAAATACCTCTTATAAAAAAGCAGGGGGAAGAGGGGAAGCAAAGTTAAGGTCTTTGATAAACCTGACATATTGTGGAACACTGAAATAATTCCCTAACATTTTGCTTAAATACGGAGTTGTGCATGTAGAGAAATACTAGTAACCATTATTCATAAAATGAAGCTTATTGTTACACCCACTTTGCGTTAGCTTTGATCAGAATTAAAACTTGATACTTTATATGACCTCTTTCCTCTACCAGCTTTATGCTCATAAAGAACTGTCTTGTTCTAGGGAAGATAATTCCTAGATATTTACGTCTATGAGCTATCAATAATATTTATCCAAGGGATAAATCAGTAAAATAACAGTGAATTTGGCACTGAAAAATAATGCTTTTATTTCAGTAATCCTGTCTCAAAATCTTCTTCAGGATGGAAGGGATTGGAAATATTTTAGGAGTATTCCGTATGTCAGAATTCCTGTGATGCAGATTCGTGTTTCAAAGTCAGCACTTTTATGACAGATATCAATTTAAAAGTCAAGCCTAGAAGCAATTAAGCCTTACTGGATTCTTCACTCAAATATGAATAACTAGAGCCAGTAAAAGTACTGCAGTTAATAGCTATCAGAAATAAAGATCATGGTTGATGACAAAGTCCTTGTCATAGGTCCACCACAGAGAGCACAATAAACTGTGACCAAGCCACCAATCAGCCTCACAAGACAGTGAGGCTCCTTTCCATCTGTACCAGATGAATACTTAATGCAGCTTTTAGACAGAGCCTTCAAAGAGCTGTGAATAACCGTAACTCTGTCAAAATCAATTTGACTGCATTACAGGACTGTGATGTCTATCAATGACACTACTTTATCAGATGAAGGCAGAATCAACAATTAGCTTAACACCTGGGAGTCTCATGTTGGAATAGGTGATAAACTTAGGTACGAGGATTATTTCCATTTCATACCCGCAGCACAATTACCTTTCAGCTACTGAAGACGTTGGTCTTGACCCTTTTGCCATCCTGAATCCAAGCAATGCAAAGAGATCAGTGCAAAGGTGGTGTCTGTATCAATTAGTCACTATTAACAGATATAAAGTTATAAAACTCAGGATTTGGTAACTCACTAGAGCTAGGGAACAACTGCTCCCACAAGCAAAACAGAATCACCTTCTTCTGACAGTGGGTGCAAAGATAGTGGGTCCTTGTCCTGCTATTGACAGAGCACAGATGCTTTCTGGCACATTTAGCTTTTGTATTCCAGAGATAAAATAGATGCCTGTCAGCCTTTAAACACCAATGGCAAAATCCCAGTTGCCACAAACCTTTCAGGCAGACACCCTAGTCCACAACAGTGGTCCTTTGCATGCAAAAGGCTAAAATTCACAGCACTTTTCTTTCACCGGTGTACACAGAAGAGCTGTATGACTATAACACTGAAAATTATGCTTGACCTTGGGTTTCCATACAGCAGCTGTAGTCACAAAGACAGGAGACTGACATGGAAAAACATTGGAATTCTCTGTTCAAATATAGAACACTTGCTGCACAGCTGTCTCTAGCCCACAGTTTGCATTTCATCCTCTAGAACTAAAAGAAAACCCAACACCTCTGATAGGCACTGCATTGCCGGCTCTTCCTTTTGCCTGGCAAGCCTAAGCAACACTGGGACTTGATAGCAGGTCATTGTCTGCAACTGATCTGTTGCCAGACAATGTGCACAGCAAAAAGTGGAAGAGAGGTGACCTTGCTCTGTGCCTGCTCCATGCCTCACAGCACACGGGGACCATGATACAAAGGCTGAAAGTGAACTCCCTACTGAAGATGCTTTTATGGAGGTCCCTGCTCATGCAAGTCATGCAAGAATCTGGTGATAAGACATGGGTAAGGTTTCAGTACAGACTGCTGTAGCCACACAAGTGTAGACTTGTACACAGCAGAGAGGGAGCTACTCTATATATACATGTACCCTTCAAATACCAAGAACCTTTCCTTTTGTTCCAAATGAGCAGCAGGTTTAGCAGAGGACTCTTCCATCCCCATGGGCAGAATCACAAGAGACCGGCTCAGGTAGAGGGCTCTGAACAAGGAAAGGCCAAATTTGCTGCCACAAGCAACAAAGGAGCAGTGATATTTTAAGTGTCCTAAATATACATGCTTGCAGGCGGGAGCTAAAAAGGTTTAACATCCCACCTGACATTCTGACCCAGGGTATAATTACAGGTCAAGGTTTCCAAGCTGCTGCAAGGGCAGGAACTGACAGCGCTGGTACATGTGGTGTGAAAGCAGCATGTGCTGTGCAGAGCTCCTTTTCAATAATTAAGAACTTTGACTCTTCAACAAAGAAAGAACAACCCAAAGAACATAGAACAGTAACCAGCACACAGAGCTCTTACTAAAGCAGATCTATACAATATTCTAATAGAGCTCTTTATGTATATGTGACACAATAATTTGGGGTCGCCCTGTATATCATGCAGTTCAGTTAACACCTATGACACTTCTTTTTACAAGTCACAAACTTCTATAAATCCATACGAGACATCTCCCAAATCCAATTTTTGGCTAAAAATATTCGGCTTCTTATGACATGCAATTTCTAATCATTCAGGTCCAGGATATTAAACACCACCACCACCACCACCCAGTTACATTACATACAAGGTTAATCTTGATTATGGTAACTTTATCAATGCTGCTATTACTTCACCAGGGGCAAAAAGGCATTGCAGGTATGCAGCTGACAAAAGCTATTTACTCCCAATTCGCAAGTTGGATAATGTGCCGGGTAAATAAGGCACATACACTGCCACGCACTGGGAACTATCCCTTGCTGCTAGCACATACTGGGAATATTTTGATCACAGTTAAAAGTAATTTGAGCACACATAAACTCCACTCAAAGACAACATTTAAACACCAGCTTGTTGAACAAGGACTGCATTATCAAGATGAACACATTTCTAAGATCCATCTGGTTGCATATATTTGAGTTTGCTGCACCATATTACATGTTTTTTACAGATTTCTGAATATCCAAAGAACTCAAATAGTAACCATCAGGAAAGTTCATAATACTGGCATAGGCACATGTATATCAGCAGATAAGAGGCTTCTGAAACTGCCTGAGCACTCACCAGTTCCAAACACTGTCGGTGCCCATATGCAGCAGCATAATGCACAGTGTTGTACCCCTCTTTGTCTTGGATGGATGGATTGGCATCATTCTGTAGGAGGAACTCCAGACACCTGTGGACAATTCATTAGTGTAAATGTGAGCTCTCAACATTTAACAGACTCATCCCTCATTGCAGCTAGGAATGACCCTGAAAAATGGCAGTTAATTCTAGCAGCACCTCGGATTGCTTTTCACCAACAGCTCTTCACTTTCACCATTATTTCAAACAGAAAATCCCCACTCATCTTTGAGGATTGGCCTCAGAAAAAACAATTTCAACCTAGGTTTTGCAGGTACTCTAGATTACAAAAACTATCTTCTATGACAAAGCCTGAAAGAAAACTACACAACTCTGCACCATCATGTAAACAGCCTAGAACTGCTACAACTCATGTAAAAACTGTTATCAGACCACTGGCCTCCAAACATGCATTATGGCCAGCCAAAAAATAGATTTAGCTGAGTTAATTTCTTGGCATATATGTACACAAACATATTTTCTTCTCTGCTGTTTGGTTTTGCATTTTGTTTTAAATCATGTGCTTTTCAAAGGATCCCTTATGTTCCTGCCACTTTTTCTTATAATCATCATGAAACCATTTTGTTATTAGTTGTCTTCCGTAGCTTGTGATTTGTGGTGAATGGAAGGCTGTCACATGAAAAAAGGGATTTTTAAAACAAAAACTAGATGAAAATGTCAATCTGAGTAAATGAATTGAGGAAGCCATTGGCTACTTCCTTCTGCAACATACATACTCAGCGCAAAGCATTAAAATTAGACAGTGAATGATACTAAAGAATTATGAAATAACTCAGGCAGTACATTTTCAGCAACATGTCAGCAACAAGCACAGAAACAGATATGTCAGGTATTATGTGCACAGAGAACAGTGTAGAGCTTTTCCCCTCAGGTTAGCCCTCATTAAAGCCAAGCATTGTGTTTAGCAGAGCAATGAATGAGCAGAAGCAGAGTGTAAAACTGCAGCCCAAAGCAGCGGCATTCTCCAGAAATGAGGTCTAACTGATCACTTCATTGACACCAAACTTACAATGCAGCTTCTTTTTCCTTCATCTCAGTGGCTCTTTCAAGTTCTTCAGCATTTTCATGGGCGTTACCTAAAATATTCTTTCTTCTTAGCACAGAGGACAGAAAAACGCAACTTATTTCACAAGTATCATACCCGTGATTTTGCTGCAGTCTGCCACCCATCCCCAACCTCCTCTGCAAGGAGCTGACCTCCTCCAGCCAACAGTAAGAATTACATAAATTAAATGAGTGCACTGCATGGGTTTGCAGCTGATGAGCTTTGCAAGCTATGGAGACAACCGCAGTGTGCTAGCTTATTGACCTGCAAATCAACGCCAGGAATGAAAAAAGAAAGGAAAAGAAATCTGGTCTCTATCAGCAACACTTAGATCATCACTTTCTAGAGTTCTTCCGTTTCTCCCACAGCAATGTTGTGCATTTTGTTTCCTTTGCAGAGAGGAACTCAGGACTACCAAGCTTGCTTCTTCCTACAGTAATCTGCTAGTTCTCTAGCACTTAGGATTTAGAGAAACTTTAATCACTGCTACGAAATCGGCCTATTTGATTCTGCATTAGCTGGGTTGCTGGCTCTTCCTCACTTTCGGTGAATCATCTTGGAAACGATGTGTGCATCTTCTGGTGAGGTTCTTCAGATTCTTCAAAGAATGTCTTCTCAGCATGTCTTCATATTCCTGCACCCTCCTGGATTACTTTTGGCACCTCTGCTTCCCAGCTGGATAGATGGCACACAGAACACTATCATTTGTGATCTTACAGCCATAAGCTTTCTTGGCCACTAAGGCTAATACAGAGTATGTTTACAAACTGCTGTCATCATGGATTGGTAGCTTTAAAGGTTTGTAGAAGGACAGTTTGCTAATTTCAATCCATATAACATGCAAATTCCAGACTGGCTTCTGCACAATGCAGAACAGTACATTCCTTCTTTACTATGCATTTTCCCATTTGTAATATCAAGATCCGACATTCTTCCTGTGGGTGCTAGCAATAATGGGTTGTTCTACAAACGCAGGATCTGTCTGATGTCCACTGACTCAGAGAAAACTTAATTACTAATAAAATAACTCCCCTGAATATTAACACTGTAAGCTCATAAACGTGCTATGCTGAAGTCCTACCTGCAGTTGCTTTCAGTTAACTACAGGCGCGTGACATCCCAGAAGAAAACTCCCTGCACCAAAACTTCTCCTTGCTCATACCTGCCCATGTCCAAAGTTAAATAATTATGAAGATTCTTTGGGCTGAGACTGCCTCACCTTGGGAGTTTTTTTGCCATTCAGCAGGAAAAAAAAGATATGCTGACCTACAAAATCATGGGCTGCAAATAGCATTTCAACATGTAATAAGACTTCTTCCAGAGCATCTCAAACTGGAAAATGTAATGAGAAGACAGCATCACAACATCAGATTCAATTTAGGTTTGGAATATGAGGGCAAATAAAGGCCACATACTCCTGACAATGTTCAGCATGTGACTAAAGCAAGCTTTTGCTTTTAATTAGTTATGGAAGTAGATATATCCTGAAGTTAACCAAGAGCTTGTTTAAATGCAGGAACTTCACGTACAAAGAGCCAAAAGCTGAAAACCACACACTAAATCACCACTGTCAACATCCCAAGTAACACCTCTCCTGAGCAAAACAGAATTAGAAACAGCCAGTGCTGAAAGCCTTCCTACAAGCCTACTCTGATTGCAACAACAAGCACAGACCTTTGAAGAGCCTGCTGCCTTCTTTCCAGCACTGTTCAGCTTTGAGGGTGATAAGGAAAACATTCTTTATATCACAGCAAATGAAGAAGAAGCTACCAAGGCTCTGGTATGGCATCCAAACCTCTACCATAAAGTTAAGCCAGAGTTTTCCTGCGAAGCCTCTGTGGCTTTGAGTTGGTATTCTGCTGGGAATGAGCCAGATGTATTTTTACCAGACCTCACTACACAAGAAACCCTAGCGTCTAGAGGAATGAGAGTGAGAAACATGGGATAACCTAAAATAAACACAGGTCACTAACAGTTTTAAGAGAGAACTAACAGGGTAACTGAACTTGTTTTATAGAGTGTGTTATAAGGACGAGACTGCCAAAACACGCAACTATCTGTGAATTAGGAACTGCAGTCACTAACCACAGGATTTCTAAGTGTTGCAGCTGTTTCCCCCCTTCTCACAAGAACAGCACTGCATTCTGCCAAAGGATCTTCCCCAGTCCTCTCTCTTTCTAAAGTCTCTGAAAGCAACCTGGGGGAGCTTTATTTTGGCCAGGGGGAGCATTTTTATCAGCTCTGAGAGTGGAGACAGACTGATGGGTAGTTCTACCGCATCTCTTCAAGAAAGTCTGTCAGAATGGCTAAACGTCTTTCTGTCACTGCAGCCCACCTAGGAAAACCTCTGCTGCTGCCTCTTGCTCCACCCCTTCTGAGAGACTTGCAAACAGATGTAGAAAATTCTCCGAGCTTACTCATGTGAGGAAACCACACATAAGAAAACAGAAAATGTGGTGCAAAATAGTTCAGTAGGACACTGTGGCTGCAAAACTGTGGGTTACATCAAAAAGTAACTGAGCTGAAATGCCACATCATCTGGGGATTTGGCGTATAGTCAGAGCAACTCAGTGTGGAGTTATGCATACATCTGAGAGAAATTCCTTTGCTAGCAGGATCGGTTTTTTGGCTCAAGTGAAGTAGCATCACGAAGAGAACAGAATGACTCTAATTTAGCAGAACACCTTAAACAAGGAATACAAAGGGGCTTCCTTACTTTCGGTCTATGTCAGAAGCAGCAGCATAGTGCAAAGGGGTGCGTCCCCAGTCATCTGTTTCATTAATATTGGCTCCTGTTGTCACCAGTGTCTCAATACAGTGGAAATGACAATTTGCAGCTGCATAGTGCAAAGGTGTCCTGCAACATAAGTGACAATTTGTTACCTCCTATTCCAATATGCACCACCAAGTATAATAAGAAATCTTAACTGCTGCATTGCTACAGATTTCCAGCAGTCAATATCAGTGCCTTGTGTTCCTGTGATGAAATGCAAAGTTATGGAAATCTAACAAAACATTGCGTTAACAGGAAGTTTTGGTGCTCCTACAAAGCCTAATAGGATACACACCATCAATCTGTGCCTTGCAAACAGCCTATTTCCAGTGACGGCCTCTGCTGTTGCTCTGTATACATGCTACTTTCTTCCAGTTGGGAGGCAGAGCAAAGCATGGTGTACCTCGCAGCATCTTATTTAGGTGGCATAGCAACACTCATAGCAACACTTCATAGGGAGGAAAGAAACCCCTCAGAGAGGCATGTCGAATCACAGCAATCCTCCCATTGTAACCCAGGTGCTGTCTTGGGCACACAAGCACAAGAATTTAGGCAATGAGAGAAGCAATAAGGAAAAAAAAATGAGCCTGTGATATTTTTAAACCAGAAAAATCAAGAGGGTGGGATGGCTTTTATGTATTTAATGAAGTCTGCACCTGTCTGTCTGGCATATAACTGTGGCAGCAAGAGTTCTGCAGGGAAGGCCAAACTCCTACTTTATTTTACTGTCATTTTTCATAGGGGATATGATTTCCAGACTGAGGCAAGTCTTTCTGCCCGGCCTGCTAGAGTCTTTTCTTTTTAAAATAAGCTTCATCATTTACTTACCTCCCACATTTGTCCTTCTTATTAAAATCTGCTCCACTGCTTTGCAAGAGTTTTATACATTCAACGTTACTGGAAAGAGAAATGAAGAAAACAAAACATGAACAAAACAGGAGTTTACATCCGTATTGCCCCCTGCCTTCAAAATGAGAAAGTTCCTCTATTCTGTATTCTTTGCCATGCAAAACCAGAGTAGAGCCAAATGCAATGTGACATTCAATCAAACAGAACATGAAGCCTTAAAAAGCTAATTCCTTTTCTTTTTTTAGAAAACCTTTAACTTCCCTTTTGCAGAACAAAAACAATAAGTTTCCCAAACAGAGCACTGTAAATGTGATGTAAGTTCAGTGTGTTTGGAGGTTTGCAATGGGAGCTGCACTCCAATGCTTCCCACACTGAACTGGCATTTTATAAGAGAATTTTAGGAGCAAGTTGTTGCTAGCTCATAAAATGCCAGTCCAATAATGAAGAGGTGACATTTAACGAATTCCACCCCCGTTCAGCAAAGCAGTCAACAGTAATCACTTTGCTCAAATCCTGTTTACTTAGTGAGATTTAATCACAAGAGTTACCCTAGGGTAACTCTTTTACATGATTCGTTGACTATTGACAGATTTAAGCACATCTTTAAGTGCTTGGTTGAATAAGAGGCATAGCTATTTGAAGTGATTGTCATATCAATATTGCATTTATATAAGTGGATGAGTTGGACTCTTTTGTATCTGTTGAAGGAATTTACCACATCATAGCTGCTTCTTCGTCTTTAAAGCCAGGTGATTTTTAATAGAAAACAAAACAGCTCAACTCTCACATCTTTGGTAATGCAAGTGAATGCATGTATGACTCCAAGCCAGAAAATGACAGAAAGAAGTGCAGCGCTTTCCAAGACTCCTTGTCATTCACAGGGACAATAAATCACTGGTGTTCACAATCAGATGAGCAGGCCTTTGAAGCATGTTCTTTTCCTAATACTCATGCAACTCCCATTAATATAATGGGAGTTACAGGCATGTGTCAGGAAAAAAATGAATGCCTTTTCTATAGCTCCAGCTCCAGGAAAAAAAGAAGACTGGATGCAATATGTTGGCATATGTTCATCCCTACTCTAATTTGCTATTGCATAAAATAGCTACAGAACACTCACCACAATGTACTAAAAATAAAAACACTTGTTAGTGATGACAACTGCAGTAAACCACTGGAAAAATACGGTTTATTTTCATGAGCAACTTTTGCTTCTTATAAAGCCTCTCCTTTTCTTTCAGACTTCCAGGTTGTTTTTCTTATACTTTTGGGGTGCAGCCTTATTGAACTATACTATAATCATCTCCATCCAAGCAACAGTCATACCCCGCTATAAATGTCAGAGAGGTATCAAGAAGGGTAGCACCATGAGGATAATGAAACAGTATTTGGACCAATTTTAATATTTTTTTGTAACAATAAAAACTTTGTGATACTTGTTTTGGTTCACTGAGAAGAAAAACCAACTCTCAGAAAGACCGCCAAGTGCTTGCTGTGGATGACCATTTCAGCTTGCTATAACCACAGAGAATCCAAGCTGGGTTCTAGCCGAGGCTCCATTTCAGCTGTTTACTGAGCCATGAAGTACTCAACAGAAGAGTCAAAACTCAGTGCTTGCCAAATGCTCTGTCCTTTTGCTAGGTTAACTTCACAGCACTCCACTGACAATTACTTGGAAATATTTAAACTAACTGGATGCTATGTTTACAACTTAAATTGATGCATTTCGTTTTTCATTTGTTTCCATTTCTGGCCTCCCAGCACTTATCAGGAATGCATCACTGTGAGAGAACAACAGTCTTTTGCCTTTCTAATGTGGAGGTTGAGGGTTATTTGTTTGTTCTGGGGCTGTTTTGTTGTTGTTGTTTTAGTTTGTTGTATTTTCTTTTCGTATCTTTTTAATTTGCACCTGAAAAATGGGAATGAGGCAGATGAGCTGCGTTTGGATTCCAGGGTTTCAATATGATGGGCACTACTACATTTTCAGACAGGGACACAGTCCAAAGGTGGATGCCATGAATAACTCCCCTACCAGCAGCATCCCAGGAGCTACAGCTCCTCCTCCTTACTCACTTTGTCCCAGGTGCTGGTGATTTCCTGCTGATTGCTGGCCCTCAGCAATGGCTGTGGTCAAAAGACAGACCTGGGTGATTATGCAGTACCCCTCATCTAAAGCTGAGGCAGTCTTTCCGAGGCCATGAAGTTTTACCCTATGCCTGAAACCCATGCTTCAAATTGCCTAGCTCTCTGCAGTAGACAGAACCAGACCATCTCCTTTACTTTGCAAGCAACCCCTACATAAGGGCAGTGGCAAAAGACAGCCTCAAGTGACCCAAATTTGACATCAGACTGCTTTGCTTCCCTTGCACCACAATAAATTCCTCTGTGGATGGCACAGTCAAGTTGGCTGGCACCAAACCTGCAACGAAGCCACAAAATAACTTACAACAGCTACAGTGGTAGCTACTCACCCTCCTGCAGCGGCAGCATGGAGGCATGTTCTTCCAAAGCTATCTGGGGTGTCTATTTCAAAGCCTGCAGACAGCACGTGCTCATTACTAAACAAGGACACTATGCTATACTTTTGTCCTAGTTAAACCACAAGAAACATTGCAGAGACAGAAAAATCAGTTAGTTGGGAAAGAAACAGAACACAAGCAACTACAGTCAGAAAGAGGTTGTCAGGGGAACGGCGAGCAGCTGCTCCATCCAGTTTGGCAGCTCTATAAAAAGAGCTGCAAAGTCGACGAGCATCTATTTCCACATCCAGCTCCTCACCACATCCCTATTTAAAACAGTGTGACAGGCATTTATGAGGCAGATACTTATCAAGAGGACTGCAACAGCAGGACATGAAGACAGAAAACATGGAAGAAATGAGGAAAAATCACAGTCAGACTTTGAAATGGGGCCATTTTTATTGCATGCGGTTTTCAGGTTGAAAAGAGCCTTCCAGGAGCACTTGTTGATATTCAAAGGTGCACAAGGCCAAAGGATATAAACCTGGCAGTATTAAATCTGGTCATGTGGAGCTGCTTCTCCTCCTTTCAGATCTAGTGGTCAAGGCCAAAATACACCAAGATTTAATGGAATGGGTATGCAATTACCATTTTCCACGCTTTATCCTACGGGGCTCAAGTTTAGGGGAAAAAGTCATTGCAGGAGATTTTAGGTGTACAGAAACAAAGCAATTTTCTAGAAAAAGTGTGTGATCTGCCTTGTGGTTTTTTAATTCATGGGAGCTCTTGCCTGGAAAGAAAGGATTCGGGATTTGGCACCTGATGATGCCTCTTTTGTAACACTTGCATCAGCAAGCTCCTTCTGCTTTGGGCTCTGGTGAGGATCCCGAGAACTGCTCTCTCAACACTACACTTTTCACTCATTTCCCATCTCACACTCACAGAGCTTTGGCCAGCCTAACTCCTTTACTCTGTCCAAATTCAGAAGCACACTTTAGCTGTATCTGGAATACTCCTCATAAGTGAAATGTAAATACCCACGAAAGTGCAGGTCCCAAGGAGATAATTTCCTGAATTATTCCTTTGAGGAAAAGAACCCAAACCAGGACAGCATCTCACAGTCCTACAGCTTGGAAAAAGGGTCCTCAATTTCCTCCCTCCTCCTGTGAACTAATATAAACTCTCTAAACCTGGCAGGAGAGAGGAATTTCGGGCATGAGCAATACAGGATAGGAGGAAGTACCAGCATGCCGTTAGGAAAGCCTTGTGTGCTCCTGTACATTACACCACACAGGCGAACACAACAGCACAGGAAGTCTTTCATTTGAACAACCCACAACAATGAGTATAAAAGGGGCCACAAGCAGCAGAGACACACACTACTGGAGCTCCACAGACACTGTGGGATTTACTTACCCGATGACAACAACTTCCTGCAGCAGTCTGAGTGAGCATTCAGTGCTGCTAAGTGTAAAGGGAACATGTTGTGGATCCCACACCTGAAAGGCACAACAAGCCTCATTACACAGTGATGTGCAAACGCAGGTTACACACAGACATGACACATGAAAAGCTCCTTCCTCAAAAGCAATGGTTTTTATCCTTTCAAGGAAGATTCTTCCTTGGCTCCTGCCATTTATTTTTATCTGTATTTCCTTAGCAGCCTTCTTGGGAGTTAAAAATATTCTGATACAGCAATATCTTGGCTTTAGGCTTTGAACAGAATGTGGCAGGAAGGTTTCTAAAAATTCAAGGCGAAAGCCAAGGTAAGGGGGGAAGCGAGAGAGCAGATATTGCTTGGAGTCAACTTCCTGGTGTGGGATGCACGAATTTCTGCATCAGCCACGGATACTGCAACTGCCATTCCGAGGTATCAGTAAATGCCTAAATCTTCTTAGTATTTTTTCTGAAACGCATTTTTCCTGAAGTTAACATCCTTTGGAGAACTCTTATGTGGGTTTTCAAAGCCTCCACTTCTTCCCTCTCTCTCTGTCCCCTGGGGTTAGGGTAGCTGAAGGCTCTTCTTCACACTTTCCTTTAGGCTGCTGTGACACACACAGTTTTCTTCCCACATCCTAAGAACCAAACATCTGATTTTCCTACTTGCTCCAGCTACTCTCTTCACACTCCTTTTCAATTCTTCCCCTTGTTCAACACATGACTCTTTTCAATTACAATAGAAACTTCTCAGAGCAGACACGCTTGGTAAAAAAGGTAGGCACCTATCATTAGGCTAAATCTCTACCAGGCAACCACATAGTATTTAAACAAGCTGAGCACTCAGCAGCCTTTATTAATAACAACAAATGATCCCAGTTCAGTCCCTAAGCACGCCACTGTTCACAGTCTCAGAAGACTTTTGGGTTTGGACATCTTGGCCTCTGTCATTTAGCATTGTTTTGTGAGAAGCATCTTGTTAGTCTAGAAATACAATTCTACCGGCAGTCCTCCAAGTGCACATAAACACAGAGCCTCTGAAACCAACTATCTCAATAAGATAATCATCTCCTGCCTGCTTCAGCAGATATATTTTTGACAGATTACAAGCTCTTGAACAATAGCAGATGGATTCATATCTGCCCTTCATTTCTAGAAGACAATTGGTGGATGGGTGAGTATGATCACCTCGTGGAAGAGGATGTCAGATAGGGATCCAAAGATGAAGGAACTTGTCTTTCTGCAAGACTCACAGTAAATCATAATAGCTTACAAAGCTTTAGACAAAAGTGAAGGTGGGGGTTTATAAACGCACTTTACCCTCTCCAACACTTTATACATGAATAAGTTTGGCTTGTTTTTAAAAAGCTTACTGTTTCCAGAACCCACAGGTTCATCTTTCCTCTCCCTTCACACTAAATGTGCCCCCCTCACTGCTTCACTACACTATAGAGTGACATGTGGTGCTGTACAGATTCTAATTTTGCTAGTGTCAGCAATCTACATCTTAGAGTAAATATGTTAAAAGATGACCTGACAGCCTATTCTTTGAAAGGAACAGCACAAGTGCCACCAAACTGCTGTATCTGTATAAACAGACTGCATTTTTCCACTGTGAATTCATTTATTTAAGCTAACATTGGACATTCTGTATTGCTGTGCTTCTTCCTACACCCATTTCTCTCTATCTCCTCCTCCACCTAGTTACCTGAAGCAGTACTTTTCTTCTTTTAAGTCAAGATTTCCACTCAGCACATGATTTGGTCAGTTTCCATCAAAAATCACTATCTGCGCATCTGCTAACCAGTGTCACACTTCCGTACTGCTGTTCACACTGGTTCCTCCCATGACTTACACACTTTCCCCTTTAAATGCAGTTGCCTCAAAGGCTGACTGATCTGTCTGCAGTTGATGCTAACAGCACTGCAGAACTGTCACAGCTCAGTTCAGCCAGCGTTATTTACATGCAGCACATATGAAAGCCCATTCCCAGCATTTCAATGCTCCTTGTTCAGCACAGACAGTAGCATCATTTGGATCTGCCTCGTATCTTAGAGACAACTTCTTATATCACTTATTTCTGCTGCCGGAAAAAGTATTTAATTTGATCAGTGTTCCAGTCACCCAAGTATGAAATAGAAATTTCTAACTGGATAATCCTGATTCCAAGAGTGGACTACCCCACTGCATCTCATTTTCCCTTTAAACCTCAAGATAAGAGAATTACTGTACTGGAGAAAGAGCTAGGAAAAATACACATCTGTTTGGACACCAATATCTTCATTCTGGCTATGTTAATAAACCCCAGTGATGGTAGCTGAAGCCTGTGGAATTTCATTATCCATGCCATTTGAAGAGCTGTTCCACACCAGTCTGCCTGGTGACAGTTGTACTTGATAAAGGAATATGACCAAATGTGCCACCTTCTTAAACACCATCAAGTAAACAAATAAGTACCAAAAGCTGCAAGTATCTTTAAAATCGAAACCAGCTCATTTGCATCTGCAAGCAGGTTTTCCTAACTAGGCAAGTCAAGAAACATCACCCATTCCTATGGTAGGTTCTAGGTAGAGAACTCCTAAATTATATTTAACAGACATGTGGAGGTAGCCACCAAAACCTGACATTCATTAAATCAGATGCTGCTATTAAACACCTGGTACATATTCATACATCCCTCATGACACTGTATTATTTTGGTCTTATACCGTTTCTTTACCTTCAGGTTTGCTATTTTCTTTTGTCAGATCATAAGAACCTGAAGATAACAAACCAATACTCAAGTACTCTTAAAAATCAAGCACTCGTCAATGTCTGAGTAGACAATACTTATCATACTGTGGGTGCAGTCTCGACCCATGCGCAAGACAAAAGAATTGAACTGAAGCAGAAAGCACTAACAGCATTTAGGAATGTGTAATTTCAACTCCTGGTCCTTCTATTGAAAAAAAGACTCCCAAACTCACAAATCAGATAAAAGCAGTCCTATTACTTCAGCTACCTGAATATCAGAAACCGTGCTACATCAAGACAGGCTCTGCTTCTGTTGAGATCAGAAATACTTAGTAACACCTGCTTGGCAATACTGCATTTATATTGATTATTCTATGTCATATCAAAAGATATAAATGAATAATCACCATGTCTGACAGGCCACTAAACATTAAGCTAGTTTAGATACTAAGGAATATGCTCACAATACCCTCGGAAAGCATGTGAATTTTTTTCAGTTATGTTTCCTATACAGATTCATTGCAATGGACTTCTTATATCTTTACGCGATCAAGATGCACTTTACATACATATATCTTTCATGTATGTTATATATCACTGTGCCACATCAATGCTGTAGGACAAAGAAGCAGTACTTGTAACCATGTAAATGGGCACAATAGGAACTTAGCAGGGTTTCCTTCCCCTCCACACTTCTCACGTGTTCATATATTAGCCTCATGTCACTCACTGAAGTACAGCACACTTGTGCTTATGCTTATCCCTTTTAACCTTCACACTTCAGAACCTGAGAAGTAACTGTGTTTCCAGGTATCGGACATAACACTTGATCATCAGAAACAGCTCCACTTCAGCCACTTACTTGGCAGTATCAGCTCCACTGGTTATGAGGGTGTTAATCAAAAGCTCATGTCCGTATCTTGCAGCCACATGTAGAGGGGTGTTACCATCCTTATCAACACAGTCGATTTCCCCTCCTGCAAAAGACATTTTCATACAGTTCAACACTGAAAGATTAAGCATGAATCAGTGACCACAAAACGTTATTTCTCTGTAGCAAGTGCAGCATCACCAATCCTGCCACAGAGACACTAAATTTCAGAGACCAAGAACCAGCACATAGCAAGCTGCTAGCTGTCAGCCACTGGTACTGAACATGGTCTGGCAGCAGCACCTTCACCTCTCTCTCCAGCTACAGTGGTGGAGAAAAGTGGTGCGAAACAGGTGAACAGGATGATATACCACGGTCAAGTACATGATTCAGACTTGCTGCTCATCTAAAGGCACAAATGGATGCTTTGAATTAAACTAGCAAAATAAACTGCTGAAACTACGCCCTCATTCATAAAAGCACTGCCACTCAACCTCACCTGTAAGACAGCAATGTTCGAGTTTGCTCCAGAGGCCAGCAGGAACACACTGCAAACAACAAGCAGGTTGTGTGCCTTTGCTGTGCCTTACCAAAGAACAACCAAACAGTGCTTAAGTAGAACTGTTACAGTATAAACCTGTCATCTTGTGGTTTATGCTCACAAGCAGGAAAAATATATTATTTCTTTCTTCTCTGCCACAGCTTTTGACCCACACAAGATTGCTATCAGGCCCTTGTTTTCTTTTTGGACCAAGGGACTGCAACTTTTTCAGTCTCTCCTTGTAAGTCAGGTTTGCTGCACGCCAACTGGCTTACATCCTTCTGGAAGTGAAATGTCAAAAGCCAGAAACAGTACTAGAGCTGACATCTCCTAATGCTGAGCTGAGCAAAATGATTACTTCATGCCTGCTGGCTACGCTCTTATCTATACACCCCTGTACATTGCACAGCACCATGTACATTGTTGATCATTTTTCTAAGCACCATGACACTGTTGACTTGTGGTCACAAGCTTCTGACCTTCTGCAAGCCCCAGATCCCTTCCTGAGGAGCTGCCACCCACCTGGCTATTGTCATTCTGAACTCGTCCAATGGATACTCCTGCTTGTGTGGGATCCTTGCTTTGCTTTACTTGCATTATAACTTCTGTCTCCAATTTTACAGGATCATTTTCCATTCTGAATCCACCTTCTGCCAAACTAACAGTCTCTTCCAACCTCATGTTTTCTCCAAATGTTAAAAGCACATTTTTCTATTCCTCTGTCCAAGTTGTTAATGAAAATACTGGACAGTTCCAGGCCCAGGAGGGAAACTGAACACAGCTTCACTACACCTTCCATTTCAACAACAATCCATTTATTACTAATCTCTGAGTGTAGTTTTTCAACAAGTTATGCACCAACACTGTGACATTTTAATACCCCACTGGTTTTCTATGAGAATACTTTATGAAAGCATACAAAAAGTCTTGCTAACATCAGGATATGATAATATTTACTGCATGTCCACTATACACAGGAGATAACAGGCCATAACTGCAACAAGAAGAGTTCTAGTATAGCATTATACAGCATTTTCTACTGTAGATAAAGATCAGTGAAATTCTGGGACAGTTTCCCTGGGGTGAAACCGCCCTCAGCGGAGATCTCCACAAACATTACTTGGCCACAGAAAAGTCAGAGGACTATGCTGTGATCACAAAGCCTACTACCCTGCAGCAGAAGAGAATTAGGATGTTTTGGCATCTTCTGCTCTTGAGCAATCTATGCCAGATACTGCCCACTCCTCCCAAAGTGTTTTCAAACAGTTTGTGCCTTTGCTCATGTCAGAATTTTTGGCTGACCTATGTGAAATTCTGCAGCTTTGCTTTTTCACCATTTTTAAAGATGGGTGCTACATTTGCAATCTTCCAGTTTAAAGCTTAAACCACAACAAAAGGTAATCAGTTCTTCCTCTACAAGTCACTAGAGACAGCAGCCAGGAATCGAGATATCTTTAGTCAGCTCATTAAGTACTGCAGAATGAAACTCCATTTCTTAAAGTCATTGACATTTCTCTCTTCCATGATAACCCATGGCAATGAGGCATAAGGTCACTTGCAACCAGATCTGTGCACAACATTAAATTAGAGGGACAGCAAACGACGAAAGAAAGAAAAGCGAAACCCAAGTAGCTTGAAGAAGAGTAGAGGCGTGAATGACTGATGAAGAACTTCCAGTCCTTTCACACACAAATACAACAGAGAGCAAACAATGGCTCTAAGTCAGAGACCATATTTGACTAAACAGCTAAAAACTGCACTACAGCAGTTTCTTCAGTTTGCCCAAACTCCTTTTATTATGACTGTTTTACTTATGCAAGAAGAGATATGACAACAGTTTGCATGATGACATGAAAGAAACATGATGTACTGAAGACCTCCATTTTAACATACAATTGTGTGTAAATATAGGTGTCACTACATTTACAGTGTAACTGTTCAGCCACCTTCAATATCTTACACTTAGGTTCCAAGTTAGGGATTTTGGAAAACAACTGAACCAAACCACGAACCACAGACCATCCTGTCTGGTATAGTGGCCAAAACTGGGAAGCATAAGTGACCAAGCAGTAATAGCAGCCTCTGTCAATCAGAAACAGGCCTCTGCCAGATCTCCAACAATAATATTTGTTATACTTTGTAGATTTCTTGGGCAAAGGAGATACCAGATAAATGACTGATAATCAGGAATCCTGGCTATGCCAGAACAAACAGGTTGGCAGTGGTCCACCCTCCTGAGTATTTATTCAACACTTAATGAAGACAGTGGCAAGGCGTAGAGCTAAAGGAGGCGAGAGAAATACAGTTACTGAGTGAAGGATAGAGAAAATGGTCTGAATTATAAGAACATTGAGGCTCCCAAGGGAGAGCAACCATTTTTTTCCCAGTTTTTAAGTAATTTGAGAAAGAAAGTTGTGCCTGCTTCTCAGCAGAAGACCTAAATACAGCTTTGAACTCTTGTTTTCAGGTTAAGAATCACAACAAATCAGCTGGACCACTGACAGCTAGAGGAATAAGGGATCCTGTTAACAACCAAAATCTCAACTTGTAACGACATACTGGAATGAGAGCTGTCAATGCAGCTCAAAGCCAGAAGCTGAAGGAGAGCTAAGCAGCTCTCGGAGCAGACCTTTGGCACCCTGGGTGAGAACAACTAAACGCTGCAACCTTGGAAATGCCTGATCTTTTGGAGAATCATTAAACAAGCACAGAAACTCACCATTCTGAATGAGAGTCTGCGACCGCGTGAATCTCCCATGGACAGCCGTCATGTGCAATGGGCTCTTCCCATCCTTACTCTAACAGAAACAAACCAGAAACCCAACCATTTAGCATGTAAAGCAGTGGTAACAATTTGAAGTCTCTCAGCTCAACATCCTACAGACAAAACCTCCACTGGCTTCAAAAGTCTGTAGGACTGAAGCTATACATGATGATAAATGCAGAAGGTATAAGCATACAAGCAAAATAGTTCCTCAGCAATGAGTAGCAAAGGGGCTGGAGTAGAGCATGACTTTACAGGCTGCACACAATACATGCTAGAAACTACAGCTTTGTAACATATTATCCTTTAATATGATTTTGAAGTAACATTTCCAATGCAGTCAATATTTTCCCTAACAGAGGAAGCATAAAATTAAGTAGGCCAGTCTCTGAGGGATTCAAGAACTATATCCTGTTTATCAATCTGCATTTTATAGATACATCCCAGAATAAAACCCATTATATTAAAAAGTTTTGGTTAATAAATTTCCATGTAATCAAAAATACGATGTCTACAAAATACCATTAGAAAACAGGGAAGGCATGTGAAAGGAAAGGTACAATGAGTAAAGATTAATGGTTTTGGCTCTAGAGAAAGAAACTGAGATAGGGGAAGCAGAGGAGCTGAGAAAACAGCAAGGAAAGGGTAGCAGTCTCACTACTCACGTCACTTTGCATTTACTGGCATGGGGATTTTGCACTCCTTGGCTAGCACAATCCCTAATTTCATTTTAACAATTCTGAGTTTAAATAATGCACTGGCTACTGATCTTAAGGGACTCGCGTTAAATGCTAAGAGACCAGTTTTACAGATGTGCAACTGAAATACACAATTTAAAGTACAGCAGTCAAAATCTTATATGAACTCAGAGATGTCAAGTTTTCCATTATGCATACCAGTACCCTCTGCTGGATAACAGCAAGGCCCTTTCAGCTTCATCAAGATGCATCAATTATATCTCAAGAACATTTAGATATCCTAAAAGAATCAGACTTTGTAAACTCAGGCTCTAAAACAGGTAAATAAACAACCTTTAGATTTTACTTCCCCAGGAAAACCAAAAGGAACTCTTTAGAACCAGGTTTAATTAAATCCATACTGTAGGGGAAGGAAAACACCAGCAAGTAATAGCTCCTTGACTTACCACCACTACCCAAGATAATATTTTGATAGAGCTCCTGGGAGTAGTGATTCATGCCTTCAGGTGAGTGGCTGGCCTAGAGTTTAAAGCTGCCATTATATTTATTAAGGTACCAAGAGCTCCTCTGCTGGGAAGCAATCTCATTCAAACAATTTAACAATTAACTTCCTCAGCATCACTCTACTTCCATCAAGGATTTAAAGCCATGCTGTCCTTGTTATTAGAGTTTCCAGTCTCCTGAGATATGTAAAACAGGATAAAGTAAAACTGAAGAGCTGCAATGTAAGTTTTACCTGAATGTTAACATCTGCCCCATTATTCACTAGTAGTTCAAGACACAGTGCTCCGTGAGTAGAGGCAGCAGCGAAATGCAAGGGAGTGAATCCATTATTATTAGGCTGATTTACGTTAGCACCGTAGTCAATCAGCTCATTAACAACAGAGTCCTGACCATTATAACAGGCAATGTGAAGTGCAGTATTTCCATAGATGTTCATTTCATCAATCTAAAATGAGACAAAGAGATGTAGTTAAAATTACAGACACAGCTAACCGTTTTACATAACACATCACATACTGCAAATGGAAATAGCTGGAGGCTTGACCTGTCACAGGGCATATTTCTCACCAGCAAATTTCATTGACAAAAATATACTCCCAGAGAGATTAATTTGGAATGCTTTACCTTTACTATTATTAACTTTTTATCCTACTTGCCATTTCTAAAAGCCAGTATGCTTATACTGATAGCAAGGCTATGTAATGACAGTGATGGTGACAAAAGCTGGAAAGTCTTTACATGTAAGTAGAATAAAAAGCTCACAATCCTTATTAAAAAGTAATTAAAACACTGACTATAGAATTTCTGTGAATAGAATCAGGCTTAAGAACTCTTTTTACAGATTTCCTTTGGGAAAGGAATGAAGGTGTCTGAGTGAAGGGACGGTGAAACTGCAGAGACTTCAATTAGAAACCACTTTCGGTAGCTCAGCATTCTAAAGATGTAATTAAGATTATGTGACTTCTTGATGACCAGCTTTGTATTCAACTGCTGTTCTGTAAAATAGGATAAGACAGATTGTACAAAAGATCCAGCAGTGATGTGAATACCTTTCCACAAAATAAGGCTTCTCAAAGATCACACCCCCAGTGGTGGAGAATGTGGAAGTTAAAGGTAGCTATGAGCATAGTACTGCTAATAACAGGAAACACCTTCAACTGCACAGTTTAGAGTCTGTGAACATGGACTTCTGACACTTTTTTGGCAGTTGAAAATGCCATGGCAAATGCAATGGCTTTATTTGACATCTCTGATTAACCAGTGCAGGCTCTTCTGGTCATTTCACTGCTGCTTTGAACCACTGACTTGACAATATTACATTAAGAGAAGTCTGTGCCCTGAAAAAGTTCTTTTCCAGAGTTAAAGCCATCTTTTCCTTCCCTCTGTCAGCTACAGAGGAAACACAGGCCCTAAACTTAAACAGCCTGGACCGCTGTTTAGTAAAGTTTGCAGTGTATAGGTTGAGAACAACCATTCATCATATCAAGGGAAACACTGAGCCAAGGGAAATTTCATTATTCCATCTTCCTCTGCAGGAACAGCATGTATTTCCTGATCTCTTCAGCAAGGTGGCCTGGAACTTACTGTCCATATCAGACACTTTTTATTCCATAATGTTTCCTGACTCTTGAACTAATAAACCACATGAAGCACAAGGTGGTACAGAAAATGGGAACAATTTTCTTTAGAAGACCTGCCAATATCTGCAACAGCATCCATAATAAAGACGATAACAATATCTCAAATATGGAGCAACATGGAAGCCACCAAGAGAACATTATCACATACCTCTACCCCCAGGTTAAGGAGGTGTTTCACAATGTTAATCTGCCCATTGGATGCAGCTGCATGAAGTGGGGTGTAACCCTTCTTGTCTTTACAAGTCACTTCTGCACCATGATTAATCAGTAAGGCAACAACTTCCAGGTGACCTTCAAAAGATGAAAGATAGTAATCAATTAATATACCATCCTACAGCATCACTTCTCCCAGATTACTTCTTTCTTGTTAATGCACTGCCCCTTTTGCTGCTGTTTCACAATGCAGTAAGTTTTATAAGGGGAAAAAGCCACAGTTTTATAATGGGAAAAAAAGCATTTTCCTTGTCAAGAAATCCATGCATTCACCATCACCAGATGTGTCAAATTTCTCCTTCCTGCATTAGTTTTCCAGTCATTAAAAGAACAAAACCACACCTCTTTCCTATTTATTTCTCTAAAAATAACAGTTTGAAGTTTATTCTCCCTGTTAAAGAAAGAACAGTGAGCACAGGAGCATGACAATACAAAACAGCATGCTGTTGATGTCATCCGCAAACATAACTTATAACACTTGTTGGTTTTCATTAGCAATACAAAATGACTTTAATAAATGATAAAAAATGAAGGTATCTTCTTTTCTAGCACCACTGAGGCCACAAAAAGCTAAATTTCAACGGAGTGCAGCATTTGATGCAACGCCTATCAATACAAACACAAGATTTTCTACTGAATCCGCTGACCTTTGGATCAAGTTTTTGACTCTTCAAAACTGTATCATTAACACAAAACTGTGCAAAAAATCTTGAATATAGGTCTAAAAATGTTTGAATGTAAAATCGTAGTCTATACACACATACTCAGTTTGGAAACTAAAATAACTGCAATAGCCTCAGCGTCACAGAGATTGAGAGCTGACTGCCAGATCGATGGGACATCTGTCCTCAGGAGTGAAATGCCTACCACTGACTTAGGATCTCCCTACAGAATGTAGGGGAAGGCCTAAGCATCTCAAAATGCAACCTATAACCCACCAGTATGTCCAGCTTCCTCCTCTTCCTGAAGGTCTCAAACCAACTGGCCTGCTTTCCATGATACTGCCCTAACCACCAATATTAAATCAAGGCTAACTGAGGAATAGTCCTTTTTGCATCACATTGAAGCAAAGCTGTCTTAGAATTAAAAATCTATTATATCAAACAGCACATAAAGTTGTGCACCATCTGAGTTGTACAGCACTTTCCTGACAGGCAGTTCTGGTCATGTGCAGGATGTAGGAAACTTTATGGACAAAGTCTGAAGCGCCCAAAGATATTTAAGGATTCAAGAAACCACATAAGGATAAGATGCTTGGGTCTCATTATCTAAATTCTGTCCAAATTACACCACAGACTCCTAAATAACATTGATAATTTAGGCCTTAAATGTTATCTAAATATTTTGAAAAGTACATTATGCATTACTGAAAATAATAAAGAGCAAAAGAGACGTGGAACTGCACAGCACAATGTAAGTCCTTTTGCCTCTACAGAGTGAAGTTCAAAGCTCTCTAGCTCAAAAGCCAAATCACGTTCATTGGCAAGAGTCTCGCCATCTGTCTGTGTACATCAAAAAATGCATAATATGCTTTTCCCACAGTCTGAAATCTCCTATTCTCTCATTTCCAAAAGTGCCAAGATTAACATCAAGATTTGACAGGTCAAATGAAAGAGTTGCTGGCTGAGGGCACACAGCACCTCACCCATTATTATCTGGAATATACTGCTTGGCCAACAAAAGCTCTTGGACAAGCATGACGACTATCCCAGTATCTTGTTCTGGTATTTTTAAATTATAATGTCCCACTGTAATAAAGTCTCCTTTAACTTGAAAGAAATTATAAGGTCAATTGATTTAATTAAGGATAACATCACTGATGTTCTGAACAGATGGATCAGTTGCTCTTGTCCCTTCTGGAATAAAAGACAACAATTTGTTCCTAACAGGAAGAAAGCCTATGAAGCACTTCCTAACAGTATCATAACTTAGCTACTTACAAACATAGATAAACAGCAAAAATTATGATTGCATTTATCTGCCTTTTATATAAAATAGTTTTTAGCAAAACCTGAAACAAATGTAACAAATATCATGTATTTTTTCAAGCCCAAACATATTTCAGACTGGAATTAGAGTCAGGATGAAAAGCCCAAAATGAAAAAAGCAACACAAAAAGACCACAATTAACCACGTTAGAAAGGAAATCACAGCCAAGTCCTCACCAGCTATAAAACCATAAACAGTGTGTATTTAGACCAGCTGAACCCTCCCCTCTTCAGGGTACATATAACACTCACTTTCCATGGCCAGGTCTGCTCTTGTCCATTTTAAAACATGTTGTTGATTTGTGAACAGGAAATTAAAAAGAAGGAGCAACAGTGCAAGCCTTACCCATGTACGCTGCCCAGTGAAGAGCTCTTCTGTCCTTTTTGTCAAAAGCATTGATGTTTGCTCCCTTGGCTAAAAGCAAGTTCACCATCTAGAAGTAACAACAAGTAAACCAACCGTGTAGATCAACAGTTTATAACAAATAATTGTAGCAATAAAGTTGGGATCACAAAATCCTGCTTTTGAATGATTAATCTGTGAATTACACAAATACCGTTCAAAGCCGAGTGCATTAATGACAAGGACTGGTGATGGTCACAAGTAACCCAGACAAGTTCTGTGTCCAGAGAGGGGGCTGAGAGCATGCAGGGTGCTGCTACACCAGTGTGCTTCAAATTCAGCTTGGCAAACAACCTGTAAGTAAAGCAGGCCTGGAAGAGAAACATTGCTCCTAAAACCAATTTAAGTGGTTATCTTGGGGATTAGGACAAGATTCCTCCAGACATGAGGTGACAAACCCTAAAATCTGCATGATCTTTCAGCAAGGAGTTCCTATTTCTTGCCATGCCATGGTGATTTTTATTAAATCATCATGTGCCATGGTGGTGTGGACAGGCACCAGGCTACTTCATATGACACTGGCCTTTAAGACAGCATTGCTAGGAGATGAAATGCTGCTTTCCCCATTGCCAATCATCCAACGTTAAACATAAGAAAAATCAGGGGGGCAAGGAAGGGGAATCGAACAGAAAACACATTCAACGACTCTTTTTCTGCAAAACATTCTAAAATAATGGATCACAGAGCTAGGTGATCATATTCCTCTTGCGCACTGCTCTGCCACAGAGACAGGCAAATAACAGCATACATTCAGTTAACATTTCTAGTATTCTCTATCCAAAAGCTCAGGAGCTTTAGGTTATGATGGTTAGACTCAAGCTTTACTATCTCTTTCCTACGGTGCAGTATTTTAAAGGCCAAATACCATCATAATTTTACAGGAACTACCATTCCTCTTCTTTTTTTTAGTCACAGTACAACTGATCAACTTCTGTTGACAGAAGCTTTCTAGTCAAGTCTGAGTTTTTATTCCGTATCTAGATCTTCAGGTGTGGAACTGGCATACAGGATCCTTGCACCTGGATCTAAAGACATCAGCAAAACCCTTTACATAGGGGCTTTATTTACAAAAATCTGGGGGGTTTTCATGTAGAAATAGTAATTAGGCTGGAAGGCTTCGCCTGCACAAGGTAAGTAGAAAAACCAGAGGCACATTTTTTAGAAGACTAATTAGAAAAGCAGACTGACTGGGTCTCACGTAGCTGAACACTTCTTCAGTATGAAATGGATCCACTGGTTTTCCCTTGCTATTCTGCCACTTTTATTTTCCTAGGCAGTCAAGCTCAGAAAAGCCAAGGACACACTTGAGTTGCCAGCCTGTGGCACAGCCGGCTCTCTAAGTCTGCATGCACATCTCACTTGCGTGCTGGCTCTGCACAGGTACTTTCCAGTCACTGTTTCATTTCTGCAGGTAGGAAACGTCCCACAGTTTGCACAGCAGCTGAATGATAGGAACTGGGGTCAGGGATACGGGGCTCAGTCTAGACCCAGCCACAGCAGGTCAACTGTTTGAACCGGGAAATCAACTGATCAATTATGCTCTCAAACAACTTACCTCAATGTGGCCATTCAGCGCCGCATGGTGCAGTGCTGTCCGCCCACCTCGGTCAGAGACATTGACGCTACTCAGCATGGGGATGATGACCTCCGCACACTTCACTGCCTTGTTTGCAGCCGCCACATGCAATGGTGTCTGCCAGTTCTTGTCCCGAGCATTGACGTCAGCCGAGTGTTTAATCAACACTTGCACTGCTTCCTGCAATGGCAACACAGTTATATCTATGCTTTTTATAAGGGCATGTAATGACAGGACAAGGAGCAAAGGTTTAAAACTGAAAGAGAGGAGATTTAGATTAGACATTAGGAAGAAATTCTTTACTATGAGGGTAGTGACACAATGAAACAGGTTGCACAAAGAAGTTGTAGATGTCCCATCCCTGGAAATATTCAAGGTCAGGCTGGATGAGGCTTGGAGCAGCCTGGTCCAGTGGAAGGTGTCCCTGCGCATGGCAGAGGGTTGGAACTGGATGATCTTTAAGGTCCCTTCCAACCCAAATCATTCTATGAGTCTATTGCAAAGCAGTTTGAATAAACACACGGAACACCTTCTCGACAGTTCAATCATACTACCTATGCGTATTATTTATGCATATCAGACATGGCCAGGAGGAGGGAAAAAGAACATTTATCAGAACAACCTTCCAGGCCAGAGAAATGGTATTGTTGATTCCAATGGCAGAGTGCACATCACCTCTGCTCTCATTTAAAGCACTGTCCTCATAATCAAACTTTCCCAATTTGGTTTTCAGATGTACAAAGCTGCCTATGCAGAGAGCCCAGCCTGTTCTGCCGATTAAGTACCTCTACTGTCATAATCGTGCTCTCACTGAAGAAATAAATGTACTTATTTGAACTCACTGTTACAGAGATTGTTTGCAAAATAAAAAGCACATGATTTTGGACAGCAAAATCATAGTAGATTGCTGCAAGTTTTATTTATAAACAGGAAAAAGGAGAAAATAAAACAGAATATGCAAAAACAAGATTTTAGCTCTGCAGAAACATGAGAATCACAGACAACGGTAGATGCTGGCGTCCCCAAGTTAGCATTAGCATTCCTTCCCTCCCTGAGGGCTATGCACAGGCCAAGGGTCTTCACTGCAACATCCATTCTGTCAGCTTGAGACCAAAAAGTATCTTTTAAAGTCAATTTTGTTGGTTTAAAAGTTAATATTTCCCACTGAGAAAATGTCCTGTTTTCTCTTGAGAGGCTGTCTCACTGGAGAACTCACAACTAGTTCTTTTCTGCTTCTATTCATGCATCCACCACTGAGCAAGTCAGATGGCAAAACAAGTCTCTCTCAAAACTACGTTTCTTCCTTTTTCCCCACAAACAGAATACAAAAGAACCTCTGGAGCACAGTAGCATTCAAGTAGCCTTGTCTACTAATTACCACTCACAGCTGGTAAGTTGTGATCGAGCAGGGGAGGGCCCTAGTCCTACATGGTACCTTATTCTTTTGCCACAAACTGAAAAGTTTTCTGGAAAGCCCAGCCAAAATCTTAATGAATGACAAACACATACAGTGTGTTTACATAGCACTTTTGTATCCTGAATGGCCCAGGAGAGTGCCTGCAGTCTGTAACAACAGTACATCCATTACTAGGAGTTTCAGTTCTTTATCCTCAACTGAACTCCGCAATTTCATTTTCTGCAGCCATCTCTCAAACTGTCCTCTAACAGATTTGTTCACTTAGCAACACTGCAGCTCTTACACCACCAATAATGATTTATCACTGCCGATGTCTCAACAGGATTTTGGTTTTTAATTACAGGTCTACTGTTTTAAAAGTCATGTAAATGCAATTCACTGGAGACCTGCTCAGCTGGGACATGAAGTCAGCAGGAAAATTCATGCACTTTGGCTCTTACCAAAGGAAATCTAAAAAGTTAAAGGAGAATTTTTAGAAGTAAACAGTAAGGAGTAAAAAGTACACGCTAAAAATATTTATAGACTTAAAAAAACCCAGCAACCATTTACATGTTTTTGCTTACTTCTACATATCTGCTGCTCCATCAGATATGGGATCAAAATGTTAAAGTCCTGATGGAGAAGTTTTAATTTGATTGCTTGTGAGAGCATTTTTTATTAACATATCTAAAAGTGTACGCAGTCCACAGCTATGGTGTAAGTCTCTAACAGCTATCTCAAGTTATCAGAGTGAAATCTCTTCAAAGCAGGTAAGGCTGAAAGCTGCTACATCCATTAACAATCCTACACAGACACACCTGAGGGTTGTGGATTTGTAAATAAACATTCAAAATACTTAAAGCCCACTTGAAAACTCATTAAGTCTTAAGTAAAAATGGGCTCATGCTTTTAATAAACCTATAAAAAAGTGCAAGGAGACAGCTTCTGAATCCTTTGTAGGAAGAAAGCTTTGTAGCAAGAGATTGATAATAAAACTTAAAGCTTGGAGGTGACCATTCTAAAAGCAACTGTGCTCACAGGAACTTCAAAAACTACACTGAGAGCTAATGGTCAGCTTCTAAATCATGAATTCCTCTTCTACTATCAATGTGAACTATGAATTCACCTACTGCTATCGACTACTATCACTATCAGTTTCACCCTATTTTACTGAAGCTGCACATTTGTTGGTTTGTGTAGTAAAGTAAAAGCAGCACTGAAAGCCCCTGCAATGCTGAGTCTTGTTTCAAAGTTATTACCAAAAGTAGCAATCATCATACAAATAACAAGGAAAAAAGACCAGGAGAAGAAAGTTATGTGTGTTTATAAAATACATAGCAGACCACGAAAAGGCATCAAAGGCTAGTGCCTTCCCCTGCTGCTTCTCTATTGTACCTGGGTACTCACTTTGAGGTACAGAACTGCTGGCACAATGAAAGACAGTTTCTCATTGTGCAATTGGCCTTCAGCTGGCAAAGAGTTAAAGATGAGAACAAACCCACAGAAAGACACACATTTTCTGTTACAACTGTCACTGACAATGAAAATCACGTACTCTGACACAGCCAAAAAAAGAAACCAAACAGTGCAATTCCCGCATCAGAAAGATTGTGGCTGTGTTTTAAGGTTTGAGTCTGACCTTTGTTTTCCAACATGGCTTTTTGTATTTTGCATCATTACAGCATTCATACTCTATCAGATATTCCTTTCAGAGGGTTTCAGTGGATGCCAGCAGCTGGGAAGCTCAGCCAGCAGCCAAACAATGCCCGAGTTCAGAAGCGAGCCCAGGATTCCTGCCTCCAGGCTTGGCAAGCGCTGGGACTGTTACAGAGGTGATTCAAGTCCATCAATCTCTGGAAGACAGCCACCCTCTGTCTCTTCTACAACTCCTCCCCTTCTCTCCAGCAGCCAATTTGGTCTGCAGTTGGGCTCACTGTTAACTAAGTATTAGGAGGATAAAGTATACAGGGAGGTCCAAAATGGAAAGCCAAGAATAATGGTGCAGTTGAAAACAGTCATGCCTGAACTGCATTCCTGATACTTACTGCTGCTCCTTTTTGAGATAGCAATGGAAGAAGTACAACATGATGCCAGAAGACTTGTAGTTGTCAAGTAGAAGAAATATGGGCTAACCCTTCTTTATGCATGAATCAAATGCATTAGCAGAAAACCTAATGGATGCCTGGAAATGCAATTAACCAAAACAAACTATGTGGTAATACGTGTTGGATCACATACATATCCACTCCCTCCTGGCACACGCATAGCATGCACACATCCATATGGATTTATTCCTCTATTTCACTACTTAAAGATGATGTAGCCCCTGCAGACTCTATCCCATTTCTGCCCTGGTCACCCACTCCAGCTGACGGTTGCTCAGTATGACTTGCTATGGTAATGTAAAGCATTCCACAAGGTGAAAATCAACCACATTTAGGCTTAAAACCAGCTATAACTAAATGTAAAAGCTGGCCTCCAGCTGCAATGCTAAAGGCCCTGCACACTGCAAATGCTTCCCTGAGTGTGTCACCATGCTACTTACTACAGCTCTCAATGGTTTGTTTTTCCCCCCAGCATGCAGTTCATGTGCAAAAGCAAGGTAACCAAATCTTACTCACCTCACTTCTTGAAGCAACTGCTCGATGGAGAGGAGTCAGCCACATATTGTCCTTGGCATTAACACGAGCGCCTGCAAGTAAACAGCAGAGGTTACATCCATGCCCCGGGTGCGACACCGAAAGCCTTGCCCAACTGTTTCCTAGTAACAAGAGCTGAGCTGTTTGTGGTACTCTCAGCATTCCCTATGACTCTCCTGGCACCCTGTTCACTTTGGAAATGTATTTCCAGATCCTGCATAGATAGCAGCTGAAGTGTGATTCAGAAAGAAAAGAACTGGATAGGTTGGACTATTATCAGGAACAGTTTTGTTTACAGGACACAAAAGAAGCAAGATTAGTTGTAGGAGATTACACATGTATGTATATATATGTATCTCTATGTACATGCACTTTTTACATCAACTGATACAGTTGGGGAGAAAACAAAAGCAACCCTTTGCTCAGAGCACTGCTGCTGTCTGCAGACAGAATGAAGGGGATGAGCCTGAACAACAGTCTCTTGTTTCCAGATCAACCAGGCGGATCACTGATAGATAAAACTGCTTCCCTGCTTCACAGATCTTGCTGGGATTGAGAAAACAGGACCAGGAAATGCTCAGATTGAGGAGGAAACTGGGCGCTTATTCACTCAGCTTCTGCCTGTGTTATTCAGCAAACATCAGAAGAAGATGGATGAAGGATGCTACCCATTTGCCTTCTGTGTGGTTCAGTGCTAATGTGCACACTGACAAAGACAGGATGGGGGTGGCTTGCCAGAAAACAGGATAGAGGAAGAATATTTAACAACTACAGTAATTCTGGCTGACTGCAGACAAAACCAAAAAGATGCTGCTTGTTTCTGTGATAAAGCAGATTTCTGTAAAAGAAACATTAAAGCTGTTTACTGATGTGATACCCCAAGAGGGAAATCTAGCGAACAGGACTAGAGAAACTGATTTCAAAAAGGGCTCAACCTGCAAATGTTGTACGTCTCTGGTTTGCAGGTAGCAGTACAGTCTGAGAAGACTAGCACATGCAGAAAACATTAGAAAAGCACCAGTGTCATGTACATAGCCTGGATGAGCATCTGAACTTCATGAACAAAGGGATTCTTAAGCTTCATTTTGCACCATAACTTAAGTGCCTACAAAAGCCTGTAATTAATAAATCGCACTCTCTGAATCAGAAATACTTTCCAAGAGCTGTTTCTCAGGAATATTAAGGGGCTTGCCTCTGAATCATGGTGGTTACTGGGAATTGTGCTAGACAGTCAAAGAAGAAACAAGTTCTTTCGTATTTCCACAAGTTGGGATATAATTTTTTGGCTGCAAGGAAAAGAAAGTCACTTTCCTAATTACTGCAACAATTAGAGGCAATCCTCTGAACTCACCTCAGAACCTGCTACCCGGTGGTACAACCTGCCCTCTGGTAAAACACCCTTTAGAAAAGACAAGTCTCAAAGAGTTTTCTAATGAATCTGCCTAAGCAAGGAAGCTGTTATCTTATTTTGTCTTCAAGAGAAGGACATTATGGTCAATGCACATTAGTATCCTGCCCTTTGCCTACACTGCTCTAGAGGTACTGGAAGACAACAACCTTCACCATCAGGAAGCTGGCAGACAGGACTCCAAGGCTGATTTGGCCTGGTAGGGGCCTTGGGGATGCAAACTGCATGGATTAATTCCTAATGACTGCCACCAAATACCTCTTTTCAGGTTTAGAAATTTATTTTGTATTTGCCTTGGGTTTTTGCCTTATGTTCTTATGTAAGGTTTCTTTTGGTTTATTTCTACCCATTCACCAACTCCTACAAGCAGATGGCTGCAAATCAGAAAGGCTTGTGCATGGAGTAGCAAAGCGTGACAAACATCATTCCTCAGTATTCCACATCTCCAATGGCACTGGTGAGCATGAAGATGATTAGAAAACCTAGGGAAGTATCTCCATCAGCATCTATTCATGCTTTTCACTGATCCACTTACCCTTTGAGAAAGTGAAATATTGGCAAAAAAAAACCAGCTAAAAAAATAATAAAAGCAAAACAATACCAGTGCAAATTAAATAATACACAGCATGCTGTCAGCCTTTTCTTCCTCACTTGTTTTTCGCATCCCTTTACCTCTCTGTGCTTTGGGGCTCTTCATGTGACAAAGTAAAATTGCTCCTACATCTCTGATTCAATGCATTGGTTGAATATATTTGTGATTTCTGTTTTTCAAGAGCTGCACACTTAAGTCAGCTGTCACCTGCTACAGAAGCTGCTGATGTCCATTTACTGAGGTGCACATCTGCTGAAGGGACATTGTAAAATGCCAGAATTCAGCTTTTCGGTTCCCAGCAGTTGCTTGCAGACAATGGTTAATGACAGTGAAAAAACCTTCACCAGCACTGATGCAGCCCTTCAGGGACAGAAAATATCTGCCATGTTAAAGGAGGCACCCAGGGAGCAATGCTCATGTGTTCAAAGGTGTCCTCTACACTTCATGAACTTGAGTGTCCTTCCTATGACAGCCCAGGGGAAAAGCTCTTTGAAAGCACTGAACAACAACAGAAATCCAACTCTAAGTCCTCAAACATCCTAAAACACCTAAAATAAGCTGTGTCCAAAAATCAGAAGCTTCAATCTTCAAATCCATCCCACAACACTTCCTCAAAGTCACCCAGCAATTCAGTGTCCCTCTCTTCACTCTAGACCAAGTACTTTAAGCATGTTTCAATGCACTTGCTACAATATTCCATGAATTAATCAGTGTATTTATAAGGACAAAGAGGGCTGGTAACACACTCAAACTAGCATATATGTTGTCCTTCATAGCATAATCTTCCTTGGAAAGATAAGCTGCTTTAAAGATATCCTTTAATATCCTTTCAGGGAGCACAGCACCCACCCACCCCAAAAAATACCCAGTTAAGAAGAACTCAATCCGGAGTAAACCCTTTTCTCAGCCCCATCTTCTACACTCTGCCCCTGGGAGAGCTCGTACCCTTGGGACTGAAGGAAAGGCTTAGCTGTTGGATTTGCTCTGTGAGGCTGAAGTAGACAACATAACATATAATGCTACAGATAAGATCAACAGAGCGGAAACTTTCTGTAATCCACTTTTCTTTAATATGGCTGTTTTGTAATCTTTGCCATCCTTCACTCTCAAATTTTTCTGCCAAAAGAGGAAACAAATCTGAAATTGCCTCTGTTCTTCTGAGATCCAAAGTAAACAACCTGATGTTGGCTTTCAGGAATAAAGTAACATCTCTTTATCCCAACCAAAGTACAATTTTCCATCCAGTACATCTGCCAAAGCCACAGGTCTCTAATAAATCTAGATTCTACAATCTAAATCTCTGAAATTAGGGACAGTCAACAGAGGAAGGAAATGACTTTTTAACCTATTCATGACATTATTAACATGTACCTTTCCAATTCCTGCTATGACACAGCAATAGACACAAAAATATAAGGAATTCACACACACCTCACCACACAGGCACAGACACACAATACAAAGCGAAGATCAGCACAAAGGTGAGAGCAGACAGGTCCTGTGTCACTCATGAAGGAGAGAGGAGACACCCTCCAAACTTTTGTGCAAAGAGGAATTATCCCAAGGATAGGAGTCTGAAAGCCATCGGAAAGGCAGAGAGAAGGCTGCCTCTTCAACCCACCTATTCTTTAGCCTGCTATTAAACAGGAAGCCCTGAATGCGTGTTCACGTTACACAACACCTTCTCCTGCTGCCTACATAACAGGGATGGCCCAGAACCTGCTGTGCATGTGACAGTCTCACTTCCAAATCTATGTGGCAGAACTTAGCAGCAGGCCTTCCAAACCATGCTGGCATTTGTCCTTTTTACTCAGCTATTGTACAGTTTATGAAGGAAGCATATTGCATCCTTCATAGCCGCATGCACAATATTGCATGCACTCCCCCCAGTGCATAAACTTCCTGCCAAGAAGCTTAGAGCCTTCTGAAATAGTAAAGCATGGTAATATTGCCAAGATTGTAAGCTCCTTTGTGAGGAGCAAGGAGTAAGGAATTGAGCTCAAACATTACGCCCTTGGGCACCAGCGGAAAGCCCAGGAGGGGTAACGGCACCAACACATGAGAATGGAACTTGTATTTGCCCCGACAGTTCTTGCACATCCATGACTGTGTCATCATACAGAGCTTCATTTATGTAAGATGGCTGCGCTCATCTTTCTCTTTCTTGACAAAAAAAAGGTGAAGGAGTAATACTCGAAGCTTCCTCCTTTCACGTAGCCTGGAAAAACAAACCACACAGCACAATTCCGCTGTTTGAACCACATGATTATGGAGCAGACCTTTGAGGTGGTGTAAATCTACCTAGCTTCAACGTTTAATAGGACAGGGTGATTCATACCAGGGATCTGACACTCTCTCTCCTCTATCAATTCCAAACAGAATCCATTTCACTGACTACCTAGAAAACTATTTCTGGTCTGTCTTCAACCACCTGGGAAGAAGTTTTATTCATTAGACACTACATTTATTGGTGCTGCCACCAGTTCAGGGGCCACAAATCTCAGAATGTGCATATTTCATTTAATTTCTCTCCTGAGCCCTGTACAAAATGCAATGGATTGCTACTCCTCCTAACTTCTCATGCTGAGAATATTACTGACTCCAACAGCAAGCATTTATGTGCTTTCTCTCTGTGAAAACAAAGTTTTCTACTTATGTAACTAGATTTTATGATCAGGTTAATCCCTTTTCAGTAATACAGCTTACTGAATGAAGAGGTGAAGCAAAGGTGATGCTTCAGTTGTCTTTGGAGCCTAGTTCATGGAGAGATCACAATAACAAAGAGGTGTTTATAATAACTCACAAATCTGCTCCTCCAAACCTCAGAAACCTCCAAACTTGCTCTTGGATACAAGTACTCACGCTCATCATAAGTAATGATATTTCAGAGATTAAAGGACAATGAATACGTAGAATATACAACACAAGATTAATTTTGACTCAAGCTGAGCTAGTTGATGAAGATCCAGACAGTTCCTGCAGGCTAAACCCCAGCACAGTTCCATTGACAAAGTCTGATTTCTAAAAGCCCACATTATAAGTTTTTCACACTCACCTTGATACATATAAAATGCCCCTAAGACATATCCTCTGCATTCTAACCACTGTTAACCAAACCCTATAGCCTGTGGATGACATTTTGTCAGTGAGACACTAGAGCTAAGCATCCCAGAACACTCACTCCTTCATTAGGAATGCGAACAAAACCAAGAATGTTCACCATAACATGGTTTATGCTACTGGGGTTCAATGAGGAAGTGGGCAGAATGACTTCACCTTTTTCTTTATGCGGATATTGTCTGTGCTGTAACTTGCAACACCTGAAAAAAGACATTGCTCCTGCAATCTTCTCACACCACAGTGGAACAACAGTGTATGACAAACACCACACACACTGCAAGAACACATGCCCAGATCAAGTTTATTAACTCCTACCTACCAGTGAAGAACACCATGTTTGCATTAAGCATGCTGAAAACCCACCCAAGCATAACCTGCCCACAGAGGAATGTTCATTTAAATCATCCTGCTGGCATCAGAGTTAGAGCAGAAAGATCTGATGTGTGATGTCTGTCCAGCTAGTTACCCTCACTAAGCACTCAGACAACTCAAAACGCCCCCAAAAATGGACAGAGAAAATGCATAGCTACAGCAAACTTAACTCTCATTTTCTTCCTTCTCCAGGTGTGGTCAGGATGGTAACCCAAAGAAATACCCTTGCGTGGTTCGCATGTGCCCATTAGCAGCTGCTCAACTTTGGAAACTGGCTGGTGCTCTAAGCGGGCTGGATCAGGTAACCTCTAAAAATCCCTTCCAGCCTGAATTATTCTAGGATTGGAGGCTGGAAATGAGAATGTGCCTCACTCACCGGACTGACAGTTCTGAAATAACTTTCTAAGTAAAAAAGGAAAAAGAAAAGCAATCTGAAGAAGCAGCCCGATAATTTGTGAAACGAATCACATAGCGAGGCTGCTTTCAAGGGGTTAGATATTTGTACCATAAGGTTCCTTTCAATCTCACATTCTAAAACCCCCATAACTTTACCTGGACAGTTCTCCAGTGTAGAAACAAACTGCAAGCACATCCAGGGCTTTGCCATGACCTGTGCGCACATCTTGAGAGGTGTCTGCTTTATGCTTTGTTCTGACACATTTTGATCATGTTTTTTGTCACTACAACACTCTGGAAACATTGTTTGATTTTTTGTTTAGATACCTCCCACTGCACAGTTTCTATTCTCCAAATCAACTTCCCATCTCTTGGGCCCGTGTTTCTAATGTAAATACCACTTACAGTTCATTCAAACTCATTCATAGCTTTTTTGCTATTATTCCATAATAATTTTTGCTTAAGAGGAATTCTTGGCTTGTACTCTAGGACGCGAGCCTGCATTTCAAATGCGTACTTCAGCAAGCCGCAAATACTGTCAGTTTGAATGTTTGGAAGTTTTAAAAACTTAGTTGCTTTGTTTATCAATTCCATTCAGTCTTATTAATTAATTCCACTCAGTGCATGTTTTGTATCACCACATTCAAAGATATTTTCTAAGCTTGCAACAACTGCATCCAGCTCTATCAAACTCAGAAAGACACTGGCCAAAGCTCACTCATATGCCTTGCTGGGTCTTCCTTGCAGCTTTGTAATTAGCTACTTTACCAGTTATAACAGTGAGAGGTACTACCTTACCTGACAAAATGAGAAGCTCGATGATGTCTGCATCTCCCAGGAATGATGCAACGTGAAGAGGAGTTCGTTTCTCGGCATCCTACAAAACCGTAGATTGCACAGTTACAAAACGTGGTCAATAACTGCAAGTGTTAGTGCTAAAGAGCAATAGATGTGTAGATCATGTTTATTTTTCTATGTGTATTTGTGTTTATAATTAGAAATGCAACCTCAAATAGTGCAAGAACAAAGTTCATGGTCTGAACAACACATTTCCTTCCAATAAACCTCGACTTTTTTATCACTAGGTTCCACCAGACCTTTCAGAGACCTTGTCTTTACTCTGATATCTCAATTAGAGGTAGGCAAAATCAAACCTAAAATGAGGAAAGACATCATCCTTGGGTCTCTTTTGGAAACATTTTTCACTGTAAGTATTACAGTGATATAATTCAGATGCTTTTGGGCATCAGACTTTGCAATGCAGTTTGCATCAACAGTGTAACACCAGACTCAATCAGAAGGATATCTCTGGAGAATGGTTTGAAACCACACATAAGGACAAGATGCAATCCCCTTACCCTGCAAAGGTTCTTGTACCTAGTTGTCTACAGCAGCCCAAAATGGAACACAAATAAAGAAAATATTACCAGTCAGATCTGTGTCTTTAAACTTAAAATTGTTAATAATCATATATACAACTTCTGAAATACACTTACTTTTATTCTGCAATTTTCAGCTTTAGGGAGTCACATTTTCACAATCTTCTTTACACCCTTCAAGGGGTGTAAATGCAGTGTTTACAAAAACAGAAAAACCCCATCTTTCTTTTAGTGCTTTAGTCAGATGATTCCAGAACACAGGCCTTTAAAAGAAACCACTAAATATTGTAATATGGGCAACAAAAATCACAAGGACCACTAATGCTGCTAATCATGTTACTTGACCCATGTTTTCTACCGCTAAATGAATTTATTTTCAGTTTCTTATTAATACAAAATGAGTTCTAAGAGACTTATCAATCAAACTTACCAAATCACAACCTACCAGCATTAAATACTGTAAATGGGTAACACATTCACCACTTCCTGACAATGATACTAGCACAGAAACCCTGCTGGTATTTACACTCTCTCCCTGAAACACAACTCTGAGACTGTAAAATAAAATACCACTTTTTAACATGCCCAGGAGGTCATCAATCGCAAGTTCTTTTGGACCGCCTTCAAAATGTGCTATAAATGTGGACAAATCAGTGCAGCAGAGCCACTTGCAATGTGAATGCTGAAAACTGTTTTCCAGCACTGCGGGGCACAGAGCCACTGGTCACCAGAATAAGTTATGTTTAAATGTTGTATTTGTATGGTTTTTTCAATCATGCACAATGTACACAGCCCTCAAATTCTGCTGCAGTGGGTTTTAATCTTCCAGATTGGGCATAGACATAAAACACTTGAAAGATAGATTTCATGACACCCTGGTTGTTACAGGTCAGAGAGGAAGATGCCTTACTTCACCTCCTCACATGGCAGGCACATTAAAACAATATTAAGCAGTGTCCATCCAGCAGTGTCTACTCAGGAACCAAAATCACAGGCTGGATTCTCTCATCTGCTCAGCTCCTAAGACATAATCCACCATGGACTAGCTTTTATGGGCTACATAAATGCATATGAGACCTTTCATAAGTATTGCTTCATATTACATATCCTAAGGCTAACCACAGCAACAGATATGCAAAGACTGATCAAACATTTGTACACAAATAGAATCAGTTTTATTTCATTTTCTTAGCTTGTTCATTTGAGCCCATGAATCTGTCTTCAGCACAATGTAGTATTTATAATAGCTATTGTACCTGTCACTGATAAATTTTGCAGCAGCTTCTTGCTACACAGCCAAGTTTGGCACCAGAACAGAATAGTCTGAAGCTGAATGCTAATGATACAAGACCAAGCAATTTTCTGTATGAAGGACTCAAAGGTGCTTTATTCAGTGCTTTATTGCTTATAAGCAATGTTGTACACTAAACTGTAAATCCGATGGACATTTGATATCAGAGGGAGGAAAGGACATGAAACAGAAAAGCTGAATTTTTATCTTCCTGTAGCAGGAACAATGCTCTGAAAAGTATCGTCTGCTTTCACTTCTTAAAACTGATGCAAAACCCTATCAAATTAAGTGAGAATCAAGTCCTCAGAAAAAGTTAGGCTCAGTCACACAACTGAATTTAAGTTTAATTTCTGCAAGAGAAAAAAACCCCTGAAGTTCCTTCCATTTATCACAATGAGACACAAATAAGAATTCACCCTCACATGAACTAGCCAGTGACAAAACCCAGAGTGTGGTATAGAAAACGAAAAACACATGAAAGAGCCCTGCAGGCAGCATTTTCAGTTTGGCAGGGAGAAATCCGCACACAGTGCCTGCAGCTGAGCATGCAGTTGAGCAACTCAGTGGAGGAACATCCTCAAGTTCCTGTTTACGCTCTGCACAGGGCTGACACAGAAACAGAGGAACTGGAGCCTGTCTGCCCAACCACACTCCTTGCGTCCTCCTCAAAGCCATGTACCACTTCAGTCACGTTTAAATAACTCATTGGCTTTGTGCCTGGCCCATGCACTAGCATCTACCCAGCTACAGATGTCCTTGTGGCATGATGGTAGTAAAAGGAGCACAAGTAGTCCAATAATGATCTAAAGACTGAAGGCTACAAACAGAAACAGAACAAAAAGAAAACTTGTCATTTCTGGGAAAGGTCTGGAAGTACCCCAAACCTAACCATACATTGTCATGGCAAGGAAAGGAGGTGGGGGGAAGAAATGATAACAGTGTGACAAATAGTCAGACCTGCTTCAAGCGCAGTTCTCAGAGGAACCAAAGGTCAGTAGGAGACTGTAGATAAGCTAAACAATAGCTATAAAATCATGTTGAGATAAGATAAACACCCTCTCCCCAAAACTGAGTCAGTGACTTCTGTTAGTTCACGGAAAAGATGCTGCTGCATTATCTGTACACATTTGTTCTTAAAAAGCATAGATAAAGGAAATGAAGCATTTAACAAACAGGCAATCCCAGACAGAAGGCCTCAGTAAGAAAAACACTCAACACATACTTAAAGTGCTCAAGCGATAGCAGGGACACTGATAAAGCCCTTCACAGGCTTGAAGTTAGGCTAGTCCATAAGTGCTTTATTGGCGCAGAGCCTTAGAGTACATGAAGAGTAGCAGAACAGAGGCTAAGATCAGTCATATCAGCATATGTAAAATAATCAGTCATGTTAAGAAAATGGCCAACAGTTTCTCCTCAGCACAGCCTGCATCTCAAAGATTATGGATTTGAACTTTTATATCAACTGCAGACGTTCAGATCAGATGTTTACTATTTACTAGTTATTTACTATTAAAATGTTAGTGCAACTGCTACAGCAAATAAATGTCTGTATTCTGGTTTTGCCATCAAACCACTTGAGCAGTCAGCAGGAATAGTTCAGCACAGAAGGAGTTAATGCACCACCAAAACCAAGTTTCATTGGTATAAGTGACTGAATTTCACCTTCAAACTGCCAGCATCTGCCTGGGTGGCAGAATAAACTCAACTGTATTAAAGACAAACGAATGGCTACAACTTCCATCCATACAAGTCTAACCAAAACATTCACAGAAACAAACCTCCTGCTCCGCTGTTCCATTTACTGTCCTTACGTCTGAGTACACCTTATGTAAAAACACAAAAGGTACCATTAAAACAAACAAACATTCAGATGCAACTTGACTTTGGGAAATTTGAATATTGGGAACTGGTTAGGAATTACTGCTAAAAGCAAAGGAGAAGCTACTTCTAGGGCTATTTACAACCCTTCAGAGCCAAAAGCTTATGCTGTACAAGTTGAGTCTCTGTGACTTAGCATTTCCTCCCTCTCAGATTCTTTTATTAAAGCCTGTAATTCACAAAGCAAATCAAATGCTTAAGTATGAGCACCAGCTGCGAGGTGAAAGTCAAGCTGTGTAACTTATGCCTGGTGCTCTTTCTTCTGCTATTACCAAGCACAGAAAGTCCCGTCTAAAAACACAGATCCCTGTTCCAGCACCTCTCATCCCCACAGTCTTCAGTTTAACACCAGAAACAAAGATTTCTCTGGTCTGAGTCTTTAATTACCAAATGGCTATGAGGTAGAAGAGGCAAATACTCTGAGATACTCATAGAGACAAGAAAAATCATCTTCCCTCTCCTCCTCCACCCAACACTTTCCTTCCTCATGTCAGCCTCCTCATTTCCTTCCTACTGCCAGCCTCAAGCTAACAGTAGTCATCATGCTAGAAAAAGATAACTTCTAAAATCAATTACTCATCCTGGATTGAGATCATAGAAACTGTTATCCTAATTAATGGAAATGGTTTAATGTTTGTAGGAGCAAGTTTCCAAAGTAAAGCTCAAAAGATAGAGTTAAATAACCCCTTCATTTTATAAACGCAGTATTAACTTGGGGAGGTAATGATGTGGGAGCATATATCACTTGAGCTGACGGGAAAAGCAGATTCAAAAAGGCCAGGTATTTCAGGTTGATGTTGCTGCCTTTAAAGAAAATAACACAGCAACAACCAACTCTGCCATATAAGCTTTTAATGGAGACATCCTTGACTGTCTCCAATGTTTTAAGGACACTGATAAACATGAGCCACCAGCAAGATATATATGACTTAGTACACACTAATATACCAGCATGCTGTACAGAGTAACTCATAATATATCAGACTCTCAGTAAACTGCAGCAGAATCTTCTTCACAGTTCAAACGTCTTCTGTATGAAATATATAAACCCCATATTTTCTAAGAGGAAAAAAATACTCTAAATAGAAGTCATGCTGGCTACCTTACATTGCAAACAAGGATGCAATTTCATATTCAATTTCCTTTGACAACTGAGAATAACTGTTCACAATTTCCTTCTGTAGAAGGAAATTTCTCTGTTACTTCCCTCTCAAATTAACAGCACACCAAACAGTGGGCTAAATGCCCACTGGAAACACAGCTATTACCTAGCACCAAACTGTCAGACTGTGTCAAAGCAGAAGCCTTTCAAAGTTCTTGACTAAATCCCCCAGAAGACTTTCCAGCACAGCAAAACTACATCTAGAAGATGTAGAAATACATCTATTTCCAGGATAATTTTATTCTCCCGCAAAACTCCACAGTGCCGGAAAGAAAACTGTCATTCCCTGGATGAGAGCAGAGACAGGGCTCTGGTTTCCAAGATTACTGAAATACCCTATCAAGGTCCCCCATGTCAAACATGTCACTCCAAAGTGAACAACAAGCTGGTTTTCACATTAGCTATCCCAAGCATGCAAAGCCTTTCAGATTCACAATGCTACATGTGTGCACACTTGTGCCCTCAAGCACTCAGACCACATCAAACAGCATGCTTAGCAATATTACTGAAAAAAATACATGTAACTTGTGTGTGTGAATCACCTGGCTTTGCAGCTCCACATGAATGGAAACAAGCCAAATTCAGCTAAACCATCACCCTCTCCTAACCTATCTCATTCTGGTGGAAGTGGGTGAGGGACAATGTGCACAAGCAGTTCTTGGCACCAACAAGCAGTGAGAAGTAGCTGCAGCTGGCAGAGCATTGAGCAAAGCGGCTGTGAGCATCAAGCACGAAGGCTGTATCAGCAACCATGCCCCAACAGCAGAAACAGAAGCAACTAAGTTTTGGGAAAGCAGATGTTGCTTCAGCAGTCTCACCGTGGAGTGAGTGGCATACTTTTTACATTCCAAAAAAAAAATGAATGCATGGAAGATATTCTGAGGGCATCAAAGTTTTGCATATATTTTGTTTCTTAGGGTTCTATCTGAGAACAAATGCAGGATTAGGGGATAAAGAGTGAAAACAGAGAGAAAGAAATGTCTGGTTTGTCTTGCAAATACCACATTTGCATGGGGAAGAAAGCTGGAAGGGGGTTTTGCCTTTGTTTGACTTTGAATATTTTGAAGAGTAACTAAACCAGAAGAGCAAGATGAAAATGGAAATTTTACAGGAAGGATTTTGGTTTAGCAGAAAATCGTGACATGGCCTGGATGGTCCAACCCAATATCCCAACTGCCCCCCCAGGAAAACAGGCTGCTGAACACTGCCCACAGGCAGACCGCATTTCCCACGGAAACAGTGCATATGCAGTACTCAATGGCAGGGAATCACTCATTGCCAGCCAAGTATTACGCTGTCCATGCCCCCCATGGTGCAAAAGTAGCATCATGTTCCCCCAAAGCACAGCTATGGATTAGGGCAGCAGAGTGAACTAAACCCACACTTCTAAGCCAAACAGCTACAGCTTTCACCTAGTTGCCAAACTGAAGCTACAATTATAGCAGCATTCAGAATGTAGCCATTTCAATCAACATACACTTCTGGGCTAGGAAAGAGGCTAATTACTTTACCAGATCACAAAAAAAACCCCAAACCAAGTAACCTTCTACACTTCTGATCTGCTCCAAACTCTTTCCTCTGAGATTGATTTTCTTTTAGGATGTATGCATATACATCCCTAATTTTGCATAGTTTCTCCATGTGCTTTTTAATTCTGCCTTCCAAATAACCTCTCACTGCAGATTCCAAAACCCCATTTTTAAAACTTCAGAAATCTGGGAAGCTTGCTGCAGAAATGGAGTTTTATTTCATTTCCCATCCTACCTCTATGTGAATTAGTCCAGTATTAATGCAGCTAACGAAAACGACCAACAAAGGACAAATCACTGCCAAACAGTGTCAGAGTTTCCTCTCACGTGAGAGCCAAGCACTAAAGAAACACTAACATGGAAGTAATTAAAACTACCCTTAAAACAGTAATGTAAGCACACAGTGCAAATTGCCAGCTCACAGCACAAGGTGGTGGTGGGGGAAATGCTGTTTTTTGATGTGTCTTTAGTGACATTTTATGCATGTGACACTTGTCTGCAATCACTGTCCAGACACACACAAAACCTTCAGGATTTGTGTTGACTGGTATTTTTCTAATTACTCCAAAGAACAGCTTTGTTTGTTGCTCCTGACAAAGCAGCTGTTCAGGAAAAGCCTTCTTGGATGGACTTTTAGCGTCTTAAACAGGATTCTGGGCAAGACCATTGGAGTTCAATTACTATTTCTATTGAGTACTCATCTAGAAAACACATATTCTTTATTCAGTATCGCACCTGACAGTTGAGAGCATCTCCCTAGCAACCATCACTACCATACTTGCAGCCAAAGGATATAAAAACATTTGAGAAGCTGCAATAACCTTCTACAGGAAATGCTATTTTGAAAAAACAAAGTGAAATATAGAGGAAATTTTAGGACTGTCATGTTCATCTAGGTTAGGGGTTTTATTATTGCTTGGATGGTTTTGGTTTTTTCCTTCAGCTTCTTGAGGCCATTAGTGAAAACAAATAAGGAAGAAACTCAAGGGAGACAATGCTTTAAAGAAGCACTTTCAGGAACTTCTTTGAAGAAAGCAACCAGGTACTGATAATCAAAGGGAAAGCTTAACATCAAGGTCATGTTTGATCAGATTCTCCTTTTAAAACAGCAACTCTTTCCTTCCACTTGACAGCAAATGGAGTGGAGCTCCAGCCAACCAGATCTTCTCCAGTTCCTTTCTGCAGCTTTGAACCAGGTGGCTGGATCCCCCTGCCTGCAAAAGCTGCAGCGCCACGACTACACCAGACAAACTGCTGGGGTTAACTATGAATAAAATGATGGCTTTATGTCAGAAAAAGACATGAAGAAAAGGAAGGCTGATTCAAAAGTCCAGGAAACACCTGGAAATCATCGTTCTGCTTCTGCTTTATATTCTTACCACTTTTAGAGACCACAGATGGTAGTCAAGACTGGCAGACTTCATTTCTAACAGTAAGGATTTAAGTTAAAATCAAAGGTGGGGGGCAGGGGAGAACCCAACCTTATGCAAAAAGACTACGTGAAGATTCTTTTTTCACTGTCAGACACTTAACCACTACTTGTTTACAGCTGCTTACCATTGTTCTGGCTAGAATAAGTCAATCTGCAGAACAGTAATTCCTTCGTGGGCAAATTGTGGCCAAGATACTGCTTCCTTACTCTCACTGCTGAGACTTATAGTGAAGCTTTATTTCAAGTACAGTCAAGGGCTGAATAGCAGCTCCTGATCTGCAAAGCCTCTTCATAAAAGGAAACTCTACAGAGAGTAAAAACATGCAGCTTTCAGCTGTTTTCATTCATTTTCTCAGTAAGACAGAAAACAATGTCCCTGCCTGACCTGCACATTTGGAATAATTACCCCACATTGAGAAAATTTTAAGTCACCTGCCTGAGATAATTATATTTCAGGAGAACTAATTAGGATTCCACTGAATCCCCAAACCTCTAACTTCCAAATCATTCCCATTCTGTTACATGTTAATTACTGAGAACATGATTAATACTATCATTGCAACAGTTTGTAAGCATGGTGATTACGTAGCAGAAGCACGTAACATGCCAAGTCACATACCAAGGCGTTGACATCCTCGGTTTTGTAGATCAACATCCGTATCTCTTCTGGATCACCACTGAAAATCGCCTGGACCAGTGGCGGCTGGAAAAACAAAACAGAAGCAGCGTTATAGGTTTGTTTGTTTTCTGTTTAAAAGGAGAGCATATTATCCCTGCTAACACTTACTAATGCTGCTCACAAACATTGTATGACCTCAGTAACACATCACCAATAGTATCTCACCAGCAAGAACCATCAGTTTGCTTGAGGATAAACGGAAATCATGAGTATGTTTGCACATATAATGAGTGTGTATGTGCAGAAACAGGGACCCCCATTAGAATGGCAACTTTTGTCAACAACACGTAATTAGCCCAGATGTTCTCCTTGGCATGTAAGGGGGAAACTAATTACATCAGATATTGCTGCATGCTTGCTGTTGGCACAGATTTATGGTCATGCAATACACATTTAGAAACAGAACATTATTCAGATAATGAATTTCTAGGCAATTACTAAACATCTTGTATCTTTTTACTGAATAAATATGCAAAGAGCACAGTTAATTTTAACCACCCAAGAAGCGAAATAATTATCTTATTGTTTCAAGTCTGTTATTATGCTATTATGAATCAGAATGCATAAATAAATAATCAGGCATATGGGAGAAACAATATGCCATGCTCATTCCTCTGGCAGCGCTGGCATCACTGCCCATCAGTGGGAGGGAGCACTGCATATGCTCAGCTGCTCCGTTACACGACCAGAGCTGGCAATTTCAAGTCCTTCTTCCTAGGTTTGCTCTGGACAAACATCTGAGTTATTAACTGAGCTGGCAGAACCTAACCTAGTGAATTACAAGAACTTGCTGCTAGAGACTCGGAAAAGAAGGGGACAAATTACAAAGATCCCTATCTCCTGAAGCACATAGTTGAAAGAGGCAGTGGCCCCACTTCCACTGTCACCTGTCCTAAAAGCAGTGCGTGCCACCCTGAGCTTGCTGCCCACCTGCAGGTTGCCTTGTGGTCCTACCAGCAAAAGAGAGTCTGTGGTGCCACATAATCACAGGAGTCTAAAATAACTCTGCAAAATGGAAGCAAGCAGGGCTACTTCAGCACATAAACCCACAACAGTTCCTGAGACTGCAGAATTTAACTAACTCGTAAAAAGGTTATCTCAAAATTCATAAACAAGCTGGAAGAACAGAAAATACCATTTTCACCCAATCTTTTCACTGCAAAATTCATCATATTCAAGTGTGGAAAATACATTTCAGAGTTGATGGTGTCTATTTCAAGACATATTAATCCCTTATGACCTTCAGAAAGATTCACACTGGAATTTCATTCTTGCCACTCCTCTGCTGGAAAAAGGACTAAGGCAGCATCTTTTATCACAACTGTCTGCAGTCTTTTGTATTGTAGTGGATGTTGCGAAAAGAAAGAAAACAAACTGCATTTCACTTGAACCATTTAGCATGCTTCCTTCCCAGCCAATGTCAGAACAGCCACAGGGTATTCCCCACCAGAGAATGCAAACACCAGACCTCAGAGTCTGGTCCCTTCTTCCTCATCTGCTAAACTCAAATCAGAATTCAGCTAACAGTGAGACATTTATTTCTGCATTTTTCTCTACCAAAAGAAGTGGTTTGAAGTGACTCTTTAATCTTCTGCCCACTACTGAAAATGTCACATACTTAGTGCAAAGCTAACACTAACAGCTATGAAGAACCAGCGGATATTTATGAAATCAGAATGCTCACACCGAAATATTTCCATTTCATGCATGTTTATCACAATATTTAAATAACAAAGAAAACAAGAAAGTGGTGAACTGGATCTCAAGCTAATGGGCAACACAACCCAGTGGCCAAGCAACAAATACCGCCTGCAGCTCAGATTAGTCTCTGAACCCACTTGCAGGTACACCCGGCACTCAACAAAAGGTATCGGCCAGGCTCCAATGACACCTAAGCTGAGGTTTCAAACAGAGGTATCAGAACCAATGGAAACACTCAATAAACATCAAATATGTTGGGTTTAGTTTGGTTGGTCGGGGTTTTTTTAAGTTAAAATACCATTGGAGGTGATGTTTTTCTTATAATAGGGAAAGAATAAAGTACTGCGCATTGTTACATTAATAAAAGAGGAAATGCTACAGCAAGAGAGTTTGATCCTTCTTCCCTCCACCAGAAATCTGGATCAGACACCTGGGTTTACAGGAAATGCTTGAGCTTTGTAATTAGCATCAGCTGCTTAACACAGAAAGTAGACTGAGAATAACACTGTTCCTTTAAACCTGGAATGTATATGAGATCCCCATCTCAACTTTTGTCCATCACCACATATCCACATGCAGTTCCTTGTATCAGAACCCAGTATTTATTTATTGTCCCTCTGAAACAGCTTATAAACCTCAGATTGCTGGTACACATAACATTTGCTGACAGAAGAGAGCTGCCATGTACCATTTGCAAAGGCTGCAGCCCTTCAGCCCTTATTCCCATGAGATTTACCTTTCCTAAATTAATTACAATAGACTCTATCACTGCTAATTGTAACAGCAAGAGACAGAAATAACAGGAAAAGATCAGAGCCTGTGAACTGGAAGGAAGAGCTAACACCAGTACAGTTTAATAACCATCCTGAGTCACCGCGGTGCAGCCTTCTCCAGTGGGCATTTTTCTCATTTACTATTTCATGATTTTACTTCATTTTCAAAGGTATTAGCTTTGACGTGAGCAACACATTAAAGAATATTACATATTAAGACATGTTTCCATGTAAGACTCACAGTCATCTATAATGACCTGTTTAGGAAAAATATGCCAGAAATATGCTGCAGCGCTCTTGCTGCAACTGAGAATGTGCATCCACATCCATCAGTAGGATGGAAAAAGTATTGCTCCATTCGACAGCTGACAGTGATGAAATGGAACTTGTGCAGTTATGTACGTGGTGATGATGGATGTCCAATGACCTGAGCAGATTACTTTCTTCATCTTCAGTGATAACCACATTCATGCATGAACTTTTCATAACTTCATTTTTTTCCCCCTAAATTCCTGAAGGGCAGATAATGACACTTCCTAATTATCAAAGAAGGATTCAGAACATTTGGGGAAGTAATTTCTAAAACCTATGACAACATCCTCAGTGGGTTATTTTGTTAACGGAAATATTTTGCTTTACAATTCTTCACATTCAGAAGTTGCTAAACACTCAGAATAACAGAATAAGAACAACCAAAAAGCAAGCATGGAACAGGTTATGTATAACTATTATTAGAATGAAGCAAGGGCACAGGTTTTGGAATGATGAACGCCCGTTTCATCAGCCCAGCTCTCCAGAGTTTGCAAATTCTTTGTGAGAGTTTCAGCTGGGATGATTGTTCACATTTTTTTCCTGAAAGTATACACCAGCAGCTAACATAAACTTTTCCATGTCACTTTTACTACAGAGTTACTATTACAAGTACGAAACTCGTCAGCAAATCTTGTCAGAGTGTTCTTTACTTTGTGCTGTAACTAGCCTTAATGTACATATAAAACTATCTGCAGACATGTAGGCACCTATCCCTATCTTTACTGCATACAGGACAATCACAAGCTGGACTTCAACCCACCAGATAAAATTAAGGTAAAATTAGCTTATTGACCTGAAAGCACAACGATTTTTTTTCAGCAACAGAGAGCTCAAACCCACATGGAAGAATGTCTTGTGGAGCCAACAACCCACACTGGCAGAAAACAATCTGGCCTTGTGAAATTCCCCTCCATGGATCTAACAGCACAGGGGAAAGCCAGGTCTGTTACCCAGCAGCACTGGCAGGTCTCTGAACCCCAGAAGAGATGCAGTACAGAAGTGGACTGTCTCAAGTATCATTTTAATTACTATGTCTGAAGCGGGTGCTGAAGCTGCTTGCTAATCAGTTAGAATTTTTGTCAAGTAACTGTGACATACATTAAATATTTTGTTTTGATTTTAGATGTCCTGACTCACTAACAAGGACTTAATTAAGTCAGATTTTCATGTGACAGGAGCTGGAGTCAAATAGGGAAAAGATGAACAATTCCTATGCTGATTTCACATAATATACCATCATTTGGTCTTGTGAGTGAAAAGAAGTTATGTATTGATCTCTTATTTGGTTTAATCGCATTACATCAAATTGCTGGACTAAGCGCTTGCATATATGTCCATGTACTCATTTCTCTTTAACTAGCAAGACAATGTAGCAAGACACAAAATCATTTCAAAGTGGTATTGATTGTGTCAATGTTTTGCCAAACACCTCTATCTTTTTCTGCAAGTACTTCCATTAATCAAGATTATAAGGCTTTTTGCAATGTCACATCACATATACCTACTTCCTCCCACTGGTCACAGCACAAAGACTACTCCTCTTCCTAGTTTTAATTTAGGACTTTCTCCCTCTGAGCATACAACACATGAATGTCTCAAATGCTGCTTTAACTTAAAAGTCTGTATGACTGAAGAGTCATTAATAGGATTTCTCTGAATTCGTAAGAGCACATTTCCCTGGCACTTAGTATTTATACAGTTCCATGCACAGAAATTCCTCAACATTAACCACTTTTTAACAAGCCTTGCAGTCTACTTCACCTGCATCAGTGGTCAGCCTTTTACCATGTTTTAAGAGCTAATTGCTGAGTAAACACAAACAGAATTTTGCTCTCAATTTATCACCATTTCAAAGATTGCACTTCTTACTGCAATTTCTATATAGTGGTTTTTGACAGCAAAGTACTTTCACAGAGCTGGTATTTGGAGAAGAACATCCTTGGATGGTTGCTAAGGGGTGTTTCAGTGCAATTAGCTTTTACTGAGCAAATCGTAAGGAACACTTGTCCAAGCTGCTGAAAGGCCAGTGGAATCAAATCCATAAACAGAGTGTACTGACCCTCTGGAAGCATTACAGCAAACTGACGGCACTGTTAAGTCAGTTAATATTCTTACCTAAATAACCTGGACACTTCAGTATTTCAAATGCAGCAGGAGAAAAGTTTTTTAATTTATTTAATTTTTATGTCCTTCCATTTTCTTCACAGACTAGCCCAATTATTTGTAAGGATTGCACATGAGGCAATGCAGAAAGGACAGCATGTATGCCCAAACACTGCTATTTATTTCAATTTGTTCCACTGCATTTCCATGCCCAAGGCCTTACATGACACACAGAGGTATTCAACAAACCACCAATCGACACTCTTGAAAGCCAGAAGAACTTTGGGTAAATGTCCCTTTCAAACTTCGAGAGATCTTTGTGCTGTTTTTAAGCTGCCATTTAAAGGACACTAAAGAACTGTGTCCTGACACTTCCCCCATACCAATGACTTTGTAACTTGCTGACACACTATGCTCTAAGTTGCTTAGAGGGATGTGCTGGGCATTTAAGTTTCATCGAAAGACATGTTCGTTTTTTCTGTAACAGCTCCTCATTTCTCTCCCTGTCATTTGTAACAACCTCTTTCTATTCAGCTTCTCCAAAACCTCAGGCTATGTTCATCCTTCAGACCATAAAAAGGACTTTAGCACTGATGGTGCATGGCACACAGGGAACATACTCTGCAGGAGCAGTGGGGAATCGATCACTGCTTCATTTGCTGTTATGCTCTGCTGAGATTAGGAAAGGATGTATACACAAACTGTAACTAGAGTATATGTTTAGCTCCAAGAGCAACTTTTAACCTCGATTTTTAAAGAAAGAGGAGCTGGAGAGGGGGATCTGCATTTGTCAGGAGAACCCAGCATCTCCTGAACCTGCCCACAGCCTCAGTACCTAAGACCCTGTCCCTCCAGTCTGTTGATTCTAATGGTGAATGGCAAGTGCATCAAAACACAAAGAAATGCTCAGTGACCAAAAGTGAAAATACCACAGTGCACGCCTATGGCTACCAGTCTGGTCTAACCCTAAGGCACAGGTACTGAACAGTACCAACAGCATCAGGCGAGGATGCTGTTGGTGCTGTTCAACTGATGTCTGCAATGTTCAGTGTGTTATAAACAACGCTGGGTTTGTATTCAGTGCTTCCTCCCCTCTATCCAAGATCAGTTAAATGCTCAGTAATGCACAAGTGGCCCCGGATTTTAAGTAATTGTTCACAAATGTCTGAATAATTCATGTTATGCTAATGTGTTCTGTAGGTAGCTCTCAGTTAAACATGCACCCAAGCCTTTCCCATGGCAGCTTCACAAATGAAGACGTGAATATTTCCAGAAATCCCTGGTGCACAAACAGTTGCAATATGGCAAATCTAACATGATCATCAGATATTGCCATTGCCATTGCCAGTGGCATTAATAAAACCTGAGTTTAACCACTGGTATACACTGCTAGCTGGATGACAATTAATCAGAAGCTACCCAACAGCTACAGTAATACAGCAGCTCCAACCTGACTCTGCTGGGCAGCTTGTGCAGACTGAAGCTGCCTGCAGCCTGGGAGGATGCCCACTCCTCTGGCTGAATTCTGGTATCCGGTACTGATCAGGGTGAGAGGCTGGAAATTCAGGCCTAACAAAACACCCTTCTGCATCCTGAGGATGGAAAAATCCAATCATCAGCTTTAGGCGATTTTCCAAAACTACAAGCTCTCCTTCATTACAGCTATTGTACATCATTAACAGAAGGGAAAAAAAAAGCACCATCACTGGCAAAGGGTTGAAGTAGTAGCAGTAAAGATGCCTGAAACAAGATTGTCCAAAGACAAGCTGAAAAATGCCTTCCAGCAAAGCTCTTCCTTTGAACATTGCTTATGCTACGCCTGGAATAGGACAACCTGAACTGCTTAGAGCAAGGCCCAAACCGTGAAAAGGGAGCCAGAGCCATCACAATGCATCCTGCATTACCCGCTTTTAAATTATGTCCCCTCTATGCCAGTTAGGCCTTTGTAATAGCAAACTGGATTTAGAACTGGAAACCCAGGCTGAGCTCCTATGGGCTTTTGGCTCTCTACTCCCAGTCAGCTGGATCTGGCTTTCACTTACACTCCACCCACAAACTCTGCGTCTCTGGCCAGACAGAGAAGACAATAGATCTGATTCTATAATTAAACATAATCACAATTAATTATTTAGTAAGTGATGTGCAAACCAGAACATACCTCAGTTCACTTTCCCAAAAGCACACTGCTTGTGAAGCAATAAGAATAAACCTTCTTCACACCCCTGCCTCCCTGCCACCCCCTGCACCCTTCCGTTCTGGTCCTCCCTGTGCCCAGCTCTTCCCCCTTCTCTACTCGCCTTCTCCAAGAGATTTAAACCTTTGCTTCTTTCTTGGCTGCCCCACTCTTATGCTGCTGGAGCAGGGGAGCTGGAGTTCTTAGGTGATGCACACCTCAACACCTTTAACTGCAAAGAGATACTATCAAATAGACACTTGCACTTCAAGCAAGTGACAAAGAAAACCATAAGCAAAATGAAAACTATCTGGGGAAAAAGCATTGCAACATATTGAGACAGCTGAAACTTGAACACAACATTCATTTAGTCAAGCTTTCATGATACTTAAAAAGGAAAATAGTCAGGATTGACTCCCCTTGTGCAGTGCTGGATCAAGCCTGGTATTTCTGTTCGCACAATTTCTGATATGCCATTCTGGACAGTGCAAAACAAGCCTCTCGGCAGATCTATTTCTGGCTGTCAGCTTGGCTCCAGATTTTGGCTCTCTCCCATTTTTCATTATGAAGCCTATCAACTGCCCCAAGAATTGCTTATGTTTCCAGGTGAAGTGAAGGCTACATCCTGCCGTTCCTGGAATCCTGAAATACCTCTACACACCAAATGCACTGCAAACGGCCTAAGTTTTGTTAAACTTATCAGTTAAAGGCACTGAAAAATCTCATGGGATGTTAAATTTAGATCACTTCTAAAAAGGAAAAGAGCTAAGCATGTTTAATTCAGCTTGGCCAGTGTTCTTTCCTTCATTCTCATTACTGGAGACTGTCCACCAGTCTTGATTTAAGTGGTGGGGTTCTTGATTTTGGCATTTGGAGATGGGGGGATGTTTTTAAGTGCCTGTAGATCATATCGGAAAATTAGTTAATAAATCCTGCCTTGAAGTTACATTAATCAAGTGGAGACAAAAACTCGGCATGCTGCAGGCTAGTTAAAGTAAGAAAGCTTTTTCTAAAGGAGACAAAAATAAACATAGTAGCATAACATTTGTTATATTCAGCAGCATTTGTTACCCATTTTAGTGCCTGTCACAGACAGCACAATAAGATCTGTTGAAATATTTGCAGAGATTGAGGATAATCAATCTAATGGCATCCTGAATTTTTCCTGTCCTCTTCAGTTTGTTTGTTCAAAGTTTCTTGGGTTTTTGTCTTGATACTGTGCATTGTGCAATATCTCACAACAAAGATATCAATGACACCATTAAATACAGTGATAGGGTTGTAATGGCACTACCAAAGAAAGGATCCAATTCTCTTTATGCATTCCCAGCAGTGAGTGCTGCACTACTAATCCACATGAATACTTCTTGTCACATGCACATTTTGACTTCCAGAGCTTTTGCCTTTCCCCTTCCCGCCTCCCCCATAATCCATCTATCATCTAGGCAGAAGCAGGGAAGAAGGCCTGGCACCAAGGCAGTGTTTTTGAACAAGAATACAGCAGTGAGTAAGATCTCTGGAGGCATAAATTCCAGCTGTGTAAGTCAGTTTAAGTGAAGTCCCAAGTGAGAGGCACTGTGCCATATTACACCACCTGCTTTCAGAAGAGCCCTGTGTTTCCTCCCCACCAGAAGCACATCTGAGAGGTGGCCAGGCAGCATGAGGTTATGAATCTCAAGAGAAATAAAACAGCTGGCAGCAGGGCAGCAGGGCAGCAGCAACACCAGTGACTGGCCTGCTCCTTGCTAGAGTTTGAATAACAACACAGTTAGGGGAGAAGCTCACTTGAAAAACATCAACCCTACCAAAAGCTTCATTTCCTGTTGTCTTCAAGCACACAAGCAATTTCGTTTTCAATCAATTGCATAGGCGCTGAATTCCACAGCAAGAAAAACAAAGATTATTAAAGCCAGTCCTGTGCACTGGGAGGATGCTCTGGGGAACGAATAGGTTCATGCTGGCTGCAGCTGCACACCTAAACTGACCTGTCTCCCCTTTCAGTGGCCCCACAGCCCCACATCCCCTGGAGACTGCTGACATCCTGCCTTCACCCACTGTACCAGCAGCAATGGTAGCCAAGAAGAAGAATAAAAGAGAAAACAGGAGAGGAGCGGAAATGTTGCAAGTTTATCATCCTTCAGTTTATCACTTATGAAACCATGACTTACACCTCTCTTTCTTGCCAAGGTAAGCATGAGCAAGGACCGCTGCACACACTGCTGCTGGTTTAAGCAACCTTGTTATATTCCTGTTTCAATACGGCAGCACAGTGAGACCTGCCTTTCTTCTGGCATCCTGAGCACTCAGTGGTACAGAATAATAGTCCATTGAATCTCTTTCTGCACTGTAATTAAGTGCTATATCTGATATACCCAGCATGCATTGATATTCATCATACACAGATCAGGACTTCTGCTGGTTAACAGGGTCTGGTTTATATCCATGTACACACAAAGAAGGCAGCTATGAAACAGAGGGTGCCCTGATAAATTTGCAGATACTTCTGAACTACAAGGGACTACAACGATGTTGGAGGGCAGGTTCCAATGCCTCTAGTGCAGGTTACAATCACTTCAACACATTATACAAACAACTGGACTGGAGGAAGATGAGGAGTATGGAGGAAAATACAGCACGTCTGTTAGCAAGAAATCCAGAGTTGTTACATGGCAGTTTCGTATAAGAAAGAATTTGAGACTGCAGTTACTAACTGAATGTAACTGAACAATGTTATGAAAGAGGAAGAGACCTTAAAATAGCAATGCGGCTTGCAAAACACACAGTAGTCCTTCCACACTGCTCAGAACTGCTTAGGCTGTGACTCGATTGAGGCATTTGGGGCATCACTTGACTTGGACACCAAACAGATCTCTAAAACATGATTTACAGGGAAGATCCAAACAGATCAGAGCTTTGCAGCCTACACAGAAGAAAATTTAAAGGGAGCATGAGAACAATTTGCAATAAAGGCTTGTTACTAAAAGAAATCATTCACTTTCCACATATACACAAGACATACAGAGCTCAAATAGCAGCATGCATCTCTGCTCCACTAAAGGCAACATAAACCAGGATATTGGTTACCAATTCAGCTGAGTTACAAACAGTTAACTACAGAAGATGATAATTTTAAGAACAGAACTCATCTAATGATCACTGAAAGTCAAAGGGATTCTTTTCTGGCTTTTCAGGCTTTCACAGGCAAGAGATTGAACGTACAAAAGTAAAAGAGCCCAAACAAAATTCACATCACACTTACATAGACACAAGGCTTAATACAAATAAGCTACAGCAGACTGCACTTCCAAAAAAAGCAGAGAAAGTTCTAGCACTTCAGGTGGATATTACACCATAAAAGGGGCAATTACTTAAATAGTGCGGCACAAGGTGCTAGGGGAATTTCTATAGAAATCAATACATACAAATTTCCAAAAGCTCAAGAGGGGTCTAGTGCCTTTGGGTAGAAGCACGCTAACATGTGCCATGACCCCATCAGAACTTTCAAGACCCTGTTTCATTCACTCGTCAGAGGTTAATTACAGCTGTGACTTTCTTCACTTGAGTTCACACACTGAGCTTCTGTTAAGGACAGATATATCTTGCAGTCACAATCTCACATGTTCTTGAATCTCATCTTCTTCTTAGCAGTTATCTGCAACGTTTCCAAGGTCCTGCTGTCATGGGTATCTAAACCAAGCCCCAGACAACAGCAAACCTCTGGGGTCATGAAAGTGACATTAGGGAGGGAAAAGACACTTTGGGGACTTGAGCAAAATCAGAAACATCTGACTTGCTTGGTCTTACCATTATATTACAGGTGGATCTTGCTCAGGTTCAAGTAACTTCCCTTTGCACTACACTTCACACACAGCACCTCACCACCGCCTGTCCCCTAAGCACCGCAGTGAAGCTCATTCCTCTGACGAACAAGTGCCTCCACAACAGCCTTCCTCCTGCCAGCTCCAGAATAACCCAGAAAATCTTCCAACTTCCTTTTTGATACATCGCCAGTGCCAAATACACCTTAAAAGACATTAACCACTAACGTTTACGCTTCCTGATTTAAAGGGTCATGGAGCTCACAGTGTGCTTGAAGAACACCTTGGTCGGTTATTACTGTTTTCATAAAATAGTAAACCCTTTGCAGATTTTAGTCACTGGCATTCACCTTATGCAGAGCCAGTATAAAGTTCAGATTAAAAACATTTAACTACTGAGGCTGATGACAGTGTTATTTCCACTAATAGCAGAGTAACTACGTGCGAACATGCAGATCAGTCCATAACAGCATTTCATCTCTTTCTTTACATTAGGCATGCTGCAGTTGGCATGGAGCTCAGCTCAACAACCAAAGCAGATGTTTTACCTCTATTTTGAATCTGGAACAGATTAGCAAAGTTAGCTTGATTCCACATATCCTGATAATAGCCTTGTACTCATCATCAACCAAACCACCGAAGCTGATGGGGAGGGGACACAGGAGGGGAAACGTCAAGCTTTGCTGCTAAATGCAATGTCAGGTAGCCAGGCCAAGGGAATGAATTGGAAATTTTAAAAGGTTTCAAAATTGGCTTCACTTCAGAAACCAGTTCAGCATCTTCCAAACACGATGCATCTGACTGTGAGAAATCCAGCAGCTTCAAAATGACTTTCTACAGAGCCAAATTAAACCAAAAACTGAGCCTGAGAGCTGTGATGAGCTATTACAGTTGTTTTGGCAACAAGTTACCATCACAAGTTATGAAAACCTTGGTCTGGATACCCTCTGGAAAGGCCTGCAAGATGTCTCCAAGACAATTGTCACAGTTCTGAGCCTGAGTGTGAGCCTTCCCTTCATCACACAGAATCCCGTACATTAAATATATCTCCGTATCTGAGAAAAATTCATCTCGAATGAGAAGAATCAACCAGAACTGTAAGCATATGCAATCACATGAGCTGAAAAAGCAGAATACTAATCTTCCTTCTTCTCAAGGGGCTTCCAGCCACAATCTCTTTCTGAAACTCCTCAGCACTGAGAAGGGAAACTAAAAAGGGCCTCGGCGCCCCAAACCACAATACAGCTAACTCATCATGTACACACAGTTATCTTTCCTGTTGCTTCCAGTTCCTACCATGCAAGTGGTAAGGTCTGCAGTCAGACACAGCCCAGCTATGTTAGAGACCCTCCCTCTGCCCATATCACATCTAGACGCATTAATTCCCTCTGGCCTGGGATAATCATTGTCCAAATGGAGCTTTCTTTTCTGGAGATGAAGGCTTGGTGTGGGGGTGCTCAATCACAGTGTGAGCCGTGTGGCATGGTCAAGACAAGTCCCACTCTTCTGAGCATCAGAGGAGGGCAAAGAATCATCCAGCAAAGAAAAGGGAACACTGGAGAGAGAAAGATCGCAGTCCCCTGCAGATGCCCTTCTGCAACACAAAGTGCTCAGAGAAGCCAGAAGGGAAAAAAAAAGGCCACTTTTTACAAAATCCTTTTTAAACCCAAACTGCAGGTACCATTTGTAATCCCATTTGTTATTTTGCTAGAGAAGGCGTAGCTTATTAAAGCTGCAAGTTAATTAGACTTGCATAGCTTAACACTGCAGCCTCTCACTGATTTTTCATGAACCATTCCAATTCACAAGTGATTAACTTAATACTTGGTGCTGCATGATACGCACCATGAGTCTGATGCCAAAAGGCATGCTTGCAGAAAGGAATACTTTAAAGCTTGATTAAAAACCCCATAAAATAGTGGTTTGGGATTTTTAACAGAAGGTTTATATGAAAAAACCCAACAAATCTGTATCTTCAGTCTCTATAGACTGCAGATCCTGATCTCCTTTCCAGTTCCTTTGTAAATACTCCTATATTAGTCTGGTCAAATTTAGCTTATTAGTAAATATGTGACCTCACTACAAAACAAAAAGCAACCCACTACCACTTAATCAGCTAACTTGTCAAGGCAGTGTCAAGTGCTTTACATTCGATTTTGCCTGCGCTGTTAAGTGGGGCATTATCCTCAACCTCTCACTAATGACAACAGCAGAAAGAGCTGGTGACAGCTTGATCAACTGCCTAATGAGATCGGGAAAGCTGAATTACAGTAACCTAGCTAAGTGATAAAAGCAAACCAAAACAAATGATTTCCCAATCCAGTCTGACTTTACTGTTCTTTTATGTTTTCTTGTCCACCCACTCTGGCCACACCACTCCAGCAGCTTGTGGTATTGGAACATTTCCTTTTAAGTGGAAGCTCTTCAAGTCATGCCGATCAGAGAAGACAGTGTTTGTGGAGAAGCACAGGGAACACATCTGAGCTGCCACTAGTTACCTCAGATGCCTTCTTTGTTAAAGGATCATCCTATTTGAGATGAACCCCCTATGTGAACTGAAGAAGAAGCAGGTGTTAACATTCCAAAAGGTTTTCCTTCTAAAAGTTCCTTCTTTCTAGTTTTCCTTCTAAATGCCATGTAAATGCCACACCAGCGTCTGTGTAACTAAGTTAGTAATCATCCCCTTTTGTTTTCATAGTTCTTTACAAGTGACTCAAGTAAAGCATCAGAAGCTAGTGAGATCTGACAGCATCTATGCTAGGGTCAGATGTAGTTCTTCACTTGCTCAACTCTGTTTCAAAGAACTGGTTTGGTAAACCACTGTCCTGTTTCGCTGTCTGGTTTGTCCATTCTCAGGCCACCCTGCCTCACTGATCTGCCAACCAAAGCGAATCTCTCTGCACCTCATAGCCTTCTCTTAGTCCTTGTTAAACTCTCACCTGCTTTTTGTGGTGATGACTGTAATTCAAGACCTGTATATCTCCTTCTCTGATGTCTTGTTTACAGTGGTATACGTAGCTTACCACTCACTGGCTGCACAACACTTCAAAAGAGTATGTAGGAAAGTACAGCCTTGCTGTGACACAGACCTCAGGTCTTCAGGATAGGACAAACAAAATGCACTCAAGGGCCACATAACACTGTTTGCATTTAAGTTGATGGCAAAAACTTTCAAACTACAAGAGACTGAAAGCAATGCTTTGTGCTTTTAAAAACCCCACCCTTAACATATGAAGCTGCATGATCTTTTGGAGGGGTGGGAAAGGTTTCAGAAGGGTGGGAAAGGTTATGCCATCTCACCATCTTAATTCACCATGATTGCAAGGAGCTTAAAAGAAGGAAAGGAAGGGAAGAAAAGAAGAAAAGGAAGCAGCCTCTTCCCAAAAGTCTGATGAACTGTTTTCACTAAGGGTTTTGCTCTTGCAGCCACTTCATGTAGGGTCCAGATTCTCTTCTCCTCTGGGGAAAGATGAGTAGGCCAACAGTTTCTCTACACTATCTAAAAAGTCTCATCAACTAACTGAAACTACAGTGTAAATGGGACTTGCCCAAGGGGAATTCAGTCACGAAGCACTGAGCTAAAACAATGCTTGGCAGGGAGTTTAAAGCCATGTGAATATGACAATGCTAGCAAAAAAGGTGGATGCACCCTTCCCCATCCCCATGAGATACCTGTACAGATGATTTCAGGCTGTTTAAACACAGGCAGAATCTTGAAGCAGTAACTAGAGAAGGGAGGGAAAATCGAATCTTCCTGGTGAGCACAAGCCACCCACAGCACCCTGCCCTCCTGCTTTGGACTGGCCAGCTCTGTGGACTAGACATCAGATCTGACTGGACCAAAAGTGGGACTGCACTGGTCCTGCTTCTCCAGGCCTCAACAGGAAGGAGCTACCCTGCTACATACATTGAGTAAGGCAATCTGGCTTTTCAGTGGTCTTATTTATAACCCAATTCAGACTTTTACCTTGTAAGCTGGGCATCTCGAAAAACTTAGAAGGTGAAATCCATACAGCCATAAGCAGCTGAGTGAAACACAGGAAATCTCTCATCCCTTTCCATGCCATAGCAGCACACAGACCACGGGGGAAAACTGATGTATTCTAACTCCAGTTCACCTGCTCTCCAAAACCGTTTGGCTCCCAGAAGCATTTGATTATTTCTCACTTGAATTTTATTTCTGTCTCTACAAGAGGAAAAAAGAAAAAACCCAGCTCTGAGTCACATTAAATATTTGAGCAGATTTCTGCAAACCAAGAACAAGACATTTCTAATCTAGGTCATCTTATAAAGATATTGGTGTCACTGTGCTAAATGTCTGCTGTCTAAGAGAGAGCTGCCTCTAGCTGACTTGCTGCTCTGACACAGATTCTGAGAAAAGCCTCAGGAAATACTTCAAGGAGGTTTCTGTGAAGACCGAAAGAGACAAATCACATTTCTAAATGGCTGCACCCAACCCCAGCAGCCAGCTCTGTTTCAGATAATGGAAGTACCACAGAACACAGCTTGCTCTTGTAGGAAGTAAGGACTGATAAATGCCAGTCCTTTTGCAGTTTTTCACTGGAGGGTTATCCCACTCCAGCTTTCATTCAGTTTGCTGTATTAAGAGAGCAGAAGTTGGCCATAATGCACTCCGAGCTTGCTAAGCACTGTTTAACAGAGATAAGGGGGAAGTAAACCACAGCTGGACGTCACTCGTCAGCCTCCAGCCACACTCGACTCAGGCTGGATATGTGCAGTTATGTTCAGTCCCTTCACTGTTAGGTTCAATCCCTTCACTGTGCAAATCCTACATCTTCTCAACCAGCTATGTCTTTCTTATGGACCAAGTTCAGCAACTTTCTTTTTCCCTCCTGACAATTAATGTCAAACTGATCCTTCCTGCTAAAATTCCTGGAGGCTAGGATATCACAGGAGAGGAAGAAGCCCAGGAAGCTATAATTTTGCAGGGAAGAATCATGACAGCCAAAGACAAATTAGCAACAAATACTGCAAAGCAAAGAGGAGAAAATACTTCCTCATTTGCTACAAGCATGAGAGCTTGTAGATATTCAAACCTACAGGCTCTCTGATGATGACCATCCATGTCCTCCACAGCTTCCCTCCTGGCTCAGAGATACAGACTCTACCTTTCCAAAGCAAGGTCACTTGGAAAAGACTCATCTTTCATGTGCGATACAGCAGAGGTAACTGGATAGATAAAAGCTGCAACAAGTCAGGGGGTTTTTAATTGCATATAAAAAATGAGATTTGTTTTTAATCAGGATGAAAGTAAAACACCCAGACTTAGGGCTATGTCTGAAGGCCAAGTCCTGAAATGCAGAGTGTAAGGAAAGCTCACCATGTGCACAGGCTGCACTCCAACCTCTCTTGTTTACTGAATGCGTGCCCACTCATTATCAGCGTTACACGTGCCAGCAGCACCAGTGCACTGCGACTCAGGGCAGACAGCAGGATGCTCTCCTGCTGTTATCATCAAACATGACTCAGTTTTCATGCCTTCATGAAGAACTCACATACCTCATGCCTGTCATGAAGGGGAAGCAGTTTTCCTAGCATGAGTACAATGCACGGCGCTGTCCCCACAAGCCTCAACTAGAATTTTAGAAACAGCATAATGAAAAGGAGATTAAAAAATGTAAGTACTAAAGATTACATGGCTTTAAAACAAGAGCAAGCCTTCAGAGTTACCCAGAACCGATTTAGAAAAGCAACAATGTTATCCAGTACCCAAAATGGTCATTTCAATTCAAACTACCACATAATACACTACTTAAAAAGTCTGTGCCTCTGAGAAGTCAAGAATTATACCCTGAATTAGACTTTTCAGGTAATGCCTGAAGCTTGCCCGATGATGGTGATGTCTTTGCATTCCTCTGCCTGGAGTTTATTTTAGAGTCTCTGATTTTTGCTATTTTTTTAAAGAAAGTGGTAAGGAATTTCATTCTCACAGTCAAAAAACCACTTCCCACATTCATTTCTCCTAATCATTTCTCACAAATACTGCTGCTCAAACAACATCATGTGAACAAAGTGTAATTAAGATGTTCTAGATAAACGAACAAATCACAAGTCTGTTTGCATGATGGGAGGTGAAAAAAGCCCACACTGAACAAGCTGGAGATTCCTGAAGCCTACAGGGGGATAACTGCTGGTTTATAGCAAATCAGAATTGTGCCATCTAATATTGATTAAAATTGACAGGTAAATGAAAAGCATTTGCAAACTTCCACTGGCAACTACAATGAAATCTATAAATCAGAAGAAATGGACAGATTAATGCTTCTGCCATGTTGTCCTGCCAAAGCCATTGCAGATGTCTCAGGCAGACCATGTTTTATACACAGTGTGTGGTACAGCAGAGGTGTTGAGTACTTCCCCCTGAGCAGTCCATCCCCAAGGCTTGGCTCACTGAGGTACAACAAATACTGCTCTTATTTCCATTGTTCATTCTGGAAAGTGACGAAAAGTCATACTGAAGCTGGTAAAGATATGTGCTATTGCCTCCAACTTAAACAGAGCACTCATTGCACATTGTGCGCAAGCTGGACAGGTAGTCAGAACTGCACATGGCCAAAAAATACATATACCGAGTATGCCAAATTCGCAGGTTCTCTAAACACATCTCCTAGCATCAAAAATGACCCATGTCTGGTTTGCCCTGGGCCTTCTTGCCACAGACCTAGTGGCCAGAGCAAGTGAGTGGGTTTGAATACCTCCTAGATACTGAAGGTCTCCGTTTTACTAGTTCAGCATCTCAGCAGAAGCCACCTGAACGGCCACATTTCCCTTTTTCAAACTGAGGCCTAGAGCCACCACACTTTGCAGCTGGAGACAGGGATACGTTTTCATTCTGCAATCCTGAAGCACTTCGTAAGTGTGGACCACTGCTTCATAGGCTAAGAAACAAGCACAGAGAAGCACAAGTAAAATTGTTATAGGGCTGATTCTCCTTCCAAGTACTTTCAGGTTTTATGCTTTCAACATCTGCAAAGCACTTAAAATATTTCTCCAGTAGTTGTTGCTGAGTGACAGCATTATTGAATTCTGTAAGTAAATTGGCATTTATAGAAGAATTGGTGATAAGTTCTGCAAATGAACTCCCAGGCACCAGAACAAATGGAATTACAAGAAACAAGGAAAAGTTTTGTGCTCTCCTTTTCTTCCTGTTCCACCCAAAAAAGGCATTTATGTGAACAGAGAACCAGGCATTCGTAAGTCTGTATTGGTATCACAGCGCTGGGGTCACATCTGCACAACATTCATTCAAAAAGCCAAAATTCAATGACCTTTAGGATTGCTTTCTGCCATGACTGGTCATTCTCACTCCCAGCCATCCGCTTTCTCCTATGGAAGCAAGGGGTCAGGCTGTGAACATCAGTCCTAGCCCCTTTCCAAGGGAGGTGACATAAAGTCAAGTCAGGGCTTGAATTTGTCAAATGCCACCTAGCTCTGAATCTGGTTGCAAAGCCAAACACACTTAGAACATTTAAAGGCCATCCATCAGAATATCAACTGGGGACAAAGATTTCCAGAGGGAAACCACATGAAATGACTGAAAACCACGTTCGCATCAATGAGGCAGAACCCAACACAGCGAGTTTCACAACTTGGGCACTGTACACACGGTAGAGCAAGCAGATGAGGGACACCAAGAGCACCAAGCTGCTCAGGCCTCTCATCCTCTACAGATGCAGAGCATCCTGGTTACACCAGAGGAACTTGGGGGAGTCGAGTGCGCAGCTGTGTTAATCACAGCTAATCAAAAGCCAGGAGAGAAGACCTGGGTCCTGAGGAAACGTAAAGATGAATCACTTTAGGGAGTCTTTCTGCATATGTGGTTCCCCCTGCCAAGATAACATTTTATTTCCATTACCCTCAGCTAGACTCCTTAGACCTGTGGAACTGCTTGTTCCCGCACTGGCCCAGAGGGACTGCTGAGCAGCCCAGGGACTTGTCTTCCCTCTTTCCTAAGAGGCCAGCCATTACTTGTGAATTAGTCGCAGGGAAAGGAACTGGTTTAGTGATTGTTCACTTTCTAGCACAGCACTGTCTCGTATCACACCAAAAATCCACCAATGCCCTCAGCCACACAGATAGCACAATAATTAATGTACTGCTAGGGGTGAAATCATCCTCCCCACCCCTTCTCCCCATGGGACTGGTTCAGAAATTAAAGCAGAGCAGCAAGAAAGTCTGCATCCCCGAGACACACCCTTCACAGTATCTCTCACTTAGGTATCAATTAAGACATTGTCAGCTGTGCAATACTCCCAGAGGACAAAACACATTCCATATCTAACCAGATAGCATCACATCAGAGAAATAACCAATGCTTTTGCATGCCCACAGCACACATACGGAAGGAAGGAAGGAAGGAAAGGAGTAGGTAATCATACTGTGCTATAGATACAGAAGATGAAAAGCGCTTCATGGAAAGTATAAAACAAGAAGTATATGTTGATTGTACTTCCCAAAATGTTTAACCATAGGCTGTTTTTTGCAACCATATCTCATAGAGCTGTCTAAACCCACTGTCAGCTATGGATTCAGCAGCTATTTACACGCTCATACTGTAATTCTGGAAGCATTACATTGTACACCCACTTTGGTCACCAAAACATCTGCCCAAAACAAGACTTTGGCTGCAAGCATCATTGCGCTGATGATGATGATCCCTGAAAGAGATCCTAAGCAGCAGGTAACTCTGACATGGGATTCACTGATAAAGTCCCTTTAAAGGAAAAGAAGGGTTAATCTCTTTAAAGAACTATAATTAGCTGGACAGGAAAGTCAATTCTGCCTTCCTGATTCAGCGACAGTGAGTGCCAAGTGTCTGAACACACACGCAGGGAGAGCAGACACACACAGCCTTCAAGAGCAAGCCCCGGTCCAGCTCCGTTCCTTCAATGCAACCAAGCACCATGTTTGCCTCCCCACTCTGACACCTGGATTTACATGAGGGATACAGGCTGATTTCTCTTTAGCAAACTTCTATATTAGAAGTATAATGCTTCGCTGCTTTGCTTTTTAAACCTGAGTAGGAAACACAAACTGTTCATACCCCTCTCCTGCACCAGTGCTGCTTGAATTTCAAATATAGATGATCCTCTTTTCTTCTTTTTTCAAAGACCAAGCAACTTTAGTATAGCACAACTACAGTAAGTGGATTCTAAGTAAGACCTTCAGAAATAATCAGTTCCTGCAGTTGACACAAGCAGCTTGCTTTGTAGGTCTAGTTCAATAAAACATTAAAATGCAATACTGGGTGAGTTTTGCAGTACTTTGTGTTCCCCCGCGTACATTTGATTTCATTTATCATTTCAGCCTCAGGTCAGGAGTTCAATATTTAGTTCCTATATTTAATTATGTTTTCTTTTCATCATGGCCTTTTCCAGATAAATGTTTAATTAGGGTGTTCACTGTAAAATAAAGATTACTAGAGTGAAAAGAATGAAGTAATAATGTTCTCATCCTTATATGTAATGGCATATGTTAAATTCTAGAAGGTTGATTAAAAAAGGACAACGATGTCACTGAATGAAAAACTCGTTAATAAGACCTCAAGAAAAAAACAAGCTAAGTAATGGTAAAAATTAACAACCGGAATATGAAACCATCACACCTTTTAGACAGTACCAGGGACCCTTCATGCTTCAATAAGATGCAATAAAAGCAAAATATGAATTGAAGTTCAATGCATCTGTCACTTGCACACCGGGTCAGAGACCAGACTTGTTATTCCAGTAAAAAAATCGCGCCCTGTTACAAATTCCTCATAACCCCAAATCCTCCTGGTTCACAACAGCACAAGGAATGCTTATTTTTGACAATGTCTATGTGCAGTGTGAGTGCTAAGCATTGATAGTGCCGTCATCACTGTTACCCATCTTTCACTCCGTCTTTGCCCACAATGAATCACTTTGTTTTCTGTGATTATTCAAAATAAAACTTGCTATGGACCGAACATTTCAGTTACTAGAAAACAGGGAAATTTGCTGTAAAACCTGCTGCGTAAAATATTATGTTTCCTACATATTTCCAGGTAGTTCTTCCTGGCTATGGCTGTGTTTTTATATACATATATATATATATTCTCTCTCCTAGTTTTGTCTGGTTTGCAATCCTGTTCTCTGCACCTTTTTCTTCGTTGTAGTCACCGATGAGACCACTTCTTCCTGCAGAAATTACTCATTTTTAATGGGCACCTTCAGTCTTCCGTTACTGTCTTTGCTTAGTGCATGTAAACCAAACTTCTAACTCCTAAATCATGTGAAGACATGTTGTTCATCAAAACCTATCTACAGACAAAGTTTCTTTCTAAACTAGGCAGGAGGTAGCTGTTTTGCTTCATAAAGTGAGAATTATTACTTGGATTTTTCAGCTCTTTTGGCTTTTTTGTTTTTCATTTACTGTCAAATAGGTTTTTGACATTAAAATTTGATGCAGCCACATAAACCTTCTGAAAATAAGTAACATTAATTGATATTTTAGACAATCCTTCTTTAGGAAACTGCAAGGTTTTTCTTATCCATCAACATCTTCTATTTAGGATCCCGAAGAATGCATGGCTTCAATTCCTTCTGCCTGTCTTCTGTGCCTCCCAGAAGTTAAAGCAGGGACGCTACCAGCCATCACCCTAAATTGGGAGATGCCAGGTGACAGTGACATGCACTATTCTGAAAGTCAGTCACCTTAACTATCATGGACTTGAAAAGATAATGACTGAAACCTCCAATTTAGGCACTGCTTCTGTTCCAGACATCTGAACTGCTGGAGCGTTCTGGCATTTTGCTTTCCCATTCAGAAAGCTCACTTTGTCTCCGGGCTCTGGCAAGCCAGGGGCAAAGGTGAGCTGTGACAGCCTAAGGTGCTAATGTCCCCAGGCACCTACTCTGCACCACTCCAGTAGCACAGACACCAGAACATGGCATGTGCCACATCTGCAGTCTCTCAGCTGCTGGCAGCGCAGCACAGCTGGGACAGTCTTGCTCCCCCTCAGCCCAGTCCTAGCCATCAGCTCACCTACAGACCTCTGGCACTCATGCAGCCCACAGCAAACAGTTCTAGGGAGCTGAATCGTACTCTCCAAGAGGCAGCAAATATTTTCCTGCTGGCTTGAGAGTCTCAGATGCTCAATGAGCAGCCCGGCAAACACTGGCACACAGGGTGAGATAGGAGTGCACAGCAAGGAGCAAACAAGGGCCCAGGACCATCCCTTCCAGCCAGCCAGCTAACTTGAAATCGTGCTGGCACTTCAGTCAGGCTGTGCCAGCAGGGATAAATAAGCTTTTGCTAGTGTTACAACAGCACTGGCAAACCATCCATTCTGTTCTCACCAATTCGGGGACAAAACAGCAGAAAAATGTTTAAGATGAGTCTAAGAGCCATGAACCTGTAGCAGAGAGGGAGGAATTCCTTACACTGCAAACAGCTCTGTCAGAACTTGTCCATCAGAGCCCTTATACTGGGCAAAAAATTTCTCTACTGCAAGGGTTCAACCCAGTTAAAATTAGTGTTGGGAAAAAGTGAAGAATGGAGAGTGCTTCAAATTCCTCATGCTGGATTGCTGTTAATGTTTGAAAATCATCACAAGGGTAAAGTGACTGTTGCATTCAGAGCTTAGCTTTGCAAAAAGGGAAGCGCACTTTGGCCAGAAACCTAAAACAGTTTCAAGGACTGAAGTCTAACAGAAAACAGTTTTAAGAGCTCTTCTTTCATAACAAACGCTTTAACAACAACATTTTTTTCCTTTGATTGCTTAAAAAACAAAAAACAACTGCCATATATGGATGCAAGTGATATACAGATTCCTTGTGAAGATTTCCTCAAGTACCCAGAGGAGTAAAGGCCCTAAGGATGACTGCTAACCTAGCTCAGGGCTACGTTATTTGGTACAACCAGTCAGACTTTGTCTATACGGTGAGGCAAAAAAAACCCCAGTGAAAAAATCAGAAAACCCCCGCATGCCTTGGGTTGGCACAGACATGTTAACAGAAAGTTCTTGTGTAAGCAATATACCACATACATATTGTAATTCAGATGTGGATATAGGCATATGCGAGTATAGGCACTGTTCATCCCATTCCATAGAAGTTGTGTTGGCCTAGGCAGCTGACCTAATGACACTGACAGACTAACTTGCTAGAAAAATCCTCACTTTTACTGTTCCAGAAACATGGCATTCCTCCTCAAAAACTTACAGCATCACAGCCCAGATCTGTGATTTACTGCCCCAGACCTGGGATTTACTGTTAAGCCAAGAATAATTCTCATATTTGCCAGATCCTCAAGTCTTCAATGTTTTATTTGCATGCTTTTCAGAGCTGGAACAGAAACTTCTGGGATAACTGACAGAAAAAACAACTGAGACAAGGGGGCTGTGCCCAAGTAAAGCTAACAAAATGCAAGGGTACCAGAAGATGTGCAACAGAAACAAACTACATCACTACAGGTATCCCTGCGCTGTTCATAATATTGCACATACTTACAGGCACATTTCTACTATTTGCACATGCTAGGTATGTCAGGCATCCTTCCCCTTGAGTCTCCCTCAGGTCATCCATGCCTGTGGACAGCTCAGACCACAATAACTTTTTCCATACGTGCCAAAGACACACATGTCAGATACAGAACTTTCTGTGAAAGCTACATTTGCAAATACCCACACCAGGCAAGCCGTCAGACCTGAACCAACAGCAAATTCTGTCTCTGAAAGCATCATGACAATATGCCCATCAGCTCCCTGGGAGTGTTTGTGACTGAGGAAGACCAGACAAAAAGGCAGTGATGACAAGCTGCATGACTTCTGGCACTCACCTCAGCCAAGACAGTCCTGACAAAAATACCATGAGACTACAAAGAGCAAGCCAGTTATCATGCAAATAAAAGGTATAAGACACAGAGACCTTATTTTGTTAAACAGCGCAAGACTGCCGTGTGACAGAGTGATGCTAATTACTCTATTTTGAGAGCCCTTCAGAGTAATGGACAGGAGGGAGAGGGGAGAGAGACAAAAAGCAATTAAGGCTTTACAATTATTACTTTTAAAGAAAAGAGCCCTCAGTTCAAGTTGAGCCTCTCCAGAGCAGCTCGGGCTCCTGCAGCAGAAGGGATGCTGGGGCTCAGCACGGACCAGAGCAGTGTGGCACTGCCAGGCAGCGGGTCTCCAGTCCAGCCCTCGCAGCAGGAATGGGAAGCTGGCACATGGCCCACACCGCCTTGGACTACCAGCTATTATAATGCGTTGCTGGCAAAGCTCCTGCAGCCACAGAAAGAGAGGAGGAAAATTAACTCAGGTTTAATAAACACTGTAGGGTAAACATGATTTCAGATAGACACCAGATATAAATACTTGGCTTCTTCTTAAAGACACAGCCTATTTCCAGGCAACAGCATCCAGATCTTAAAACAATGAGGTCTCCCATAGCTTTTCCTTATGTCTATCTAAAAGAAAGGTCCCCAACAAGCTGGGTTTTTTTGCACTCCCCATTTCAAACACAGGATCACAACATCTCAGATGACATTAGAACAAAATGAGACTAGGGGATGGGGTATTACTGAATGCAGGTGTCTGTCTAGCCCAGCCAGCTAGAGTACCCTTTGCACCAGATAACCTTTCAGTCAAGACAAACAGTATAACTAGGGCAAGCATGTTTGTAGGGTCAGGACACAAAAAGAAACCCACACAGAGAGCCTGGAAAACTTCATCTGTAAGAAAGCACTGCTGAGAGCACTCATCGATATGATGGGCCTCAACTCTACAGATCAGAAGGATAAACACATCTCGAAGCTGCATGGATGACAAACAGTCCTTTATCAAGGCTTGAAGCCTTGATATTTTGGTGTTGTGAAATACCTGCAAAGACACTCATACAGCAAAACAATTACTAAATGTAACTAGAAGAGAGATGCATATGGTCACACAAGTCACTTGTTACGTAGTCTTTGGAGAATGCGAAAATTTCTCACAAATAGCTAAAAATTAGGAAAATGCAGCTTCTGAAGCAACAGCAAGGTAAACGTCAGCCTACAAGTTTGGCACACATCCTGTGTTTCAGTAATCAGTCACAAGAAAGGATATCCTGAGTCTTAAGCTACTCCTCAAAATTGTCAGCAACTTCGACTTTTACAGCAACACCATCAGGATTCTTCCACTCATGCAGGTACCCCCCTCAGCAGACAGTGACATCAATGCATTGATTTTGACACTTCATCAGTAGAAAAGCTCCGATTTAAATTACACTTGCTGTCACAAACAATTTCCGCTGTGCCACGCTGTGCCCGCCCAAAGTTTCTCCCTAGCATGTTGTTGGCAAGTTAATGAGAACATATCCGCTCGCTCCGATCAGCGCATCCTGCACAGCGGCAAGATGAACTACAGAAGATGACATCTCAGAAGGTTTTGGTACAGCAAGTATCTTAGAAAGCAGCTGAAAACACAAGATAAATGAACATAGCCATAATAAAAGACAGAAAGTAGTACTAAGGGACAACCCATCCACTTTGCTCTAAAGTCCTGTTTTGACGGGTAAGTATAAGATCTAGCAATCTGTCTTCTGGAGGGGAGTTGCAGTGTGAAAGGCTGCCATCCAAATAAGTCCCATTTAAAGCAAGACTAAACTCTGAAGGCAAGGAGGGAATAAATCATATGAGTATCTGTGGGTTACAGCTAAATGCCAGCACATTTCATGGGATAAGACAGCCAAAATATATACAAATATAAAAAAAGAAGGATGAATTTTCCATTAGATGGAACAACAAGAGATAAAAGAGGCCCCAGGAAACATTGATCTTGCTTCCAAACATCATGGACACAGGCTGGGGCAGAATGGAACCACTATGTCCTCACCCCCTCAGAAGTCTGCATTACAGCAAAGCCGTAAGATCACAAAGAAACACTGCAGACAGGAATCATCTAAAAAGCAGAGTCCACGAAGAAACACTGCAGACAGGAATCATGTAAACAGCAGAGTCCAATTATATAGTCTCTGCTACGAAAATTAGACCTACAAGACTGAGTTACCTAAAGCTAGTGAATGAATTAGTAAGAGGGGAAAAAAGGAGGAGGCAGGGGTAGAACAAACCACGGGTTCCCCTGCAACAGCAGAATTAACACTAAAAATGTGAATACCCTCCAGGGAGTTTCCACTCTGTACATGCTTCCCAATTCAGAGCACTCATGTTTCAGTACAGAGCGGGAAAAAGGCAAGATGGCTCTGCTTTTTAAACAAAATGTGACAGGAGGCCAAAGATTGATCACATCAGTGATGGAAACCCACCAACCCCATACAGCAACTCCTGTATTTCTGTTATTCATCACAGTTATCAGCAATGTGACGACTGCTTTTTGTCATGAAGAAGCAAGATAGTATTTTCATAAAGGGAAAATGCTGACATTGAGGAGACTTTGCAGGGTGACCAACAGCAAGCCACAGCTGATGTGGCTGGGGCAGAGAGGTTCTCCAAGGGCACCAACGCTCAGCAAAGCCATTCTGCATTCCCATCGAGAATACAGCCTGCTGTTTTTCCACCCTCAAACCTTTTCTGTCACATATACTTCACAAAACCCACATTCATTTTTGTCTTCCCACGTCTTCCTGAAAGAAGAACCTAATCCTGTATTGGTAGAGACAGGCAGTTGTTATTATTATCTACAGGAAAAACAAAAGATACTCATCTTATCTAAGGCTTAGCGTAAACAATGGACGGGGAGAAAGGAAGCGGAGACCGCACCACAGCACTACCATTCAGTATGGCCCTTCTGAGCACCAAAGGTCTAGGTGTCTTGCCCCCTTTCTGCAGCCAGAGAAATGGAGAGGTGAGGACGGAGCACTGCCCCAGGAGGTGCAAAGGCAGAACCCTCCATTAGCAGTGGCACCCACAGGCAGCACTGCCTGTGCAACCCAGGGTTATTTCAAGCAATGCTTCCAAGTTGTGGAGATCAGCACATGAGTGAATCATGGTTTTCTTCACATAAAAAGGCGAAAAAGAGAAATGTTTCCCATTGCACAGGCAAGCAATTTCAGCCATACCACACTCATGTGACTGCAGCTACATGGGACAAAAAGAGGCACTGTGCAGTTGGATACAGCCCAGGCCAGATCCAAGTTAATCACTTCCTCAGATCAGGTCGCGGAGGAGCAATGCTGTCACAGATGTTTACACCATCCTCCCCTGAGACAACCAAGGAGAACTGCATGAGGACAGAGAGGCAGACAACAGACTGAGAGCCAGTACCACTGCGCCTACCCTGCTTGCCTCAAAACAGCACACACTCTCCTCTCCGGGGAATAAGGAGTATGTCCTGCTGGGAGAAGCTCTGCTGCTGGTTTGTATTTGAACTTCAGCTGGCACAGTAACAGTCTAATTCATGGTAAGGGCTGCTTGGGTGATATAACAGTTTTGGGGGGGTTTTTTTGCCAGTTTTCATTAAAAAGAAAGAAAACCCTATTGCTTTCTCAACAAAATAACACAAAAAATCATCAATAACTCTACGTTTATGCAGACTTCCGTGCAGGAACAACTAGCTAGAACATTACTCCAAAAGAAAGACAAAATCATTGATACAGGACCTTGTCAGACAGCTGTTTCACTTCCTTTCGAATAAACTAAAAATACAACAGAAGTTCTTGCTGAAATACAAGATAACTTTGTTTTAATTCTGAGGCAATAAGACAGAGAGGACAGCAGAAATCTATTATAAAAGAAGGGAAGAGCAGTATGTTACTGCCAGGTAAGAATTCAAGCAACAAGTTCCATGGGGAATATGGATCTCCAGAAGTTCAGTTGCTCAGAAGCTTCAGCAGCATGAAGACAACGTTCAAGATAAACAAAGCATGCCAATGTTCAAAGTCAGGTTTACAAGCAGCTCCATCACTTCATTATGCTGGAAAACAGCAATAGGAAAGACACAGTCATTTCTAAATGTTTTGTCACCACTTCTTGCTTGACAGCACAGAATCACTTTTCATAGGCAGCTATTTCAGACCTGAAACGGAATTAGATGTGCTACAGCAAGGATTTATAGTTTCTTCTGAAGGTCTTAACGTTGCTTCCTGCCAGAGCAGTTTGACTGGCATAAAAGGAAGGATATGCTGCAACAGAGTGGCATTTACTTGCAATTACTTGCTTGCCTCAAAACATTAGCATCTTCCAAACATCACGGGTGGAGGAAGGACGTGACAAATCATCTAAGGGGTGGCAAGAGGAAAATGAGAATTTCCATTACAAACTGCGTGTTAGGTAGTCCCACCCCAAAAAAGTCATGATGCTATCCTAGGATGTGAGAAAAGAAAGATCATGGTTTCTATGTGTCAAATTAGAGGAGTCACATTCACATTATTTCAGGGCAGCTCACATTCAGAACCTGCAGGAACACTATCAACTTTGAAGGTCAGCTCCTAAAATCCTTACAAGTGATTCTTGTATTTCAAAGCCCAGCTGAAGAGAAGTTTTGATCAGAGCTTTCTTCAGACATCTCAAGAGTAGTTAGCAAATATTTTCATACATCATAAGCACTTACTTTCAGTCCCAGAAATGGACCAGGAAAAGGTACAAAGTAATTTTCCAAATATATTTCACACCGCTAGATACCCTAGGATAAACACTCACAGCTCTAAGGAGACCTAGAGTAAGCAGATGATTTGACTCAAGGCTTAGCTCATCATAAAATACTTAAGGATGAGACTGACATTCATCAAGAGACTAAAATCAGGTAGTTTACCTCATAGAGGCCACGACTTGCTGTCTGAATCTCTAACCCACTTCAGACTGGTGAAAATCTATCCTTCATTTTGCCAGATGAAGTAGGTTTTAACACAAGTTAACAGTCACTGTTGTGAAAACACTTCTGAGGATATAGATTGTGCTACAAAGTCACCTATTCCTGAAAGCTTGCTAAACCAAATCTTTAATAACACCGTATCACTACACCACTTTCTCACATATCTTTGCTCCTTCCTTCCAGCTCAGTAGATACCCAGGGAATACAAAAGACATGTTCACAAATTCCCTCAGCATTGCTGGCGTACCAAACAAACGTCGACAAGTCTCCAACAACAACAAAACAAAGCAAAAAAGTAGTAAATGAAGCTATGCTTAACTTCATTAAGTGAGAAAAAAACACGGGTATTTCCTCCACCAAAAACACCAGGCATGCTGATAAACAGCAAGCAATGGCAACCAGCCAAGTAACGCATCATAAATAGCAAGAGTGCTTTTCTCTACCAAGAGACAACAGTGAAACGAGTTGGACTGTAGGAGTCCAGCTGGGAAGAGATTTTTACAGACGCGTATTCATGGATTTTTATGCTTACCATTTCAAACATGTACATATGAAAAGGTTAATGTTCTTCTGTTTCTTCCCTTTGAAGGTCATGAAGGAAGCAAAAATAAAGCGCTCTTTGATACTATCAGAGCCTACATGGAGATGCTATTTAACAGTAAGAAGCTGTCTGGGAGAAAGACCGACTAATTTTCTTTCAAGCAAATCCCAAAGTCTTCTATGAACTCTTTACATAAATCTATGAACTTCACACAAATAAATGTGAAGAGTTGCACGTTTTTCAAGATCAAATCTGGGGAGAAACCTCTGAAGTTTGTAAACCCTTGAATTCCTGTGTTAAATAATAAGCATTAGTCACTGGTTTCAGTCAAACCTAGAAAAACATATTTTAAGAAAATGCAGCTCTGTAGCCTTTGTAGATCAATGTACTTGGGTTGCACTTTGGTCTTTCCCTTCTCCTAACCCACTTATGAGCTCTATATTCCAGCAGCCATTTCAAGACTGTAAAAAGGTCTTTTGTTGCATTGCAATGTGCTCTAGCACAAATGGAAATGTTTCAATCCAATAACAAATAATGCGTTAAGATATAACTACGCTCATTAAAGCTCTTCACAAAGCTTGAGCTTTCCCATAGCGGAACCTCATGCTATGGGAAGTTTCCATCGGTTCCTGCTCTAAACACTGTCCACAGACTGTCTCGATGACATCTAACACACACTTCCTCCTACCCTATTGAGGACCTGACAGACAACTGCATGTCACCAAGAGGACTGGCACCACGAGCTGAACTGTGAGACTGCTATCCATGATATGGCAGGGCCAAAAATCTTTCTGCATTTCACCAAGATGCTGCCACAAGAAGAGACAGCACCCAATTTCCCTGCAATAATGGAGTGTTATCTAATGGGATAAATATTTGAATCGGGAATTGCAGACATACTGCTAGGGTTTTTTTCTCCTCCTGCTTTCACCATAACTGACACTGGCTGAGAGGAACACATGCACATTTATGCTCAGCGCTGCCTCCATCCCAGAACAGCTTCAGCATGAGAAGTAATGCCAACCAGCACATGTGTGGTGACAAGCTGGCAGGTTTGCTGAGGTCCCACCATATTGCAATTGAATGGCCCAGAGAACATAGAGATCCAAAAGTGGTGGTCTGGGTTTCAGCTCTCACAAATGATGTCAATAAATACAGGAACGCAAAACAAAGGCCAGAAGACATTCCCTTCCAGGAGGCAGAGGGAAAACAAAAAAATGGCATAGGTTTTTTGGGGATTGGTTTTATCCCTTGCTTTCTGAAACAAACACCTCCCTATAGCCTTCTTTCTTTACCTCTACTGCTTAGGCAGCTTCATTTAGTTGATCACTGGGAACTGGGCTTCATTCAGCACCTTAAAATCTGCTCGCTCAGATTGCTCCTTCAGGCATTGGCAAAGTTTTTAACTAATAAGCACTTGCCTATTAACCTGAAGACAGAATTACTTATAAAATGAATAATGTATCTAATGCCTTCCTGGTTGAACTGGTTTTCATTAACATCTATAAGGAAGGCTTAGCAATTTTGCCTGTGTCCATGCAGCCTATGGCCAGCTCCGCCCAGAGGGCAGGAGAGGGATGCCCACAGCCCTGGGCACCCACAAAGACCAGGTCCAGCCACCAGTGACCTCCACAGCACAGAAAGAGCATCAATACCACAGCCTGGGGAGAGTTTGTGGCACGTTCACCAGGACAGCAAGGTGAGCAGATCTTACCTGATGAAAGCATAACACCATTGCCACTGTAATGGCCATTTACTTACCCTTGAGTTTTCACTTGCTAGCACTTTAAAGCCAAATGAGAATCAAGTCTGACACAAAAGGAAGAAGAGAGGGAAGAAAGGGACACTCACCATCCTCGAGATGCTCAGGTTTTGTTTGCAGCAAAAAAAAAGCTTAGTTCTGGTGAAAGAAAAAACTAGAGGAGTTACCTGAACTTCTGAGTGCATCCATCCCAACACAGCAGACAAAGACACCCAAAAATTCATTAGGCAATGCAAGTCTACAAATTGCACATACACCTTGAAGGAAGCACTGAGTTTACAACGCAGACAGAAAACATCCTCAAAGCCTCAAATGAAAGACCTGAGTTTTCCAGAGTTAAAGGGAAGTATATATGCATACAGAAGTCAATTTTCATCCTGGAAGACATGCCTTTTCCTTTTTGTAACTAAAAAAGGAGCAATATTTTTTCAAATATTGCAAATGCTCGCATAAGCCCTGTAAAACCAGGCTCACAACAACAACATCAGTGGAGTTGGCTGGCATTTTAACAAGAATGGGCAGAACTTGTTTCTCATTTTCTTACATTTAAGCCACATAGCTGTAAGGCGGGCACAGGAAGGCAGCATCTAAGTTTAAGATACATAAGTAAAACTGTATCAAAGTAGTAACACCAAAGCAGCCTCAAGAATTAAATATCAGTTAATCATCACTAAGAAGAGTAAATGTAAAATTTGGAGTTTGATCATTTATTATGGTGGGTTTTTTTAATTATTATTGTTTATTTCAGCTTTGGCCAACTATTTTGAAGGCATTTGAAACTAACCGAGGCTACTGAATGTTGCTTAGGCTTCATTGTCAGCTGAATTCACACAGGAAAGAAACAATCAAGTATCTGTCTCTCAGCAAGTATGTTAACCTTTAACACCCACAGTATGACCCTCTTCCTCTTAAGAGAGGGTATGGGGGAAGAACCCCTTCCCAAACTAGACTGGGCTTCTGAAGAGAAACAATTAACACACCAAAGCATGAAGGATCCATACAAATGCCATATCCTACCTAGTCCCTCTGACACACTTCCCATGTCTGCTGTGCAGCTCTTGGCTCACCACAGACAGATCCTCTGCCCACACAGAGCCAATTATGAGTTTCATAGTCACCGAGAAATTACACCAAGCAGAGTTTACCCTGTAACTTTCTGCTAGGATGGGCCATTCATTTCCTCTTTCAACATGGACAGGGGCAGACAGTTCTGAAAATTGCCAGTAATTACTGAGAGCCTTTCACTGTGCTTCTTCAGGTCAAGTAATTTGTTGTGTCTAGAAGTCAAAACTCTGTAAGTAACACATGCAATATTTCAGACACACACATGTATATTCTCTATACACACATACATACTATATATACCACATATTCTGAAAAAGATCCACAAAGTTGGATTTCAGGCCTTAATCCAACTCAAACAATTGGGGCGCATGAGAAAACCCTTCTGGATGGGGAGATCATCCTCCATCTGTGTTCTTTCAGCATCCTTGCAATTTCCTCACAGTTCCAGAAGCTGACCACAACTAGGAGTGGGACAACATGTCAGAAGTGGATCCAAGTCCATCAGATGCTTCTTATGCTCTTTCACCCACGAGGGTTTTTGCAGGGAGGAGCAGGGGCAGTTCGCTGGGAGCAGGCTGTTTGGGGCATCTTCTGTCAAGTCTCTTCTGGGACTTCATGTTAAGCAAAAGGGGTAAGGATGGCTGAAGGGAGAGTCTGAGCTATAACACAAAGTATGAGCATTCTAATGTCTTAAGTGATAGACAAAGGCAACTGAACCAGAAAGCAAGCAAACAGCTATATTTATCATATGTATGCTGTTGTTATAACAGAGGATCTATTAAAACAAGAGCTCTCCAGTATCCAAATTAGATCAGTTAATAGGTGATACACATTTCAGCTGAGTATCATATCCTTCTGATCTCTAAACTGCATTAGAAAAGACAGCTGTAGTCGACTACTCCTAATAAATACGTTACTGCAAAATAAATACACCCCTTTTCTGTGTAAATATATTTTACAGCAAGTACCGAAAATAACAGATTTTGCTCTACCATAACATCTTACAATGGATTTAGGGATACCATCATTCTGCATGGCTACTACATCACAACAGAGCAAGTATAGCACAGTATAGTATAGAGTATTCAAAGGGAAATCATACATGAGTTTCACTACATCACTGGCATAACATACCATGACCACGCCAGAAAAACTGGCTCTGGCTGATTCAGAGTGCAGCAGCATTGTTGTTAACCAGCGGGGAGAAGCAGCTCTGCAGGTCCTTTAGGCACTTGGGCTCTCTTCTTGCTCACCAGAAGCCAGTTCTGTACCAGAGGCTCCGTGCTCTCACTGGCTACAGGGCAAGAGCCACAGACTGCTCCTTAAGGCTGTACTCCCTTGAAAGCAGGCTCAGATTTTATATGCCTTTTTAAAGATGTGAAAGCTCCCTGCCCTGCATTCCTTCTGCAGACACCTAGCGCCAGACTCTCCTGAGGCTGATGCAGGGAAGTCCAAACATTACCAAAATCCGCCACATTTCCATAAATCTCCCACAAAGGTTTTACTTCTGAGAACAGCAGCTGAGCCATGGCAGAAGCCAGGCATCATGAGAGGTCACTGAAACACAACTTCTGCTAGCATATGACCCCAGAAACACAAAGGCACTTCACAGAATCATAGAATGGTTTGGGTTGGAAGGGACCTTAGAGCTCATCCAGTTCCAAACCCCTGCCATGGGCAGGGACACCTTCCACTAAGACCAGGTTGCTCCACACCCCATCCAACCTGGTCTTGAGCACTGTCAGGGATGGGGCAGCCACAGCTCCTCTGGGTAACCTGTGCCAGTGCCTCACCAGCCTCACAGGGAAGAATACCAAATATTATTAAAACAAGCATAGCAGCATAGCTAACTCATTTTTATATCCTGTGCCATTTAAACCTAAGGCTATTGGCAAAGTCCAAATCACTAGATCAGAAAAATTACAGAGGCCACAGCGCTTTTAACATCTATGCACCTGCTGAACTTCAATGACAAGTCAAGTCTTGCTTGTGTATAAAGATTTAGGAGATTAGGATGACTAACATGAATGAATACATTCCCTGGGAAGTACACAGGACAGAAAGGGGAACAGTGCTATTTTGTCTGTGACAACTTTAATAACCACCTCGGCACAGCACACTCTGAAAAGCAGCAACAGAAATGTAAACCACCTGGTTTGGCTGGATGCCTGCATTGCAGGGCACTTGACCCCAGGACTTCCTGAGCTCCCTGCTACACTGGATCTCCAGCAACAGCCTGGATGAGTAACGACCAAAGAGCACTGACATGCGGCAGCAGGGTTACAAACAACTTCCTCCACGGAGACATCTCCTGTTGTAATTACAGGGAGGCAAGCAGCATGGGCAGGGAGAGCTGCTGGTACTGTAGGACAGGGCACCAGAATCCTGTTCAGCACCAGCTACACCACATCCATTCCACTCCTCTGCCTTCCCCTTCACATAACCCGAGAAGTCTCTTTAGCACCAGGTCGAGCAAAGGAAAAACCTTCATGAGGAAGTGGAGCAAAACAAGATCATCTCTTTGAGTCTTCTGGTTCATTGACAGGCTTCTTCCTCATCCTTCGAAACAGAAACTAGCCGGGCTTCCAGTCACAAGGGCCAGGCAGCTTAACAACAGCAAACATCAAACAAGCAACGTAAAACCAAACAAACAGCTTTGATGGCTGCAGCAGACCCTGGTCAGCAGCCACCACCTTTCCCTGTCATGACTCAGTACATCCTTTCTGCGCCATCGCATCTGACTGCTCGTGCTGGACTCTACTTAGAGCAGCAGTCCGCTCCCAAACTGAGAACTACCTGCTTGTACTAGCTGTGCTTTTGTTGGGCCCAAAAAGGACCAGACAGAGAGGTATGCATAGGAGTGCATGAGGGAAGTACCGTATAAAGGAGGTGGTGAGAACAACATAAGGTTTTCCTCTTGACTTAACTGCCCAGGCCCAAAATAAAAGAGAAACAGTGAGGTACAAGGATTGGAACCACTAGTGCTGTGGCCCAGAGAAACCAGGGGGCCATGAAGGCATGCACACCAGACCCGAGCCAGGCACAGAAGGGCCAGCCTCTGAAGAACCCACTATTCCCAGGTAAAAGCAAGCTGTAGACGTGCAAACTGCTGTAGAAAATTGAACTAAGTTTGTAGCTACAACTTAGCCTAAATTTCTCTGTAAAAAGCTACCGGAAGTTGGTTGGGGATTTTGGTGACTGGGGATTGGATTTGGGGGTTTTAGGAAGTTGGTGGTGGTGGTTTTTGTATTGTTTTTTTACCCTCTGTTCTCTCTGGAAATTAACCCACAAGCATGCTTCAGTATTCAACTGGGCAGCATCACTGTTATTTAATGAGACTTAATAGATCTGGCTAAGAGACTTAGAAAGATGGTCTCTCCCTTATTTCTGTAGAGTTCACCAGGTAATTCAGAGTCACAGCCAATAACTTCCATCATTCCCCATGCTAGAGAGCAGCATTTTGCCAAATTTATTTGGGGGAAAGGAGGCGGAAGCAGCTTTAAGTGTATAAACTGTTAGGCCACGCATGGAACAGATTGACCTCCCAGACCTTCAACTAAGTGACTAACCCTGACAAGTTCAGAACTGGATTTCTTTCAGTTTTTCTTGTGAAATGTGATTTTTCTCCCAGGTTGTTACAATCCTTGTTTTCAGTACAGTGATCTAACCAGAGCTCTACACTGTTGCACGAATCTAGCCTGTTTTGTTCAAGCAAGATCTTGAAATATAATTGAAGCTGTAAGGGTGGGTGCAGCCAATTTGTTTTGACAATGCTTCCTGTTTATAGCAAGCCTAAATTTCATTGCATAGGGGAATGAGATCATCAGTAAGGCAAGGAAGGAGGGAAGTCAGATGTTAACAGCACCCAATTCGTTTTACCTGAGCTTACAGACTTCATCACTTTGCAAACCCTGAATAATTCAATCCACAGGTGCATACAGAAAATATACAGGGCTCAATGATCAGCACACCTATGAACTGTCTCCACCAAAGAAAAGTCATCACAGCTGGAACCAGATGATGCTAAGGTCCTTTCCAATCTTACCCGTTCTATGATTCGATGATTTTCCAAACCCCCTATCACAAGCACCCTCTTACAATGATACAGAACATGCTACAGAGCAAGGGGAAAAGAAAAAGCTCACAGGTTTCAGGAGATAAAATGCACAATCTGAGCACATCTGAAATCTGTTATGGGCTAAAGAAGTAGATTCAAGCATTTATCTCAGCAGAAAACAACTAGACTATTTGAAAGCTATGCTATACCATCATGACTCTTGAGCACTGTCTGAAACCTAGGCTGACTTCCAGCCTCCATCCAGAAGACAGAGGTCAGCTTCTCTCTGGCAAGATCAACCACAGATCAAAAGCAGGACCTCCCAACACTTAGGAACAGGGAAGAGAGAAGGATACAACAAAAAAGCTCACCACTTGAACCTGGAGCATTCGTGAATTTCTCTGACCAGTATTTTCCACATAAAGAGTCTCAATTCATGCAGCTTAGTTTGAGACTTCCATCTAACTGACAGAACAGGAGACAGCAGGAGACAGTAAAAGTGGTTTTCAATTCAACTGGAATAACAAGGCAGGGGAGAAGCAGTGAGTCTTGCTCCCTTTTACCAACTACATGTTAAATCCAGGCCACTGCTTCTACTGCCAGACATTAGCCCACAGTATATTATTCAGTTCTTTCATTATTAATGAGGCACAGCAAAAGAAATCACAGCCTACCTCTGACTAATATGGATTTTAAAGTATGAGACACAGAAAGTGCCCCTCAGCGTGAGCTTGCTGGAGGGAGCAGTGACCAGCATTTGAACACAAACACGGCTCCCCTGCCTTATCTCTGGGGCCCTGGCTGCTGCCCACGTGGTTTGTTTGCCTTTGTATGGAAAATTTCCAAAACCTACCCACATAAGCTCTCTTGTGAGCAAGCACAGAAGCCAGCCCCGTGCTCTGAACACAGCCCCTCTCTGCCTTCTCAGAACTGGGAGTTTACTTTGAGCTAATGGCATCTTTGAGAAAAAGCTTTTGTAGCTCTTTTCCTGAATAGTTATGCCAGTGAACAGACCAGTGTGTTCCAAACCATGAGCTTCTTGGACAGCAGGCAGGAACATCTCACTGACTAGGAATAACACGATGCTTCTTCACAAAAGAGGGCAGAGAGAACTGATGGCAGTGGGTAGGGAAGCAGGGCCTCGACCCACTCCTCATCAGCAGTTTAACGATGAATACGTTCCACCAAGTCAGTGTAAGACTTCCTGCTGAGTTTTGCTGCTGGAATGCAAAGAAAGCAGCAAAACCTTTCCTTTGCAATGGTTTGGGGAAGAAACAGAGGTTACACCAACAGGCACAGAAACAAGAACCAGTGAGACAGTCAGATAAGAGTTGATGTAAGACACAGCAAGATTGTCTTCCAACGCAGAAATACAATGCAACCTTCAAAAGAAGGCAAGCTTAAACTTCTGTACATACTTTGATAAGTGACAACTTGCTCGCACTATTGTTCTCTGTAGAAAATTTCCAGCCTCTCTTTCTGTTGTCTTTTGTTGTACTAGTCCTGGCATTACTCCAGCTGTATTTTGACACAGCTCAGTGTCAAATTAAACACTGCATTTTGAAAACAGCTTCAAAAGCTTTCCATCCCCAGCAGAAGTACAACACAACATTACACTTCTGTAACTCACACACTGGACCTGTTTGGAGAACGTTTACTCCCAGCTTAATAATATATTTCATGGAGGTGCATGTGGTGCTCGTAATACTCCTTATTCTTAAAGATAACATTAGTCATTACATCAAGTACTCATGTTTATGTGCTATATCTTCATTTTACACAGAGTACTATTAAAAGTAGTCATTATTGGTCAGTATATACACAGACTGGAGGGGGAAAGCATCCAGTTCTTTTAAAACTACCTTGCTGATACATCTAAGCACATACGTACATGAATTTTCACTGTCCCTGCTAAACCCTGGGCTTCTCTTCAGTACAGGGTATCAGCATCACACAGCACACAGACAATTATAACTCCTGAATATCATTAGAGACAAACATGCAATTAACTGTATTTAAAAATACATAATTATCGATTTTCTTTTACAAAGCAACCTGCTTTTATTTTTAAAGGCAATTATGTATTTATTGAGTACACAAAAGAGCTGGGTCCTCCAGTTTAATGAAACAGAACAAAACAGTTGCAATTTTCCAAAGCCTCCAAGAGTTTTCAACAGAATTGCAGCTCCAAGCAAGCAATGAGCTGCAGAGGATGGGCCTAAACCACCACTGATCCAAACACCAAAAGCTCTGGGATGTTCCAAAATCTCCCTTAGTCCCATCTCTGCCATGCCAGGCTGTAAAGGTTTATCCACTGAGTCTTCCCTTGTGTGTAATGACTCTAGGACTCCTTCCCAATGCACAGTAATTTGCAGGCTGAACCTCAGTTCTCAGCCATACTCCCATACAGTAGCTTTACATCTGCTGCAATCACAAAAAGTGAAGTTGTGACTTGCAAAGCAGGATGACATCAGAGAAGGGTTCAAGAATTAGACCCTTCTTTTCTTGCACTTCTGCTCCCCTGTCTTCATCTGGCATTGCCTTCATTGTAGTTTGTGTATACAAGAATCCAGGAGCCCCAGATCAGCTACCCAAACTACAAATACACCATCACAAACACATACACCCATATTATAATGCTGTAAAGCCTACACAAAAAGCAGTTCTCAGGCCCAAAGATAGATTTTGTGATTCAGTCTCCTTCCTCACAGTGCAATCTTATTCCCTCTTCTCTTGATCTACTCAGACTGAATTAGTCAGTACCTGTCCATCTAGAAAAACAGGCAGCTGTCACTTCATCAAGCAAGGTTATTTGTATATCTAGGCAACTAGGCCAGAATGTCACGCAGCATGTCAAGTTAATGCATAACTAAGGTCATTTCCAGCCGAACAAAGGCAACCTAAATCCTCCAGCATATTGCATTACCGAAGTCTGTCACAGAAAATCAGATAATGCAAATACATCAGGAATAGTCACGTAGATCTGATTTCACGGACCACTGATCCCTAGACACTAGAAATGATGGCAGATAAAACTATGCATATGAAATTGTCTGTCACAATGCTGAACAGTGTCATGACAGAATGCTGTTGCCATTAACTGCAGCAAATGGATGCATAGTTTACATGGAATTGAAGACAGCAGAGATTCATTTAAACTTGCAGTTAATATGATGAACAAAGGACATGCAGAAATTGTATTTTTGCTAATTAAAAATCCAGTAAAACACTTTTTAGTGTCTAAAATAATATGGTTAACAAAAGACTCCTTGACAGCTACATCATGTTCTCCCCTTTCTTATAATGTTAAGACATCAAAAACTTCAGCTTCACATAACTGAAGCTGAATCTTGAAGGTACAAGCTTTGTTGGTGGGAAAAGAAATCCCTCAACTTAGCCATTAATAACCAAGTAACTAAAGCTTAGTATCATATACAAAAAGGAACTTTTCCTAGCTTTTACCCAGGTGCACAGAAGGGAAAGGACAGTATATGCCAGTTCCAGTCCTGTCGTCTTTAACCTCAGGAATGACTGGAATTTGTTTGTGACAACTGTTAACATACCGGTACCAGAATAAAGTTATTCACAGGAATCTTAAAGAGATACAAATTATTATATACATAGTCAGCTGCGAAAAGACAACTGTGCAACAGTTGAAAACACCATTGAAATTCAGAGAGAAAGTCAGTAATGGTGCATAAATAAAATCTGAAGTAACTATTCAGAAACTATCAGCATCATCATCCCTACAAAAGATTAGACCAAAAAGAAGTAGATTTGACACAAACATTTACCAAAATAACACCCTTTTCTCATATCTTCCCAAGTGCCATCACCCAATGCATTTGAGACCCCAGGAAAACAATGAATACAGCAAAGCTCAATTTTAAAGCAAGAGATGTCAAACAGAATTCCTGAGCTCAAGCCATCCAATACACCCTCATGATTTTCCATTCCATTCCTTCCAGCAACATCCCCAAAACCACTCCGGTTGCAGGCTGTTCCAGCAGCCGCAAGAAAGACACACTCAGCCGCAAGGGAAAGATCATGTTCAGACTGTATTTTCTGCTTCTGGCAAGGGGAAAAGCTGGTGTAATGGCCCAGCAGGAAACATCTGGCACAGAGACGAGGACACCTTGATTATAGCCATGGCAGCACACTGGAAATACCTGGCGCACAGGCAGCAAAATGCCTGTGGCTTGGGAAGAAAAGATACCCCATCAGTACGTGAGGATGGGGGAACACGTAAAGGCAATACCCGCATGTGTTGTGCCAAAACCTGCCTCTGGCCAAGAGCCACACAGCAGGTGCCAGGGACTTCTGAGAGGAACGGGATCTCCCAAGGGTCCCAAAACGGCGTGCACCAGGGTCGGCTGCAGGTGAGGCTGGTGGCCAGTGTCACAACCAGGACATGGGCTGACGGTACTTGGCCATCCCACATCCAGTACCACTTACAGGTGGAGGCCAAGCACAACCACCATGACCAAAGCACTTGAGAAGCACACAAGAGGAGCCAGCTGAAAAGCAGACCAACATCTTATGTGCCACTACAGTACTGTCCTCTACCCAACTCATTTCTGTGTGTTCTCAGCATTATCCACTAAGCAAAAGACACTGATGCCTACCCCAAAAGGCATCCTGGTGTTTTCAGGGGGTGAAGTCTGAAAGCCTACTCTTTGTCAAACCTTCACTGACCCCTCACATGGCCAGCTGAAAGAACCAGGGTGCTTCCTCCAGCACACACTATTAACACAGGCAAATTATGAGGGTTAAGTTAAAAGCAAGATTAAGATCTGTCCGTGCTGTCACCATGCAGGCTCAAGGGCTGAATAGTCAGTTTCAGTAATTCCAATATTAACACCTAAATTAAGGACAAAAACTAGAAACTAGGGATGACCTTCCAAAACTCTAAATACAGTCTTGGAATTCCTATTACCTTATCCCCAGTTAATCCTCTGGATTAATACGTTAGTCCAAAAGCTGCAGCAGGTGCTTCACAAGCACTGCAACTCCAGTCCGAGGAGCTCATGCCAACAGACATGGAAGAAGCACACAGAAGAGTACCTCTTGAACATTCCCAATGCCAGGAGGCAATATCCAGGGGAAACACTAGTGGCAACACATCCATAAATTTTAGTGGAACCAAGCTTTTATGTCTGCACATCTAAAAGGTAGTTTCTGAATGGTAATAATATTTACCGGTATTGCTCTGGCTCACTAATGTAAATCAGAAAGCTGTGCTGAGGAAGGGTGATGTGTTCATTAGGGTATTTTATAAGAAGTTAATTGTAAAAACTGATAATTAAAGAAATAGATTGACAGAGAAGGGAGATTTTTATTTATCCCAAAGGCAAACAGCTGTACTTCATGACAGGACTACAGGGCCCATGTCTCTACTAGAAGAAGACAAACACATTTCTTCTGTTAGCCTGAACCTGCACACACTGTATATACATACTGTAGTTACAAAGCATACGCACGGAGTTTATACCAGACCTGCAAAACAGATGTTCCCACAAGCCACAGACAACCCTCCCAATGACTCCTTTGTCCTGTTGTACCATCTTCACCTTGAAAGGTGAAGTGGGAATGAAAGGCAAGCAGGAATGAATGCCTGAAGATCAATATCCCCTAATTTGTTACTCCAAATAAAGGAGCCTGTGCATCCTCTGATAGTGTGCCAGGCCGGCTGGTCTCAGAAATCCCAGGCCAGTGCCAGAACAGCACATGTTAAGGCACAAATTATTCAGTAGAGTGATTTGGGTGCTCATGAACAGTACAGGATACAGCACTGCTGCTCAGGTGGATGGAGCCTGGGGACAGGGGCTGGCAGGAAAGGACTCGTGCTGCTCTGCGAGTTGCAGCTTGGCATATATTCTTTGCTGGCTGTTAGGCTCACAATCAAGCTTGTATTTTACATACAAGCACTCAAAGGTTGCAAGAGATACTGTGTAAACCAAAACCCTGTCACCCTTTTCACACCATCTTCAGGGAGAAAATGACTGTGGCTTAAAGGAGAGCAGACACACATGAGAAACAAATCAGAGAGCAGCGATAAAGGTGACATTACACAGCTGTAAGGCATCTTGCTAAAGCAGCCGAAGTACAGAGAGAGCAATCAGTGGGTTACTGGGTGTAACACTATGATGTGCTGCCACATCCCCGGCTCAACTGAGCCTTGAAAAGAAGTGGCTAGAGACTGGGGGTTGGGGTGGGGAGGGTTTTTGGTGTTCTTTCTCTTAAGGAAGACTTTGTAAGGCCAGGCTACAGGATACTTATTTTGCTGTAATGAACTTCACTTCCTTGGCTATGCTGAAGCACCACTCAGTTTTGGGACCTCCTTGGGCAGACAGTGCTTGGGCCAGCAGAAGGAACTGATGGCTACTGCCCCAGTTCCTTGCGATCCTAGAGCAGTGGCCCCGGCTGGCTTCGGGCAGCCACTTTCACATCCTTATTGCACTGTTCACATAAAACTCTGTCATGCCATAATAAAGCCCACAGGCCTACTGCTATTTGAGTCCTAATTTTTTAATTACGGTATCCAGGGATTTAATTTTTAATTTATATCTGTCTACTGAACACATTCCTGAACATTCAATAACACTTCTTACCTTTTAGAGACAGGATAATTTTACTGCTGTTTTAAGCATGAAGCTACACGGAGCTGCACACCAGAAAAACATCTTTTTAATACAAAAGTCAACGTTTTTAGAAACCCAACTGCAGCTACAAAAGTAGGTGCTTGCTAATACCATGACAGACTGTTTCACACACATATTTTAGCAGCAGAAAGTTCGAAACCAGACAGAATCCAAAATATGAGACGCAGTAGTTTATGGCCCTATCACAGAGAATGGCCTTCGAAGAAGAATTTTTCACTCAAATGGTTTCAGCTAGGAAACAGGGAAAGCTATCTGGAAAGGTAAATGTTCATAAGGTACTCTGGTGTAAAAACCATTACTGGCACACGCATGTGCAGTCCTGCAAAGCATTCTTCACTTAATAAGAAATACCTGGGTTTGCCTTACCGGGCCCCCCAGCTGGGTGCTAGTTTTAAGGACACATGTTGAGCCGGTCCCTGTGGTCACAGCAGCTTGCTCACAGGCTATCTGCAGAGGCCTTCTCTCCCCACAGAAACCCTTGCAAGGCTGAGAGTGTAAGTCAAGCAAAATCACAGCTGGCAGAACACATTGCATACAATTATTTCAGAAAGCAAGAATAAAGCAGGAGAAAGATTCAGAGAGTGAACAGATGAAAATAATTATAAGACAATTTCAGAGACTGGCTTTGGGTGGCTTAAAAGGAAGCAAGACAAAGTTCAGGAAGGGAAAAGCAGAGACAGACAAAGGGTCTGGGATATTCTGATAACAAGGAGAAAAATGTCACAGGGGATCAAAAGCTGAATTTAATAACTGTGTGGAGCCAGGATGAGGTGGGAAAGTAGGCGTTAAGTTTTTGTGAAAGATGCAGGCTTTGGCAACAGAGAGACAATAGCTTTAAGTGGTGTACGCTGACTTTCACAAGCTCTGCAGGAGTACAGTGAAAAAGAGAAACCAGCACCATTCTTTTTTGAACACCGGGTTCCCCTAAGCTATCCAGTACCACCAGTTGTAACATAAGCTTGCTGTGGGGCCAGGCCCTCTCTGAACATTAGGGAAGTGTGGCTGGTTATGTGCAGACCTACTACAGCTTTACAAAATCAGATGGGCCAATTCCTTCCTGCATTCTTGGAGAAGAGAACGAGGAATGCTGAAGCCTTCATGTTGGGGCTGCACAGTCACTGAAAAGACAATTTTTAGCATTTGCAAAAGGAGATGCTATAATCACAATGCTGTTTTGCTCCTTCCCAATGGAAACACAGCAGTGCATCACTCCTATTCTTCACTCCAGTCCCACCAAGGCTCCCTCTGTTTGGAACAAACACCTGCAGTGGTTTCATTGGGAACTGGAATGGGAAAGAGATCAACAAGCCCAAATGCTTTCAAGAATGCATTCAATATAGCTGTGAGACCCAGCCAACCTGCTATGGTGAAAGTAATGTTTACAATGTGGTTTGAGAGCATGGACTTGAAAGAAAGAACTGGCATCAGCCACACAGCACTCCTGTCTTATCATAAAGGCTTTGTAAATCACAAAACAACCTGTCCCAGGTATTTCAGGCATGCAGAAATCACATTCTCTACTGTTACCCTCCTCACCTAACTTGTCCCTTTGTTTTCCAGATTTGATTTTATCTGTTCCACCTTGAAGGCCTCTCAAGCAATTACAGCGTATGTTCTGCAACGTGAGGAACCATTCAGTGTACTCTCAGATCTGCTGCGTATAGATATCTGCCCTTAACTTTCTTAAACCACTATTCCTTTCAGCTGGAATTTATTATAAACGTAAAAAAGAATCCAAATACAGCAGACCTTTAAAATCCACACAAGCAGCAGAAATTCTGGTTTGTCCAGTTGCAGCCGGAAGAACAAAGTATTCCAAATTCTGAACATTCAACTATTGTAAGATGTTAACTTCGGCATCTGGCAAGCCAGGAAGCAAAAAAACCTTTTTCAAGCAAAAGTTCTGATACTGACAGGCCCATGTCACCCTCCTTACATTCAAGTTTCTGTTCAGCCACCCTTCAGCAATGCAGCCAAAATGCCCTGAACAGACAGTTCTGCTAGGCCTAATAAAAAGAAAGCTTCTGAAGAGAAAACACTTTATCTCTCTTCCCTTCCATTCATTCATCTGTCCTGTAACATGCAGGAAATATTTGTACTGGCATGCAAGAAAGCAACCATAGTGCACCATTTAAGGATTAAAAATGCTTCTGAATGGAAGAGTCAGAGTCTACAAGCCACTGCTACCTTATAATGCTGGGTAGATTCAGACACTGTTAAATTCCTTACATATTTAAAAGGATATTTTAGAGTATATTTATTTTCCCTCAGTTTCACAGCTTTCATTAAACTAGACAATGCCATATTTTTTCCCCTTTTCGCATGCTGAAACTGGAATTGCTTGCCTTGGCAGCAAGGTCCTGCAATTTATATTCAGCACCTTTCTTCCTGTATCACTGACCAAGTTTGTTGCAGCTATGGCAAAAGCTCCATCAGAAAACTGTATCACCAGTAGAGAGTGAAGAGCACCCTTCTAAGAGTCTGCAAAGAAAACAGCCATGGAAAGCAAGTGGTGGGCTCTTTTATCAGCTTCCTGATTCAGAAACAGCTGAAAATTGCCCAGGTGCCAGCCCATCTCATCACACTTTGTATGAGTAACAAGCCCAGCACTTACTGTTCCTTATTTTCCCCATTGTGCCTAGCGTTTAGCAAAAGCCCAGAGTCTTTACAGGGCTGTTTCTGCTGGTGTTGTGAATCCAAGTATCAAAAAGTGTGCACTAAGTCACATTTCCCTGAACAGAGTAGAAACATCAACAGCAGAGACTTCACTTCTCAGGAATCCTGACCTCCATCATCCCAAGGACTTCTGAGGCACTGTGTGACTTCTCAACATCACGATCCTCCTTCTCTTACACTGTCAAAAAGGCTGGATGCCAGTAAATACAGGGAAGTTCAAATGCTGCTGAAATTTGGGTGATCAGAATGAAGCCCACCACAGTTAGAGCTTTTAAGAAGTGAACCAACTATACCAAATGGTATTGTATTTTCAAAGACTCAAATGATACCACCTTCCCATTTCGCTGAATCCTTGCAAGGAAAAAGGAAGATACAAGCCTTTCACTAGGGTGAACATTTGCTTCCATGCTTTTTTTGTGGTTTTCTTTTTTTAATTACCTTAGCATCCTCTGATGCCTATAAATCTGCTGTCCAACAATTTGCTTTGTATGCTGCACGATGTTGGCATTACATTGCCTAATTCCCTGGCTTCTCACTTCCTTCTTTTAAAAAAGGCATCGCATTTGTCTGTCTCCAGACTTGCATTTTCCCATCTTCCACATACTCAAAAATAATCCGCGTAAGATTTCACATTGCTATGGCTATTGTACATTCTAATTTTTCAGTCTTTTCTGATTTCACCCATTATTTGCATACCTTCCACATAGTATAACTGATCTGTAATACCATTTGTCACTGTCTTCGACTTATATCTAGCATATTTGTAAAATAATTTCCATTTTTGGCTAAAGAGGAAAAATACAGGCTGTTTATAAGGCCAAAACAAATGAAGGAAAGTCTCTTCAGAAGAGTATGAAGTGATGAGCCACAAATTATATATGATACCTAAAACTATGTGGGAACTAATGACTCCTGCCTGTGCTGCCATCGGCTCCAGTCTTTTTATGGTGTTAGAAGAAAAGGATCCTAGATCTTCTGAAGCTAAGAATGAAGGGGATGGCGAAACTTCAGCAGAGATCCAAGGGACAGCACACCCAAGGGAAGGACTGCTGCAAAGGGAGCTTTAACCACTGCCTTTCATCAACTCCACAGCACTGCAGATTCCCTGGCAGTGTCAGGAAGAGAAAAGAGAGACTTTGCTGAAAACATGAAAGAGGGAGAAATGGAGAAGTTCAAATTTAAAAGCCCTCTGTGACACAAGCTGGGGACTGAGGAAAGCACAAACCATCAGGCTCTGAAAACATAAGAGGTGTAAGGAAGGACAATTTGTTCTGGCACATGGGCAAGACAGAAAGGGCTTCTCAAAACCAGGAATAATAAACATGGCTCTAAAGAAAACAATGGTTGAGGCAACTCAGAAATCCAAAACACATATGTTAAGGGTCCACACATGCACAATGTAGTGCATATGTTTAAACGCAGGTATGTGGGACCATCAGCCATAATACTAAAATGCAATAGTTGTCATTAATACATTCAGTGTTGCCCATTCATTGGATTTAATCCCCTAGGGCTCGTGAAAAACTAGACACAAGTCTGAATTTGAGAAAGTGTTATGTACCTAACTGAAGGAGCATTTCTGAATGGGCTGTCTGGACGGCAGCTGGAGCACAGGATGAGCCATCAGAGTCAGTAAGAGTCATGCCAGCCAGCTAAAGAGGTAGCTGGATGGGAAAGCAGGGAAGTAGGAATGCTGGACCATAACCACTAGGTACACTTTGGGACTAATAAGAAGAGTTGTTCATTGACTTCTGATTCCCAGATTGGGGAGAAAAGAAAAATAAACACTGTTTTTCCAACATTCCTGCCTCCCTTTGTATCAAATACAGAAGCTGTGGGGCAGAGGCAGAAAAATCACATTTGCAGAAGAGATCAGCTGAATCATCACTTTGCTCTGCCTTGACATCTATAGTGAAAACCTCTTCCTCTCCCCCTCTTCCCCACTCCCAGGCCCCTATAATTAGTTCATTGTTATAAACTGTTAAGAGCATTCCATTCCACTTTATAAATGAGGGTGAATACGGGAAAACCATTTGTCTTGGTAGATAGGAGGTAAGTAAAACACCTCCCTGATACTCAAAGCAAGAGACCACTATATAAAAATGTAGGGAGTAGTTAAGATCTTTGAAGTGTCCTAGCTCTAAAAATGTTACACAAATGAAAGTAGGCATTAAGAGGCAGTACATTTTCAGCCACAGCAAGGCAGAAGGAAGAGTAAGATTCAGACTATACACTTTTTTGCTCATTTATTTCTGGCCCTATTTGATCACCACCACATCTTGTGACAGTGTACGAAGCTACTCTTGTATTAGTGATTTACTCACTGGGACTCTGTAATGAAGACCAATAGCCCATGTAGCAGAAAGAGGGAAGAAGAGGAAGGATTACACTTAACTGCACTTATTTAAAGAAAATAGATAAAAATTAACCTCAAGAATAAAACCGGAGCACATGAAGTGTTCTAACTCAGGAAAACTCCAAGAAAACACGACCCGGTTGCTTTCTCTCATTTCACTCATATTGGAGCCACTTAAATTCTCCAGGCTGGCTGTGGCAAGGCATTGCTATTGCAAAGCTAAAAGCACTCCCATGGCTCAGACCTTTGAAATCTTCCACAGCACACTCTATAGTCACCGCAGACATAACAGTGGTTCAAAGGACACCAAAAAGCAGGTAAACCAGATGATAAAAAACAAACAATGCCAGGTCAGAAATCTGTCCTTCACATTAATATACACAGAGCCAACAGCAAAACAAACCAGCAAAATGACGGTCAGTGTCACTCCAAAAGACTGGGCCAGTTTCATACTTCTAAGCATCACATACTCAGGAAAATAAGACAAGATCTATTTGAAGAATGGATGAATAAGTTGCACAGAGATGGAATGCTTTTCTCTCTGAAAGTGTGCTGAATCTTGTCCATTCTCCCCAGTTTAGGGTACCTTTCAAAGTATTAACAAAAAACCAACCAAACAAAATCCTGTATAAAGTCTGAACAAGAGCTGATGAGTATAACTCTGAACTATCACACTGATTCCTCTTTTCCTGAGCAGTTCTGTAGGATAAACCTGACAAAAAAATCATTGTTGGAAAAGCCCTTTATATTTCAGTGCTCCAGCACTCCTAGAAGGGTTTGATTCCACCTTCTCCACGAAGATGACAGGAAGCCCAAGTGATACAGTGACACAGCTCAGCCTGCCTAAGCATCAGGGCCACAGAAGGCAATGGACCTGTGTTCAGAGCCCACTCACTTGGGCACCCATGTTGCTCCCTCTTCAGCATCAGATCTGAGAGAAAATTCTGTGGGAACAAGCCAGGTATCAGATGAATCAAGCATTTCCAGCCTGCAGCACTACAGAGCTCCAGTTAGTTTCGTGCCACGCTTCCTGTGTAAGCAGCACAGTTAATTAACTCTGTGCTGATTAATGGTGCTCTCTCACATCAAGAATTTATTGAGTCTGTTATTATATACAAGGTCATAATTGCCAAACAGCCACAGCTAAATATCATCCCTTGCAGTCTGCTCCTTAAGCATCATAATGTAAAATTAATTGGTACTTGTTTGCTAATTAACATGAACTATTTTAAGGCATGCACCATAAAACTTACCACTGGTATGCTCTTTTCTAAACAGTCATGAATGAACACAACTATTTTAATACCTTGGGAAGAACCTCCTCTTTTGAATCAGGGTGGGATGGGGGGAGTCTTTGTTCTTTGTAGTGGGACTTTTTCATGCTCAGGCATTTACCAAAAGCGCTGCTCTCAAATAATTAGTCAGCAATTATTCTATTTCCATGGCACATAAAAACAGACCACCAAAAGACGTTCTTTGTGTGAGAAGAGGAGCGCCCACACCAAAATGTCTACTCAGAATAATTATTCTGGAGTAGCTGCTTCAGTAAATTTCCAAGCACCACTGAGATCAGCTCCCAGCGAATGATCTAACTTTGCCTCAGGGTAGCAACAAAGATCAAAAAGACATCTGAACTCCTTTGTCCCTTCCGGGATCTTTAAATCGAGGGTTAGCCTCTGTGTAGGGAAAAGGCTGGCAGCATAACAAAGCAGATCCCCACTGTGAAAGCAAGAAGCCCACATGTTGGATCCCTAATCCTAAGGACAGGGAAGGAAATGCTTTGCACAGACGTGGCCTCTTTCCAGAAGCAACGACCTGGGCAGTCACTGCAAATAAAGCTACACCAGCTTTAACCAACCTGTGGTGGTCCCCCCATCTCAAGGCAAGTCAGCACACAGCAGTAGAGCCAGAAAGCAGAGACAGCATCCCAAGGTTGGACCTGCCATGAGGGTAGGGGCAGCATCGAGTACCAGGAGTCCAAAAGGGAACTGACTATTGCTCCTGCAGCCTCCCTTGCACCCCCAGCCAAACAAAACCCCTTCTATTTGTATTTCTGCAGGCACTTTTAACTACTCTCTAAGGGTTTGTCAGTAACACAAACCTTTTCTTCACCCACAATGGCTTCCAAAAAAAGGGGCACAGGCAGCATAAACTAGGTCTGACTGCTTTTTAAACACATTTAAGGCAGACCTGGGCAGAGAGACGGCTTTCACGCTGATTCCACTTACCATCTACAAGCACCAGGGATCAGCACACTATGGGTAGTATCATGCACATGAACTTGTGGGGTAAGACACAAGTAACCAAGCTCTCTGATGGTTTATCCCTTTGTAGAGAGAATTACCTTATGGGTGAAACATCTAACATGGCTTAAAATCATTACCATGTGTGTTCCAGGTTCAATTAACAGATTAGCTGAACACTTAGTTAAAAATAGGCAAAAAATCTGGACTGTTTTCTCTCTGAGCATACTGCTTGAAAGCAAACAAAACACACCAACAGAAGCAGTGTCAGGAATGAAACACTCTGTCTCAAATGCAACATTATTCCTGGGATTGCATCCACACAGCTGAAGCACAGCTATTTATTCCGCACTCATTTTTGATGCTCCAATATCCCAGCAAGTAGCAGTGCAATTCAATCCAGCAGACTCTGAATAGTTCAATAATCTCACAGAGCCAGATTATACACAGATTCTGCTACTTCTGTGGGTCAGCGCCTTCCCTTTTTGGTGGGCACTGGACAGGCAGCTGTAAACAGCACTACAGGTAAAAGCTTGCTCAACGCTGGAGCTTTTTGGAAGCAGAATATAAAGGAGAAAAGCTTAAGGCATGAATTACACCTGCTTGTCCACCTCCTTTCTATTTGTCTCTACAACAGAGTCAACCAAAGAATTCTCCAGACAACTGTCTGAAAGTGTTCAGGTCTTTAGAGACCTCTTTTAAAGGGCTGGAGACCATGCGTCTGCACAGATCCATCCCTAAGGAGTCACACAAGGGCTTTCAGACAGTTGTCTGGAGTTGTCTTCAGCCAGCCCTGCGGGAGCAAGAAGTGCTGAAGATCACACGCTTGCTCTGTGGTTTGCTGGCAGTTGCGTCTGCTTTTCCAGGCAGCTCTCTGGTAAAGCACATACCTGCCTCGGAGGCCATGAAGCAGTCATAAAACCCCATTAAAGGTATGCAAACTCTACCCAGGAACAGGAAATGGGAGATCCTAAATGTAATCCCTGATTAACACGAAAGCCGTGCCTACGCCTGTAGGAAGAGGCTAACAGCAAAGCTTGCTGTAACCAGCTACCCCAGGTAACAGCCAGGGCATGTGGGTGCTCCTGGGCTGCACAATCTCCCCACCAACAGTGGGCACATCCTCAAACTCATGCCTGGATAGTTCACCCTCTGACCCACACGGCTGTGTGAGCTAATCTCACCCTTCTCTGTGGAGGAGGACAAATCTGTTCAGCTCCATTTGCTCCTGTTTGCAAAGAAACAACACTCCTCTGGGTAGCAGGGGTGATGCACAAATTCACCAGTCCTCATGAAAATGTTACTAAAAGCAGTACCCTCTTCCAATTAGAAACTAAATTATATGTCTATAAATATGCACATGAAATAAACAAAACTTTGTGAGAAGACTGCTCAGTTCCAGCCTGACACGAAATGGACTCTGTGTGAACATACTCAAAGGGCACCATCTGATCCGCTGACAGTTAAGTTCTCATATTTGAGAGGCTATCTCTATTAGTCTGAAGGACCCAGCTTAGCGTGTGTGCTCTGTGGCCAACAGTCACACAGTCCTGGATTATTAGGAAATTTAGCCTAAACAAGTGGCACTGACACACAAGAGGCTGATCTCACTACTATCGCTTGCACTGCTACAATACAGCACTAAGCCTATGCATGACACAGGATTAGTGACCAAAGACAGCCACTCACTGCAATCAGAGAGCATAAACCTTTACCTAGCAGGTGACCCAGAAAGCTTTTTCCTAAGAGAGCACTTTCTCTTAAGAGAACCAACGCTGATTTTTACACTTCAGAACAAATATCTAAAGAAACTATGTGTTCCCTGAATTTAACACGGCGCTGTGAAACCGCATGCCACCATTCATTTCTCATCTTGCGACATCCTAAGATTGGCATCAACCCACACAGTAAATAGTGTTAAAACAACCTGCAGGGAGGAAGGACATCAGTGTGAATCAGCCTCTGAAAGAGGTAAATCAGGATTCAGGTCTTGCTCTGTCACCCTCTTGCTTCTCAGTCTGACCTTGGTCACAGAGCTTTTCTGCATGCCAGTTCTGCTGCTGCAACCAGCGCCATCAGACAACAGCACAGCACCTCCAGCTACACATATCCTACATGCTCTATCTGCAAAAATCCCCCCTAGAATCAGGGCCACATCTAACAGAGGAGCATGGTTAGATGCTCACATTAAAATCAGGGCTTGCTTACATTAAAAGAAAGAGATTTCCTCCTACTAGACTTGATTCACACTGAGCGGGATGCAGCAGGATCACTCACCTAAGCATGCCCCTTTCAAACAGAAGCAATGGTTGTGGGACCCGGCACACAGTGTTTACTTGACTGGTAGAGCACTTTGGAAATGTTCCTGGAGTCAATGACTAAATAATTCCCTCTCTTGATTTTAAATTGGAGATAAATGCTACATGTCACATTGGCAAGCACATTAGAGCAGCTGGAAGCACAAAGACAATATCGGCTATTTCAGGCCTTTGTTCTCTCATTTTTTACCCTTGGCATGTTAAACAACTAAAGACCACACTGAGCAAATCAGTGTTTTACCAGATAATGCTGCAGGCTTAGAGCTTCGAAATCCCAGGCTCCCAGCTCAGGCAGAAATACCAGCCCAACCTGGTGGCCTGTGGACCCAGCCTCCGGCCTGCAAGGCTCAACAGCACAGGCATGGATTAGCACAGAAGACACAAGTAATAACCTTTATTAAAACAAACACATCTAGGACCGCAAGAATGAAAACACCACTGAAAAGGGGTGTTGCCCACCTGTTTCTATTATAAGTATAGGAAAAATGAACTTTATACATAGAAACACAGAGAGGCAGGTGCTGCTACCAGCATGCTACTATGAATAAAAAGCAGCTTCCCCATACTCCTGCAAAGCTGGTCTAGATTCAATGCAGGCAAAAGCAAAACTTCATCCAAGGATGAGATTTCAGAAGGCAATCTGCAGCCCTTTCACCTTGGAAAGGCACGGAGCCTATCATGTTAAAATGGTGCTATGATAAAATGCATCATGTTCTCCATCTGAACAGCCTACATTATTAATGATGAAATGCATACAAAAGCTTTTTAATGCTCACACTAGTTCCCTTTCCCAGAAATTATTTGATCATTTTTAGAATGTGAAAGCTTGTGCATATAACAGTGCAGCTGACTGCTGTCTTCAGTTTCTACATGGCAGCGAGCAATAGAGTCATAGCATGGTTTGGGTTGGAAGGGACTCTAAAAATCATCCAGTTCCAACCCCCTGCCACAGGCAGGGACACCTTCCACTACAGCAGGTTGCTCCAAGTCCCGTCAACCTGGCCTTGCCAGGGATGGGGCAGCCAGAGGTCCTCTGGGCAACCTGTGCCAGCACCTTGTGTCACTACCCTCACAGCAGAGAATTTCTTCCTGAAAGCTAACCTAAATCTACCCTTTTTCAGTTTAAGCCACTCCCCCTTGTCCTATCCCTACATGTCTTTGTCAAAAGTCCCTCTCCAGATTTCTCATAGGCTTCCTATAGGTACTGGAAGGCTGCTCTAAGGTCTCCCCTGGGCCTTCTCTTCTCCAGGCTGAAAGATATCAACAGGTGGCCCTTGGAGGAATCCATATCTATGTATATCCTATACATATGTATTTCAATAGTACAAGGATTTTTCACTGAAACCCAACTCCTTTACACAAAAACCCTAAAGCCTTAGCTCAGTAAACACACCATCAGGTATATCTGTTAAGGCTGCGCACAGAAGTCAACCATTATGGTTTCGCTTACTTCCTCATGAAGATGCAGCAACATGCAGCTGCGAGGAGGAAGCAGAGGCGCTGCGAGGAGGAAGCAGAGGCTTTGCGAGGGCATTCTCCCCAAGTACTCTTTTTAAAGTAAGAAAGAAAGACATTACAAACAATTCCAGTGCAAAAATGCACGTCCCTGCATAAAACCAGCCCGTAACACAGAGCACAAACACCAAGCAGACAAGCCTACATCAGGCTAGGAGGTTCAGCCCTGCATGGCAGAAACAGCCATGTACTAAACAGCCTCCATTTTTGGTTGTACATCTACAGCCAGGCAACTTTTTCTTCCCCTAAAAGCAAAACACATGCAAATGCCTGTCATCAAAAGGCAAGCAGTTTTTCAGACTGTCACAATTACCCAGCCACAACTAAATGCTGTAATTTGTTGACCAGCTCCTCGCAAACTTCTATAATGACCTCAAACCCTTGGATAAAACTGCAGAATAATTTCCCCCCTTTAAATGTAATTTTGTAATGCTTTGATTCCCACCCATCACCAGGCTGAAGGGCTCCAGCAGCATGCTGCTACTTGTTTCTCGTGCAGCAATTAAAACAAAGCTGCAGCCACACACAGCAGCTGCGGGAACTTTCCAGCCCAAGCTTTCCAGCAAACAAAAGCAGTGGCAATTGTCAGAGGTGTGCTTCTGGAAAAGAAACTTTCAATTTGAAAACAGAAACAGCTGAAAATGCACTTCTTCAGCTAATAAACATTCCGACTAAATGGTTAAACTACAGAGGTTTTCTGCCAGCAAGTTTAGCTCACCTGTATGTTCTGCAACACACACAGGCAGCAGTACGTGCAGCAGGGCATTGAGAAGAAAAGCGGGAATGAAAACCAAGAAATGGGCAATGTTAGCAGAATATACTTTGAAACATTTGCCTAATAGGCTTATACCTGCAATTTCTGGCTCCTCGAGGCATCTGATGACACTAGAACCTATGTTGGTACTACAGAACGAAAAAATTTCTAGAGAACAGAGATTAAAAAGAAGCCTAAAACCAAATATGCTGAAGAATTAATTATTTTTTACAAATCATAGAATTATAGAAGGGTTTGGGTTGGAAGGGGCCTTAAGGATCATCTCATTTCAAAGCCCCTGCCATGGGCAAGGACACCTTCCACTAGACCAGGATGCTCAGAGTCCCATCCTCAAACAATAGCTCCCAAAGAGTAAGCTGCTCATTTCTCAAACAGTCAGAGATCTGCTGATGGGGGGACAGCTTTAGGAAGAGGAGGAAGCGCTTGGCCCAGCTCCTCTGGGTGAACACTCCACCCCACGATGGGCCAGCACAGGGAAACCCTTTCTGTGGCACCACACCCAGAGCCTGCCTCTCTGGCTATGAACAAGCATGATCAGACCTCTAGAAACAATCTGCAGGAGTCTTCCTTGCTGGCTTTCAGGGATTTGCCCCTGAGACCAACAGCACTGCCACAATGGAGCAGCACCAGCTCAAAACCTTGCCCAGGGGAGCCTCAGTGCAAGCAGCTGCCGTGTCCAGCAGCCAGCTAGTTCCAGTTTGGGCACTTGTATTCCCAGGTCACAGAAAGCATCTGCCCCCCCTAGAGCAAGGATCCAGATGAAAACACTACCTTGCCCGAAACAAGCCATTACACAAGCACCCAAGCTGGGAGGAACGTTTATTTCTCCTAAATGTAGTCATGACAACCACATCTTCAGTTAAGAGACTAGCAAGAAGAGGTCATGAGGCACTTGTCATGCAGGGATAAAATACCACACCTCAGGTGCATGCAGAAGGGCGAGTTTTGATGGATGTCATCTGCAAATGAAGGAAACTAACATCCTAACATGACAGGCACACATCCCATCAAATCAGCCCTGGCATTTAGGCACAACCACTGCAAAACATTTACAGGAATACCAAACAGCAAACTGCTGGAGGATTTCTCTGCTAAAGAAATACCTACGATAGACTTGAGCACACTAAACCACTCCAGAAATCCTCCTGATTCAAGTGCTTCTTGTTTGCCTCGAAACAAACTACAGAACTATCAGGAAGTGATGCTTCTTGCAGAAGCCATGATTAAAAAGAGTGAACAGCTTCCTTTTCAAGCCTGTATCTTGTTCTCATTGGCAAATCAAAGCTTCCCTCCCCTACCTGCTCTAACCAGGACCATCCCTGGAGGCATTTAAAAGATGTGTAGGGCCATGGATTAGTGGTGGACTTAGCAGTGTCAGATTTGTAGTTGGACTCGATGGTCTTAAAGGTCTTTTCCAGCTTAAATGATTCTATGCGTCCGAGCTCTGGTGCCATTGATACCGGATGGCAGCAACCATCATTCCTAAAGTCTGGACAAGGGCAGGAATGCTGGTACATCCCATTTCCCCCAAAGCTTTTATTTTATTCTAAAAAGCAGAGCCATGTCTCGCAGGATATATGGAATGCCCAGAACAGCACAGCTCTAGAAAGCCAATGGCTGCAGCAATGGAGTTATTTTTGTCCAACCACATTTTCATTTCACAAGAAGTAAAGACAGAATCAGACCTGCAGGTAAATTCCTTCCTCCTCCTTCCTTCCCCACAATTACCTTTGTTTTGTGACTACCTGAGTATTTTGTACTAAATCAGATTATCTCTTCCTTGCTGTGAGCCCTTCCAAAAGCACCTGGCAGCCTGCAAATTAACACACACCTTACTATTATCTAGTAATAATATGAGGTAGGGGAATCATGGGACCTTGTTCCATGCAAAATTAACCTGTGGCCATAGGGCTCAGGTTCACAAATCCTATTTTACACAGCAGACTCAGGGGCCTCTCTCAGATGCTTCTACTTGTCATAGAGAAAGGATACACAGACAGACGGTCTTGTCAATGGAATGATTCAGAATTAAGTTAAAGACACACCATCATTTGGAAATGTAATTGGTTTTGTTAGGAGATTATTTGGTGCTGTTGTATTCATTTTGGTTCTAAGTGTCTTCAAGATGCAAGTCCAGCCCTTTGCCCAGTTGATTTTATGATCTTTGACATCTGTTTAAAATTATTTAAACATTTGTTTAATGCTGCTTCTCTGTGATCATAATGAAAAGGATCCTGACGGTCAGTACAGAACTGTCAAACACAGGAAAACATTTGGGAAAGGGAGGGAGGGAAATGCTCCTTTCAGTTCTAGTCACACTGCATTACTTTCAGCAACCAAGGACAACAGGGAAAATACCAGGAGACAGGATGAGGTTTTGCAGTTAATAGCAGCCTAAGTGCACACACTAACCATCTATCTGGGCTTCATTACCCATAATACATGCATATACATGCTTGTAGGGGTAGCCTAAAAATAATTCTCTTGTTTTGTACGTACAGGGCCTGAGCTGGTGACACTGAAGTCACGGCACATTTGACTCCCCAGGTGCACTGGCTCATGGCTGGACAGAGCCTATGTCTGCCTCAGATCTACAGCAAGCTTCACACCAAATCTGGCAGCGCAGGCGTAAACCCGCTGAGCAGTGCATCTCAGAAGTAGCTACACAGGCTTCACCTCTACGTAACTTCCCATTTTATTTTTGTTTATAGAAAATATTCTCAGTGTCTTTCAAAGACAGAATGATGCATTTCCCCTGTAAACATGAATAACTATAATCAACAGCTAGGCAGGGGAGAGCTTGCATCAGCTTGTGTGACAAACACACACCAAGAAGCAGGATGTCCCCATGCACAAGCTGCTCCGACTCTGCCTCCAACACAGCACGACGGGCACATTTGTGCTGAGGCATGTGAAGGCAAAGTCATCTGCAGAGGCAGAGCGCTGGCATCCCAAATCAGACACAGTCACACACAGCATGGCTTCATTGGCTTTAAATGGGGAGGAGAAGGTGGAGTTAGCTACAGAGATGACCTGTAGGCCTGTGGGCACTACTGGCAGTCCTGCACGAAGGACTTCAGCTGGCAAGGCAAGCCTGGAAATGAGACAGAGACGCTACAGAAACTTAGACTCTTCCACAATAATTTTACAAAAGGTATCTCACAGAAGTTTACATACAGCACTATTTTAAGCTGTTTTACCCTCTGAACAGAGTGCTGACAGGAGCAATTGTCTGTGCCTGCTGCCAAGAACCATCAATGGAAACCCTGGAGATTAAAAGCACACGCAGAAGGACTATGACTAAAAGGCTTTCTCCTGAAAAGTTTGCAAGTGGCAAACAAACAGTTCTCAGGAAACCAAGTTACTCGGTGCAAGCATGAAGAATAAGCCATGCAAAGAACTGCAAGTAGCGGGCAAGGAGAGCAGTGGCAGGAAGCACCCTGAATCTGATGGTTACTCAGAGGACAGGAGAAAGGTGGGCCCAGGCAATGACTACTGCTCAAAGAGCAGCCCCAAAAGCCAAAAAACAATCGATATTTTCACACTTACGGAGCTTTGGTGAAGGAGAAAGGCTCATGAGGAGGAGAGAATGGCAACTCAAAATACAGGAAGGAATAAAGAGTTGCAGTGAGCAGGATCCCTCAAACAGCACCTGAGGGCACAGCAGGGGTTTTCATGCCCTGTCGTAGGTCCAGAGCCAGGCTCAAGCCATGTCAGTGCAACTCTGGAGACACATAACCTGCAAACCTCTGGCCACCCGCTTGCTGAAGTGCTTCTCTTCTGTTCCTTCTGCACTCCAGCTTAAATGCAAAGGCCTTTATCACATGCAGCTGCATCCACACATAATATAAAATACTAACACTTATCAAAATGGAACAGGTAGAACCAATAAACTGAATGGGGAACAACACAGAATTGAAAACAACCTTTTCTTTTTCAGTTCTTAAATCAACTTGCATGCTTGCTGTGATCAGCATCCACTGCAGAGATGGCAAAAAAAAGGAATGGATAAAAGTTTTAAGATGTAGAGTAAGTTTTGCAGTATTTACATAAGACAACCAAAATATTAAGTATATCTGAATGTTTACAGCTGCACAGACATGCCACTACAGACAAAGATTACAATCCTAGGCGTTTAATTTAAGTTTTATGAACTAACTCGGGTTGTTTTCAGCTCAGCATTTAGTCATTCAAACATGGCTAGCGGGGGATTACTGAAAAAAAGGCAGCCTGAAAGAAACTCATGCAGCAATAAACGATAGTAGAATACACTTACTGTGGTTACATGATTTAAGGGTTTCCTGTGGCCCGACTGATGAGCTAGCAATTACCATTACTGGAAGCAAATTTAAGAAACGTACACTAATGCTAAACCCTTAAACTAAGCTCTCCTGCCTAAGGAGTGAATGCAGCCAAAAGTACCGATAGGATCTTTGAAGGATTAAGCATACCAATTCCTTAACACCTTTCAGCTATATCAAAAATGATGTAATAATGAAAGTCTGTCTTCAGAGCCTGTATAAGAAACTGTGTAATTAATTTCTCATCTGTCTGAACGCTCCATGTGCTGTCAGATGCGGTTGGTAAGAGAAGCCAAAAATGGAGGTGAAGAGGAAACAGGTTACTTAGAGAAATGTGTGTTTGAACTCTCAGCATGGAGGTTCTCGTGTCTTCTACATGAAGCTCTCCTCATTGGTCAAGAAAGACATGGATCTGGAAGAAAGCATGTGCTATAGAAATCACAATGATAGGCAGTGCTCTTAGTTTTGCAGTCAACCTCCCCTTGAGCATCCAACTAAGACCTGAACCAGACCACCAAGTGCATAAAAAGCACCCCATATCACAGAGGGCCAGGTCCCAACCACTACTGTACACAGCATCCTATGTACTGTGATTCCCATTGCAAGAGACTGCAAGCACACAGGCTGCTGTGGCCTCTGGTGCTCAAGCAACAGGAAACTGTTTCCTGAATCACTGCAAGTTATCACTGCCACAATTGCCTCGATCCTCAAGAGCAGGACGAAATGCAGAAGGCTGCTCCCACAGCCTCCGTGAAGCTGAGTTGTTACAGGAATGCAAATCTTCCCGGTCACATCATTCATCTCAGCTTCACCTGTTTTGCCTTGGTCTGCCTATAAACACATGGGGCCTTTGTTACTGTGTCACTTTCAGTCAAGAGGTGGGCCAGCCTGGGTATAGTGCTCTTGCAATATGAAGTAGATTCGTCCACCAATATTCTGAGCATCCCCAAAGCAGACACACTACAGGGATGTAATGGCAGCCTGAAGGAGCCTCATCCCTCAGCCTTGAGGGCTCTCAGAAGAGAAGGGAGAACACCAGAACAACAGCCTGTCATTTTTTATAGCATTACAGACTTCATAAAGATGTGGTCCACTTGACTTAAATCTGTTTTGACTTCTGCTGCTGAAGCAAAATCCTTGCTTCAAGATGCCAGCAAAGGTTTAATAACTGTAAAGGCAGCAAATTCAAGGGATTCAATTAAACACATGAAAAGCACTGAAACGGTACAATTTTGGTGCTCTGTAACATATGTATTTTAATGCTGGCATCTCAGATTTTTAATACGCAGATTCCACGTGAATCTCCCTATCTGAGACTCAGTCTGTGCACCACAGGGTAGTGAAGCCTCGTGGTGTGAAACACTTCACTAGACAGTTCTAAGCACCGCATCTAAAGATGAGGATGTTCAGGAGATATGTCAGGAGGCAGGCCATAAACACTGCCTTGTGTTACACACGAAAACACATTATTGACTGTGCTCGGTCATAGTGATGCTTTTACTTCAGAAGCGGCTCTATCCTTTTTTCCTTTCAAAACTCTTCTAAACGTCTATGTAGGAGCTTTGGCAAGTTTCCACAGAAAAGCATACACAGGCTGTGAGGGAGGTTTGTGATCTCTAAGGAAGGGGTATTCGGAGAGGGGCTTCTGAACCCAGCAGGAAGGTCTGAGGCTCGCAGGACACCCACACTGCCTATCCCAGGCAGACCTCCTCAGATTAAAAATAGCAGATTAAAGCACGCACAGTGTGTAACAGTTGGTAGGGCATGTGGATAAATCAGGATGTGGGATCCATAATATCAATTTACTAAATATTTTTAAATGCTTTTAACTACCAGCAATGCGAATACTGATTACAGCTGTCTGCCCACTGCTAAATTTAACACGATCGAAGGGTTTAATACTATGGGTTTTCCCAGTAAGCCCGTGAACAACGGCTACAGCTAAACAGCACAGGCACTTCCTAAGCAAAAAGGCGACAGGAAAAATAATTCACGCGTATGGCACAGCAATAAAACGAGGGAGAACCCCCAAGGAAGGACAAATAGAGCCGAGAGGCCTCCCGAAACGAACCAACGTCCACTTCAATTGCCCCCCGCTGACGGGAGATGTCAGGATTTCACCGAAGACCGCGGGCCGACGGCGGGGCACGGGAGAGCGGGTACCCGGCTGCCGCGAAGCCCGGCGGAATGCGACCGCCCCAGCCCCACGGGCCCGGGGAAACAGACAATGTCCGCCGGGAGAAGCGCGTCGCGCGTCTGCAGCGGACAGCGAGGAGCCGGCATCACACGGCCACGGCCGCTGCGGGCCCGGCCGAGCACCTCACTGAGGAGAAGGGCCTCCCCTGGCGGCTCGGCCGCCCCGCACAGCGCTGAGCAGAGGCAGAGCCCGCCGCCCCGTTCCCGCCCGCTCCGCGGCGCCCACCTGGTCGGCGAGCTTAAGCACTGCCATCCTCCACCGCTTCTCCCGCGCACATGCAGCTCCTGCGGCGAGCGCGCCCCACGACCGGCGCTGCTGCTACTTGCTGCGGCTGCGGCGGCGGCAGCGGCTCCGCTCCGCGCCGGCGGGGTGGAGGCCGCCTCGCCTCCCCTCGCCTCGCCCAGCTCAGCCCAGCCCAGCCCAGCCCGGCCCAGGAAGCAGGGGCGGGCGGGCTGCCTCGCACGGGCCGCGCCGCCACCGCCGCCTGCCGCCTTTGTTCGCGCCGGCGGCCGCTGCCTGCGCGCAGCAGAGCGCGGGGCCACCCCGGAGGCTCTCCGCGCCCCCGCCCCGCCGGGCAGCGCGAGAGGCGGTGCCGCCGGACCGGGCCTGCCCCGCCGCCCGGGCCCGCCCCGCCACACGGAGGCTGAGGGGGCTGAGCCCGGGCCGGCAGCCTGGCCGGGGCTGTAGCCGGGGGTCCCCGGGGGCACCTGCCACACGCCGCGGGCAGGAGGCGGGGGGAGCCGAAACACGAGCGCCCGCAGCCCCTCTCAGAGCGGCTGTGGAGGCCGTGCTACCCCCGGCCCGCTGCAAGGGAGTCCGGGCTTGGGGTGTAATACACTTGGCTACGGGCCCATGCGCACCTAAGTCTTCAGACCTACTGTGGTTTCCACCAGGCTGAGGGAATGCAGGGAACATGCTATCCCAAGACCGGATAAAAGGGGAAATCGAGGCCTTTTCCTTTCTCTCCCGTTTTCCCATGTGTAACTGGTTGTTAAATCATATCCAACAGGCAAAACTGTCAAGAGTAGTTTTGGTTTTGTTTTGGGGTTTTTTTAGTCTCTTTTGGGATTACACACTGTTAACAGGTGCCTTGCAATAATCTGGTCCAAGTGTTTTCATACTCAACGTATTATTCCACCTCTCAAGGACCAGCAGATCAGATAAGCTGTACTTCTTTTTCAACAACCAAGCAAACAGGCAGCACAGTCCCTGCCCCGTGCTGCAGAGACAAAAAAGCATCACCCAGTGTTGCTGTTGAGCTAACCTAGGACAAACTAGAGTTCCACCCTCTGATCTGGCTGTCAGTGTGACCTGAACGCCAAAGCAACACTGCACATAAGGGAGGGGGGAAGCACAAAAGGGTAAATTCTTTCTTACCCCTCAGTACTGACAAGCTGAATCCCTGAAGCACGTGATTTGATTCAAATAATTGGCACAATGCACAGCAACAGGAGTTAGAAACACGCTGAAGGTAATGAGGGTAATTACATTTTTCCAAGGACATGTAACCGGAGAGCAAAGAAGGGAAGATTCCCTTTTCTCTCTCCTCTGTGTTGTACTAAGAGGCCACGTATCTCCCTACGACTTGAATTCTGTGCCCAATACATCAGATAAGACTGATGCAATTTGAGTGATATAAGACTTTTCAACCCTTGATTACAGAATAGGGTGACTTTAAGTAGTTAAAAACAAAAAGCGGAAGCGTCTTCTGTGGAAGAAAACTAATCCAAGAGGGAAACAGATGTTGGTTTCAGGCCTTTGAGGCATCATTGTAAATAGGGATTAAAAATAACAGTCAAGTCACAACACATTTTGAGCCCATCTATTTTAAAGGGGTCTTAATGGAAAAAACAGCGTTAATACAAATCAGTCTTTTAAAGAAAATAAATAAAACACAGCAAGAGAGAAGCCAGTACCTGTTCAGAATGCAATTCCACCAGGTCTTCCTCATGCCAAAACACCTAGCAGCATTACGCTGGCATCAGCAGGTTTGCTGTGTGGAATCATGCACTAAAGGGCAGCTGCCGTGCGATGTGGACCAGAGCCTTTCTGTGTCTCACTGGTTTTCAGAAATTCCACTTTGACAGCACGCTCCCAGGCTCTGTTGAAACACAGGCTCAGCACACAGAGGTCAGCAGTAAGCAGAAGTTAGCTTCCAGCTGAGAGCAAGAGAAAGAAAGGGAAGAAAATGCAGGCAAATTTCAGCATTCGAAGGAAAGGTCTGGTTTGTGATTTTCCATTGTCAATGCTTATTTCTGAGGCCTTAGCATGTGCTATAGCATTTTACCTGCAGTTAAACTTGGTGGATACATACGGAAAATGATTTTTTAGATTTGCTCTGTGCTCCAATCTGAGAACCTGGTAAAAATCTTTTACCTTCTTTGGGACCCCCAGCAACCTCCTGTTGGGAAGCTAAGCTGCTGGTATGCCATCTGCATGGAAATCTGCTGGTGCAGTAGGAACCCAGTTCCTTGGGAGTAAAAAACTGGGCTAGATGGGAGCTGGCACTGAAATACCTTTCTGAAGTTCTGTTCCCTGAGAGCAGTCTCGTGCCAGCTCTTCCTTCCCAAGCCCCGCAGGATGGTGCCTGGGAGCACCAACCCCCTGTGATGCTGCTGCTTGGGAAGGTCCCCCTGGGGCACGCAGGACAACAGAAAGTGTTCACATCCCATATTAACAGGGTGGCACTCAGTTTAGGGAGGTTCTTACAACTATATTTACACTATTCACTAAAGTGCCCTTTTCATGAACTGCCAAAATTAGTCACAGTGCTACAATCATTACCATTGCGGTAAGGGAGTCCACCTCTTCTGTTCACAGAACAGCACAAAAAACACCGTTACAGGCTTCTGACTTAGCATGCAGAATTAACTCTCTCTTCTGAGCTGTTTTACTCCACAACCCCTTTGCCCTGGCTGGTACATTGACAGTAAATTCATAGCACATCTTCATGTGAAACAATGCAGCATGCTCAACTGCCTTTCCAGGGAAGAAGAGGAACAATGACATTAGGATCCAGAGCTAGTATTTCAAGTAATGGTCACACCTGCAACTCTCAAACCTGCAGCATTATGTTGACTTCCCCCACTGAGACAATAATAAATACCTTAAAAACAGGTGCGCAAGAGCTTTAAAGAAAACACACTTGAGCCTGCCAGATATCATTATCTTGAATCAAAGCTGGTTTGGGAAAGGAAAAACCCCCAGGGCCACACTCAGCCTCTGACAGGGAAGTGGAAAGAAACTCTCTAAGGACAGCTGGTGCATTTGCTCCTTACTGACCCATGCCTGATCCTAAGAGGATGCTGTGCATCCAGGTGGAACTCTTCTATGACACACAAACACTGCTCCCCCTTTACACATTTTAAAAAGCAAACTGGAAATATGAAGCCTTGAACTTTAGCACTTAAGTGACTTCTGACCAACAGCAAGGAGGAACAGAATTGCCCCAAATAATTTGCAGTTGCCCATGCTAAGATTTCTTGATCTTCTGGCCACAACACATGGGGCTCTGTAGGACACGAGCCCACTGTAACAGGCCGCTCCCAAACCAAAGTTCCTCCAGTTCCATCTGAAACCGGACGAACGCCATTTACTATTAGCAGTTTTAGGTGCATGAGCCACTTCCCCATTCAGACTTTGCGTCAGCACTTAGCATTCTCGTACCCACTTGGGCTCAGCAAAACTCCCAGGCACGCTTAGATTTAAGCACGTGATTTCAACAAAACTTAAGCATCATCATAAGCAATCTGCCCTTTGTTAAGCTCTGACATGTCATTTTCACGTGGTATAATATTGCAAGTCCAGGTTTGGGCACTGACTTAGGACTTGAGAGGCTCACCATCAATTCTCTCTCATGCCACAGTGCTCCTGGTCTCATGCTGCCTGGTTTCCTGCTTATGTAAGGAAAATCTCCTGCCTTGCAAGGTGCAGAACCCTGACACGGCTGGGGAAGGATCTCAGGTAAAGGCTGCTGCTCCAGGTATTACTCAGCCAACACAGACTCAGTGTTAAGTCTTCCCATGCAGTATCAGGAAAACAACGCCTGGGAGCTACAGCAGAGGAAAAGAAAGCAACCTCACTGAAATAAATCCATTTGCACTGTATTTAAACGTTACAGAGAACCAGGATCGGGAGGGGAAGTAGGTGAACAGACCAAGGGCAGGAGCAGGGTCAGGAGTTCTCCCTGCGCCACTGTGCCGCCTGCAGCAATACAAGCATGTCTGCAAATTATCTGCTGGATCCCCACAAGCACTCCCACATCTCAGACAGATCTCAGCATTAGGCTGATGTTTCCGCAGCCTAACAGGATGTGGTCACTTGAAGGCAGCCAAACGTCTGCACCACCTCCCAGCTCCTGCTCTGCCTGCACAGCTGAGCAGCAGAGGCAGGGGGAAAGGCTCTGTTTCGCTCTCTAAAGTCAGGTCTGCTGCTCTATTTAAGCAGGATGATCACTCACAGATGGAGGGTGCAATTGCTCCTGGACATGTGTTTGGCTCCTGCCTTGTGAAGAAAGCTAAAGTAAATACAGTTAGTGTATTCCTGAATAGTGTTTATTTGCCACTGTTGAGCACGAATGGAAGACAGGACTGACAGCAGAAGTTACATTTCTTATCTCTAACCATTTCTGATGACTTCATATGTCCAGCATGCCACTGGCCTCTACCTGTTGCCTACTCCCTAACAGCAGCACAAAACCACCCTGCTGTGCTTTCTTTCCCCGTTACAGACTCAGTGGGAGTCAGATTAGAGTGATGTATAAGCATCACTATGAGACAGCAGTGGTAGAAACAAGCAAAACCATACAGAGCTGTGTGAATTTGAAATAGAAGGGCAAACACAAGCCACAGCAGGAGACTGGGCAAGTGAAGCACCAGGAACAGTAACTAATTATTACCATCACCATCTTTTCCCTCCTGCACCAGTACAGCACACAGGGTGATTGGGAGGTGGGATGCAGGCGGTCACCTCAGAAAGCACTTCAAGCTGCCTGTCACTGCCCTCTTGAAGTCCTCCCTTCTGTTTTAGAAGGGTTTACTTTCAGAAGGAGGAATTTATTGTATTATTTTTTTCCCCAAGGGAGATTCTTTTTATCTGATTAAGTTATTTTTCCTCCTAGATCTACTTGTTTAATAGTTGGGGGGTAAGGGAGGAATCAAACAACACGAATCCATCCACTGATAAGGACGAAGAGGGGAGGAGACCTTAACAGCACTTCATCTTACCCAGACACAGGCCTCCTCTCCTTTCAAATACTTTTTGATTATACATCTGCAGCCCTGTAGTTAATGCATAGAGGCTCAGACATATGATACTATTGGAAACGGTGAATTTGAAGCTGAAATCATAACTACCGCAGCCTTCAGCTGTGCTAACAGAAAAGGAATAAACACTCCCCCATATGTTAAGATATTCCTACAGGTGGTCTTAGCTAGCACCTCTCTTGCAGATGTCCATGTAATTAATACTAGGTTTTAAAGAAAGGGGAGGCATTAATGCAGATGACAACTGGACAGGCTACACTGAATTAATTCCGTTTTGGTTATAGCAGCCTAGAAATGCAGCTCTGCAAAAGAGGAAGATTTTGCTGGCAGTGGTAAGAATCAGGCTCACTTCAGTTCTTAAAGCAGTGTGTCAGTGGCCTGTGCAAACACGTATCTTTGCCACCCCTCACAAAAGACTGCAACAAAATCTTCAGCAATTTGTCACATAGCCCAGTGCTCAATCTAGAAACCAGGTAAGTCAGTAGAAAGACATGGCGATTTCCATGGGCTTTGGACAAGGTTTCACCTGATGCAGTGAGGACAGGATGAAGGGGAAGAAGAAGCCTATGCTTTTTTCTGCCTTCTATCACATAAAGGGGGCCAGAGAGATCTGGGTCATTTTGCTGCTTGTTTGGTGTTTTTACTTTGATCTCCTATGCTTCTTTCCTGGAAAATACCAAGCTCTTCAAGTCTGCTTTAAGTTTTCCAACAGACAAAAAAAGCCTACAAACCTAAAAACCCCAACACACAACAACCCCACCACCCCAGTGGACACTTCACCCCATTACAGAACTGCTGGCTGTGGAGTCTGGACTCCGTACCAAAACAGATACTCTATACCAACTGGTGTTAAGGAACTGTAAAAGCAAGAAAAAGAAACAAAGGGGAAGAAAAACCAAGTCAGCAAGAGGGAAGTTCAGTATTGAAACTTTGTGTTCCCAGCCCTATTCCATTTATGGGTATATAAAATATCTTAAGTCTCCTGTATCGTTAATCTTAAATCTCCTGTCATTAATCTTCAAGGGGAAACATGGAGAGAAATAGAAGCCATAAGAAAAGTATGCTTAGGGCTTACTTGGGTGTGGTATAAGTATATATGAGTTTGAAGTATTCCAGTTGTACCCCCTTACCCTCCCAACTCAGAACAACAGTGATTTTGGACTTTAAAAGCAGTATCTTCCAGTATTTGTGGTCTGAGGTGATTCACCAGCTTTGAGGTATTATTTTTTACTCTAAATCCTCATTTTTCCACTGACTTACAAGTATGCCTGACCTTTAAAGAATTCAGCAAATGGTCGCTAGGGGATAGGATTCCTATTACATTGAAATACCCTTTGTACCCCTCTGAGGGCAACATCAGGTAATTGTACAAGTTGCATTTATCGGGTAAGTCATACTCATTAGAAAGATATCATTGATAGTTCAAATGGACACTACACTAATCCCTCTTATACATTCACTTTGCCTAAATAACCTATTAGCAATTAGTTATTTGTAATCCCTAGCTTTGAAGCCTCTTTTTTACTTTCATGCTCAAGATAATATTCATTGAACTGCTCCACTAATATAAAATACCGAAGTTTAATCTCAGTTGCATTACAGCATCACCACTACTTTGATACAAGAAGATTTCATGCCCTTGGTCTTTTCACTTCTCGGTACCTGCATAATCTTCACTTCTGCCTGGTACTAGGTACAGCTGATAGATAGGACACCAACAGATGCATGGCAGCAGTGTTGAAATCTATCAGGCAAAACAAAGTAAGTTTGGAAAGAAAAGACCAGGTCAATTGTCCAAAGTTGCTGTCTTGGAAGTGAGGAGCATTGCACAGGATAAATTAGACACGAATCCTTATCAATCCATTATTCAGCATGCAGAGAGGAAGAAAGGGCCTGTGCCTGAGCCTCTGCCAGGACCTAATGAGTCCAATGTCAACTCTGAGACCCAGGTAAGATTTGGGACTGTTCTGCTAGCAAATTCCTTCTCCAGATTCAACTATATTTTCCCCAGTGCCCAAATCCAGCAAGAGATTTCACTTTTGAAGTCACATGAAGAATAAAATCCCATCCCTGAAGTTGTATTTAATTAGAAGAACTGTGGAAGCACACAGTGACTAACATGCAGTTGCCACCAAGGAGGGAGCAGCACCGTGGTAGCTTTCCCACTGATGTTAGGGTTTAGCTCATAACCCAAAGGTAGGTTTTTCTCTTCCATCACAGAAGTTATGTGGCAAAGAGCTCTGCGGGGAGAACGATGTGACAGAGGGTGTCAGTAACATTATTTCTGGAGAAATGCTCTAAGTCTGCACTCAGTTCAGGTCTGCTGGATGAAAGCTAATGGAAACAAATCAGCCTAAACAGTCTGTAGTCCACGGTGCTTTATGGGTAAACATAAAACCTGCTACGCAATACTGTATGTTCCCTTACAAAAAGGGAGCACTAGACTAGAACTTTGCAGAATGAAGGTCAGTGAAGTAAACCAATTAAAATACAGGAATACACTAAACCAGATGAGAATTTACAATTTGTTTTCGGGAGAACAAAGCTAGAGGAACAAAGATATATATATTATGGTACCAGCTTACCTCAGACTAGTTGGATCATCAGAATCCATGCTAAAAACTGATCAATGTCCAAATTCTTCCTAGAGGGCAAATGAGAAAGAGCCATTACATACTCTTTTGCTGTAGCAATACTGGGAAACAGCAGAGCGCCAATGCTCATGGTTACAGACCACAGCTTAAAAGCTTGTCTGCAAACTGAAGGGGGTGCTGAGGCCCAGCTCCATGTGTCTACAACAGGCAGAAAGCCAGAGAAATAGCCAGCAGAGCTCTGAAAATAAGTAGAAACAAAAAAACTCTGGGGCACAGAATCAATGGGAGTGGCAGACTTGGAAAGAGCTTGTCCTGCATTCAGAAACAAAACTATCTACACACTCCTGCAAATTTTAAAACAAGATCAGATGTCACAGCTGATACACAGTTCTTCTGTCAGAAAAGAATTCTGCTGAACCTGGATTTCACCCTGCCACTTGTGCAATACAAGTGTTTTGTTTCTAATGTTTCTGGTACCTGATCCAACTGCAGTTTGTATCCCAGTACTTGGCCAACTGTACTAGCCACTACACAGGCTGAAGAGGACAAAGTTCCTCCCGTGAAGAGCACAAACCTTTGGATTATGAGGAACGAAGGAAATCCAGCAGCACAGTTATCTTAGTTTTACTAAATTTTACCTTACACGCTTCATAACTGCTACAGCTATGTGGCCTTTACTGACAGCATTAATTCTGAAGTGGGTGGTGGTGGTTCTTCAGGTTACACGTTTTGAGATGTTTTATTCCTCATTCTTGCTACTTCCTTGCTAAAAAGTGGGATTTGGCTTTTCACAATGGTTTATACTGTAAGCCTCAGGAGGAAAAATCCATTTTTCTTTCTGTGCTTCGGTTAAAGAAGGAAATAAGTAACATGAGCCGTGAAAGGACTTTGATCCAGAACTAGGGAATGTAAATGCTTTACAGATGCCAAATAAGGATATTTCCAAAGAAAAAGAAAACAAATCATTCCCTGCTCCAACCCCTTTTCAGTCCCAAACAAGGTAATGGAAGGAAAATTTTGTGAGATTTTCATGGAAGTTCCATTCCTCTAGGAGGTTAATTTGTTTTTAATAAGTACATACATTCATCAGAATGAACAACTGATTGTTCTGATATGGGCTCATTGTGTTCCTGGGAGGGAATAAAGAAGCCTATTTCTTTAGATCAGGAGTGACTCTTACAGCCCAATAGTGACTGGAGAGAAACAGGGTAGAGAGACAGGAATCCATCCTTAACTGCAATGATCCTGGTGAAGTTATAGTGAACCTGCTGATAGCCACACTGCCTACACAATGCATCCTAGGAAAGCCTACAGCACATACTGACCACTGATGAAGGCCACACAGAAAGTGTCACAAACAGAAAGATCCTGTGGTTGGCTGGTTTTATTTGTACTGGATTTTTGGAGAGCAGACAACCTTGCTCTGACTTACAAACATCAACATCAGTTCCATCTTGCATGTTCTTTACTAAAATCTCTGTGGCTAAGAACTGTTGAGAGTCTTCAGTAAACACACAAAAAAGGATCCAACTGACTAAAATATGAAGCATTTCCAACTCAACCCTTCTTTCCCTCAAAGAAATGACGAGCCTGTCCTCTATGTGAGTTGGAACAAGGTATCTTAGAGGAAAGTCATGACTCCAAGATTGAGGAACTGTTGCAGACTATCCAAATCCCTTTTAAATGGATTTGTCTTTCACTGTAGAAGCCCTTTAAAGCTTATACATGTGAATATCTGCTCTATGTTTTAAAAAAATAATGAAGTATTCTATATGTAATGCAGAATACATATAAGAATATACAATTACGTTAGTATACATTAATATACATTAAGAATATTCACTGCCAAAAAACCCATGTGTTTTGCACAATATTTTGACTTAGCAATGGATGGAATAAATAATGCTCAGCACACGTGCCTGATGGCAAGAAAAAAAATCTATGGAGTCAGCCCATACAGAGGGACCCTGCATTTGCATGATGCCTCAAGGACATTTGTGAGCTTCTGCATGAGTGCAGGTGTCTTCCCCAATCCTCTTGCAACATCAGAAGATCGAGCCAATGGCTGCACTCCAGATAATGTCACTATTAACATCTCCAGACATAATCACAGATACAGCTACAAGAATAAAGTGGGTCAAAAATGAGCTTCTAAGCTTATGATACAGCTGCCTTACTCCACTCTAATTTCCTAAAGCCCAGAGCACAGTGAAAACACAAAAACACCTTGCTGGTATTAAAACAGTGCCATAAGCAGACATTATTTGGGTACAGGAGATGAATGCTGGAATTCAGAAATGTTAAGCCTACACCTTTGTGGAATGGCAAGGTGAGAGCTCATTGCACTATCTCTCAAAACTAAACTGTGTGAATGCATCAGGATGACTTCTTTGACTGCTTACTTCACATTAAAAACATTTATTCTTGTATATCAGCATTAATGATTTAACAACATATTAACATCTTAACTCTGCTGACCAGCCACATCATTAGTAACTCATACTTAAAATAAGTAATATTGTAAATCACACCCCTATCATGCAGGCTTCCTGGCGGGTTTTGCAGTTCCAGCACAGGAAACAATGTATTTCAGTACAATATTCAAGTGATTCCATGACTTTGTGTTGACTGCAGGAAACCAGTTTTCTAAACAGTATGTTATGGATTCAAACCCACTTAGGTGGAAGTGGGGAGAAGGATACAGTCAGAGAGGCAGGAAAAGCTATGCCCGTATTACTAGAGCGCTCACAATAAACAGCAACATCTTGAACCAGTATGCCAAGTAGGGCAGACCAGTTTTAATCATGACAGTCTGCAATTCAGCGTGAGACTCCTTACTAAGTCCTTCATGTCACACTGCTTATTTGCTAGTGGCTTAAGATAGCTGACAGCAGGCTGTACTCTTCCTTTGCAGCATCAGGATAGATGGCCCAAGTTCACTCCAGCAACCGACTTTAGCAGATATGAAAAAAGAAACACTAAGAAGCATTCTTATCACAGCAATGAGACACAGCCAAGCCCTGGAAAAGAAAGGGAACCTGCCTCCTGAAGGATGGAAAGCATTGTTCTGCCATAGTAAATAGCACCAGCTGGGCTCTCGGATGTCTTCCTGTGGGTAGACTGCTGGAGACAATCCACACTCTAAACATGATTTGCAATAATTTACCCCAGCTGCAAGTAGATGTTTAAATTTTCAACAGCTACTAAACGGCAATATTTCTTAGACTTGAATATGAGGGGGAATAAAACAGATCAATCCACTTTATCATTGGAAGAAGGAAGAGGAGGGGATTGCAAGCATCCCTGACACAGCACAGAGCCAGGAGCTCAAGACCAGGGAGCTGGGTGGCCTCAACTGACTCTCACAGGATTTAGCGTGAATTTACCAGCTTGGTTGTGACTTGCAGACCTACATTTCCTGGTCTCCACAGAAGTCAGACCCTGGCACTCCTTCCTGCAGTCCCTGAAAGTAGCACTAAAAGCCCATTGTTTCCCCAGTATAAATGCCTTCTTCCCACAGATACATCCTTGCAGAAACTGGGGTTCAGTGTCAACTTTCAGGGATACATGGCAGTTAAAATGAAACAGAGAACTTCACATAACTACATACAAGATGTACACAGATAAAGTGCAAGAGAACAGTGGATAAAATCAATTATTTGCTTGCCAAATACTTTTTCCTCCTCTTTCTAGGACCAATGCTTTAGCTATTGCCTCTTCTATTCTGACAGCACCTCTTGGAAGAAGCTAACAACTGTCCTCTAATTTATGGCAAGACCCCTTCGAGTACCCTCTGCCTGGTTTCCATGAGTTGATACTAAGTGTCACAATTCCCCTTTTCCAGAAAAGTTTAGCCACGGAGTCAGGGAGCAAATCTTTGGCTGGAGCAGGAAGTCTCAATACCCTGCTTTAATCACTACACACTTGATCCATCTTCACACCCATGCTTGCCTAATTTCAAGCACATAAACCAAACTTGACAAGGCAACACACAAGATGTACTAGACAATTCCACATTTTAACCCTAAATCAAAACAGCAAAGCAAAGTTGTTTGCTTGTTAAGGCCCTTACTCTACATAACACTGGACCAAGGACCCAGACCTTAACTCTCCATTCTCTGGAAATACATTTGGGGTTAAACAAGAAAACAGTTGAGCTAAACATAGTGGTAGTGAGTACTTTAAGCAAAGTCCAGGACTACTGCCTTGATTAGGATACCTGAAGCTTTGGGTTGGCTTTAAATACAGATGTGCTATAACAAGAAAATGATCCAGTTAAAGAGGAAAACAATATGAGTAAAACAATACAGCCAATGAACACATTAAACGTAGTTGAAAAAAACTTAAAAATAATTGCTCAACAGTTGGGGTTTGAAAAGCAGAACAGAGCAAGGCTGAGGGTTACAACTTCTGTGTATCAATGGAAAGAGCAACGCTCCTGAAATAGGGAAGAATAAATAAAAGGACCGCATGTGTTTACAAAGAGGTGATTTGGAAGCAATGGTAATAGAAGCATTGCAATCAATGCATATTAATTCCTTTGGGGGAAAAAAAAATCCCTATTCATAGCAGCAAAACTCCAGAGGTAGGTAACAACCAGGCCCTAAGAAAACCAAAGGAAGTAAGAACAGAGGTAAAACCTGTAACAGATGTGTCAGGAAGTTCTTTGATAGCTGAACTACACAGGAAGTCTCAAAACATCTCCCAAATGGCAGTATGTGTATCACATAGGCACCCCGCAAAGCAGTGCTAGCAAAGACTCTTACCCAAGGCTTCTTCTCTAACATTGGAGAAAGCTTTTTAAGCCTTGCTTGGGAAGTGATTAAAAATAGCCTAGTCAAAATGGATGCAACCCAACCACAAGTGAAACAAGCTACAATGCAAATATGGTGGTGGCTGGATTTTGTGTTTCGGTGTGGGGTTTTTTGGTGTGTTTTGTTTGTTTTTAAATCACTGCATATCTCACACTGCCTGAAAAATAAAGACTTTTGAAGGGTGTACTACCGTGGTACATGGCATTACGTCAGCACGAAGGAGGTAGAGCTGGCAGCTGACAAGCTGTCATGAACAGCAGACTTGCATTTCTAACACCAAGCAAATAGCCAACATAGGAAAATGTAATAACTCCAGAAAGCTTGTACTGCAGGCCCGTCTCCAATGACTGAAACACCAAGAGCTACCTCAGTACAAAGTAGGGTAGAAAGAAACTATAACTGGCCATAATAGAAAACCCAAGCTGCACCCAGGAGCATATATGCATTTTCACTTCCACATGGGCAAGTAAACAAATATTAATACTAGAAAGGATGCATATTAGTACTGGTAAGTTATTCTCCCATCTTCAGACAGTAATTCTGAGAAAGATCTTAATATATAAGCCACACAAAGGCTTATGCAATTCCTAATTGTAACTTCCTAAAAATAGTGAGCAAATGATATGACAGCATTTGGTAATTAAACATTTTTGTTCCTGTAAACTCTGCAGGAACATTCAACTACAATGTTACACCCAAAACAACAAAAATCAAAAGATGGTGATGGTTAGCAGGGAAGCATTCTGGACACAGATGGACTTGCTCATTAAACTTAGCAAGTTGAGAAGCTCATTCAAATCTACAGTACAATACCAGATTAGAGTCAGCAAAAAGCTTAGGGAAAGTAAAGTTGAGTTTCTTGCATGAACCTCAGTCAGCTTCTGTACTAAGGCCTATCATACTCTGTGTGCAGGTGGCAGAAAGTTTCAGACAACATCCTGAAGCACAGTATAAGCACAGACAAGAAAAACTGTTCTTGGAAACATGCTATCACGTTAAGATAAACCAGGCTTGAATCAACTACTTGAAAAAGGTACACTTTGCCTTAACACCAAGTTGCCAAACGTGTTTAACAATGCTCTAGCACACAAAAGCAAAAACACCTGTATCAATAAGCACTTCTAGTCTTAATTTACCTGCTAAGCAGCAGCTCAGTTTCTAAGAGGATGCTGTAAGAGAGGCTTCTCTCTTACCACCTGAGAATGCTTCTTGAGTCACAACATGCAAATGAATCACTTGCCACAGAAAAGCATATGGCAATGGGGCATGTGCCACAGACCCCAGTCAGCTGGAGAAGTAGTTTCACACTTGTGGTCCAATATGCTTTTCCAGCATTATCTGGGCAAACAACACAGCCTATGATACAGCCTGCTGCTGCAGGAGGCAACTGTTTTGTGGAGCAATAACAGCAGGTACAGTTGTACTGCTGTGTGGGTAACAAAATGACCCTACAGCTTGTCACTACAAAGTCATGGTCACCCTTTTCAAGAGAACAAAACCAGGCTGATGTGCAAGGTGTGCTCTCTAGTTTTCTAAGCTTTAAACGAAAGCTGTACCTGAAACAAAATGGTAGTTGTGTTAAATGGTAACTTATCATTTTATTTTAGAGATGCCTTACACTAAGTTTAAGTTACCATGGTTACATCTTTTACAATAAATATCATAAACAGGGAAGAATAAGAAACAATTATGCCCTTGATTTTGCTTCTTTCTTTTAGATGTCCGGGTGAAGTTGGGGGCTTTTTTAGGTACTGACACAAGAATGGTAGCATCATGTAACTGATGGTATGATTACTGCAGTATTAACAGTAATGTTTGCACGCAGCTGAAGGTCTAATATACATGTCAGTGAGACAAAAACTTCTGCCTGCTCTCACTGAATATCATGTACCTTCCAATCTCGTCACAATTAGCTTTGAACCCAGTGTTACAGAAATTCCTAGCTGTATCCCAGCAGGGGGTTTAAGACCCCATGTTTTTTCTGTGAAAATATAAAATACATGTACAGAAACATCTGCAAAGCCATGCAGAGAAGAATTAAATGGTTTTGTATACATTTAACTTATTTTTATTAAATGAGGAAATAGTCTTTGTTTGAAGGTCATTTCTTTGGTCTTAAAATTCAAACCCAAGCCACCTGGTTTTCATTTCCTGGCATATTCCTTCTGTCTCAGCTGCATACTGTGTGAAAAACAAAGGCTCCATTCTTTAATTGTGAATATCAGACACCTTTAACCTTCATTCTGCTGCTCGTGCCTCGGAATGTGAAAACCCTAATATACAATATCCTCTTTTATTAGCTAAAATAATAAATGGCCAGTTCCATTCCTTTTTTCAGCTGGGCTTAAGATCTGCAGATCCTTGGAGACTCAGACTTCAACAGAGACAAAAACATACGGCTTTCAAAGCAAAATCACTGTATCTGAACACAGTTCTGTTCTACTGTTCAGGATGACAGGCAGGGACTGAAGGTCACTATTTCCAGTGTTACCTAGGAAAAGGCTAGAAATAAGTGACCTCAGATCCCTGTCACTCTACCATGGCTTAGCCCAGCCCAGCCCACTCCAGTTAGCCTATTCAAAGGCTTGTGTCACGTATGGTTTTAACATTAAAAATTGGTACATTAGGACCAGTCAAAGCTGGCATTCTTCAGTGAGAAACACAAGCCATCAGAGGAAATGGGGCAGGAGGGGAGACTTACACAGCTCATTGAATCAGTTTATTAGCTAGCTCAGTGCAGATGATTGCTAATAAAGCAAAGAAAAATTCACCTATCAGTGCAAAGGAACACTTAGATATTATGGTGACCAAACTGTCTCTAATAATGATCGCTATCAAGAGGGGACACAGTAATTGACTTGAGACTCATCAGATACAGTCTTGGGATAAACACATCAAGTCCATTCATTCACTTCTCTACTCACTCACAATTCATCAAACATTTGTTGCTCTTTTGCCTGCACATATAGCAACTTATAACTTCCAGAGCATTTGGTCTGGGGCTTGCATTAGGAGTGCACATAACTGGATAAAGAAGAGGCACTCCTCATCCAGTGGTGTGCTGGATCTCCTAACCAGGCTTCTGGAAGGCCTTGGAAAGCTCTGCCACAGTTTTAAGGAGCACAGCTGGGAGAGGAGCACAGGGAAGGCTGCAGTTGAAACTGCAGAGGCGAGAAAGCAAGCCAACACTGCAGGCCAGGGCCAGAAGTCTCCTCCAGCTGCTACTGGTGAGACTCAAGTCTCTTCAGCATGCAGCATCACACTGGTTTATACTTTGTATCAGAGAGTCACATTTACCTTTCCCTTTCTAATCAACTGGCAAAGAGTGAGATTCTGCAGTTGGTTCACAGAGGTACATTAAGTACAGGCAACCACTTCACTCATACATCAACGCTTCCCACATCTAGTGAAGAACCACTTATATGAAAGCTGTTTCCCATGCCACCCCAGTCTATTAGGAATGAGGGTATTCATTACAGCAGCTTAAATAGAGGGAAAATGTTGCTTAGATCGGAGAAAAACATGTAGGAGAATAACCAGCGTGATGCAATGCAATGCTGCTGAAACCTATTTCACAACAGTCATTGCACCAAAAGGTTTAAGAAAGCGGCCTTAAAAGTCAGATCTGTGGAAAGTAACTGAAAAAAACCCAAAACCTTGTATCATGTAATCTCTGGGAGTCATATGGATGCAAAATTGGTAAGGAAAACGCTTTGGTTTGGTTTGCCTGTCAAGCCAGGGAACGGAACGTACATCACAGTGACAGCAAACATCCTTAAGGTTTCCCAGCCCTAGACCATACTGTTTATCACAATCATACCAAGCTCCAACCGTTCTTAACATGTCAGAAGCTACTTCGTAATGAACCCTTTTTCAGAGAGCAGAATTCCTTCAGCGACCAGAACAAAATGCGGCACGTCTGTTTTGCTAGTTTTTAAGGACTCTTTCATGCAATCTTACTTCAAAATCATCACATCTGTACTTTGCTGTATAATTCTTCAAAATTCTGTTGAAGACTCACAACCTTATGCTGGGCATCAAACTTCTTGTGACAAAACTGCCACTTATTAAGCAATCTTGGGGTCTTATGTCTGTAATGACAATTGCCAAAGCATGTCAGGGTTATTTGCAAGCCCTTATTTATCAACTTGAATTCCTCAACTCATGCAGGAGCTCAGGCTTGAGGTTCTGCTGTACTTCATAGTAAGTTTACCAGTGTTCCCTCTGGAGGTTCACACAACACAGCATCACAGAAAATCCAGCACTTCAGTAACCTTCTGACATCCCATTTGCTTGTCTTGACAGGAACACCTTGACAAGCTCCGACTCCTACAATGACTCTACCATAGGATCAAGAAATTAAATGTAAAAAGCCACTGAACAGGCTCCATCTTTACTTTACTTGGTAGAGGAACAGTCCATGTAGTTCAGGGTGGACAAGAAAGACTGGTATCAGCTTTGACAGCATAGATACACATGCACGCTGCACTCCCTAGTGTATTTGAAAACAATTAATGAGTTGGGCAGATGTATTCTTCAAGCCTCCCTGTTCCTGGCATGCTCCAGCCTGAGCAGCAGAAGCAGAGTGAGAATTTTCCAGCAGTGACTGATTGTCATGCATCCAGGAACAGATGCAGTTGCAAGTGCAACAAACACTGCCACCACAGCTGCTCTGCCAAGACATGCAGGGGCGAAGTCTGATACAGGAGACGTGTACACGTTTCAAACCAGGGAATGAGGGGGAGGATTAAATTAGATAGATGCCATGGAAAAATGAGGTTAGCTAAGTGGGTACAACTTAATCAGAAGAGTAGGAGTGAAGGAGGTGTACGTCTGTGAAATTGTATCAGAAGAGACACAGATATAGAAGCAAATGAATTCAACTACAAGTGAACATAAAATTGAGGAAATACTAGATCATATTTTGCTGCTCTCAAAGCAGCTCAGACAAAACAAACAAAAAAAATCTACCAAACTTTTAAGAGCAGCATACCTTAGGGATAACTGCTAGCCTTGGCTAATTTGAGCTTCATCAGCTCAAGCTGTAAATTGGCATACTTTGATGGAGAAGTTCAGACCGTCAGGAAATGTACATATATACAACTGTTGTGTCCTTCTTCCCATTACAAAGGACAAACCAAAAAAAATCAGTTACAACCGAAAATCACATTAAGTTGGAAAATGAAATATTGTAAACTATGAAAAGCCCAAGATAGTAATGCTTGTTGCAGTATGGCTTAACACTCTTAATTCATGTTTTTTCCAAATGCATCACTATAATCGATTTAAAATAGATACAAAAATCACATACCTTTTTCCCTGTAGATCCCTCCACCTCATTCTGCATACTGGATAAGATCATTCAGATTTGTGCTGTCAGTAATGGTTTTGTCTATAGTTTCTTTTGCAATTCACTGATAAAGGTAGGAGCTGCATTTAAATCCAGGAGGGGGGAGTGTGTGTGAAGATGGGAAGGAACACTTGGTTCCCTTTACAAAGAAACCTAAATAAGGAAGTCAAAAGACTCTCTGAACACTCAGACTTTATGCTTGTACCTGTATTTACTAAACAACACACAGTAATCCTGTTGCAAGGTAAAGTTCTCAGTTGCATCTCTCCCATTTTATAAACAAGCAGCAAAGCAGTATATCTTTTGTTCGCTTAGCCTGTTTTTCTATGTTAACGGCACAATTAAATACTTATTAATGGAATTTAAATAGCAGTGACCCAATCTTTCCATTCATTTACATCCTTAAGACCTTTGTTGTCCAGAATCATAAAACTGCAGGTGAGCACCAGCCATAACCTCAGAGTAAAAATTCCCCATTCATTAATGATTTATATTGGACTGGAAAAGACACGTTGTCTACAGATGGAAGGATGTCACACTAGTCTATCTAGAGAGTTACTTCACTTCCTTGCCCAGAACTTTTTGCCCCTGGGCAGGAAAATGGAAGTCAGTATTCTTAAATATTGTCCCCTTAATCTGCCCATGCCAAAGAAAACTTGGTATGGTTGCTAAATAACATAAGAGCTGCTGCAGGCTCCTAGAAAGTCACACCAGTCAATGACCCAGACATGGCCTTTTTAGGCAAGAGTTCTGCAGATCCACAGAAGTCTTGGGAAAAGAGGGCCTGCTGATAAGACTGCATATGAGGAATTGTGCTTCAGTACTGCTGTTTCAAACCTGAGTGCATACCAGATACTTGGGATAGAAAAAAAAAAACCTCCAAAGATGAACATGACAATTCCATTTTAAACTTATTTACATTATGTACAATTCCATTTTAAACTTACCTCCTTCCTTCCTTTTCCCTTTCTCATGAAGGAAGAAAAATGGTATCTTCCTCAAAAGGACTTACGAAAACACTTTTGAGAATTAAAGTGATGAGCCTGAAAGACACAAAACTGGGCACAAGCTGAAACTGCTCTCCTCTGCCTTACTAGTAATTTTTTGCACTTTGACGTGTTTATAAAGTGATTTTGCTAAGATGCAACTAGAATTCATGAGCCATCATCTATTCCTACCTGTTTCAGCTCTCTTTTGGCTAGTCTTTCAAAACTGGATTTTTCTCAGCCCTCTGCCCTCTCTATCAGCACTTGCTTGCTCCTATCTTGCAGGGCTACTGAAGAAATGAAGACGGCAAGCTATCTGCAATACAAACAATATTATTAAATAAGTAAGCACTACAAATAGACCAGAACGTGCATGCTACTCTCCAAAGGAACAGCTCAGAAATAAAGACTTTGAGAAGTTCCAGATGTTTTCACCTATCAGATTTTAGAATGCAGCACACAACTGGAAAAAGTCACTTTTTATATTTCCTTACAAATTAGCACCTTCATAAACAAAAGGGTCCCAGTTGTTGTTGTGCCACCCCAAATCCCTAACAAAAACTTAAGCCTTGAAAGTTAGGGTGGAATTTTCTTACACGCTGAACAGCTAAAGAATCTTTCATTCATGTAAAACAGCAGAGAGAAGTCTGCTAACAACACTGCACTGAACTTGGCAAGACGCAACTTAATCACTCAGCTTGAATCAAGGACTCTCAGAACATGTCTGTCAGCCAACTACTACCTGTTGTTATCTTATGATAACATACAATACTACCAGAATTATTTAACCTGGTGTTTCATGAGGTTTACTGTCAGGTAGCAAGACCTCTTCAAGTATATGCACAGAAGATAAAAAAGCAAATGACAAAATAAAAGGCTTTTCTTATCTCAAGCTGAAGCATTTCCTATGTCAAGCACATACTTAGAAATGGCCTCATCTCAGGTGCTGGAGACATTAATTTCCTAGTTTTTACAGGAATTATAGCACAACCTATATATATATATTACTCTGCTTTTTATACAGCCATACATGCTAAAAGACATGCTAAATATAATCAATATGCAACTGATTTGACACATGTGATTTACAATAAGCTGCTTAACTCCTGAAAACTTAAGCTAACGCAGCCTCACAATCAGGGCACTGCAGATGAAGCAGTAACAACAAGATGCAATTAAACATTACTTTTTCCGTGGAAATAAACTGCCACTACTACAGTCATCAGCCAGACTACAGCTACATTATTGCATGACAAAGATACACACATTAACTACAGTTTGTATGTTTTTCTTATTTATTCAAAAGCTAGAGGATGACAAAAAGGGTTAAAATGTTTGATGCTACCTATTTATTACATGAACAAATACTTAATTCTAAAGGGACTCGTTTTACAAGCCCCCCTGCTCAAAAACCACACACAAATTATTTTTTATACACAAATGTTTATTTCTCAAATAAACTTCCCCTTTAAACACAAGGAATGAAATCTAAATCTTCATAAAGATGAATCCAAAATGAAATCCCTCCAGTACATTGTAATCACTTGGTTTTTTGTTGGTCACTACTGGCTTTAACTGTTTAACATCAAAAAACAAGGACATATTTAAAAAAATCATGCTACTGGAACCCTAGCTCTGCCTCTGACCAGCTCTAGACTGATCTCCAATACTTTAAAATATTACATCATCAAATCTGAAGCGTTTAATTGAAGAACAGCTGTGCATTAAACACAAACAACTGAACAAGAAGCTTATAGGATGTAATCAAGTTCATAACGAATATAGGTGTTCTTTTCATCATTATAGATTCGTGGATAATGTGCTATCAGAGCATCCTGTGATCCTATGTAGATCGAATTATAGATCTTCCAATAAACGTCTCTGACTTTCCTGGCAGGGTGAAACAGACCCTAGAAAACAGAACACAACAAAATTAATTGAAATCTTAAGGTCTAAATTCTGCTATTGAGTTTTATCACGTTTTACACAATAAGCACTTTAAAAAGCAACTGCAGTAACTAGCACCACTTATAACAAGGAAGGTACCCTAAATGTATCATTGACAATTTCCGTGCCTATCTAAACTAGCAAGTAGTAACAAAGAATTATTTAGAGACATTTTCTTCTCTTTTTTTTCCTGCCGGGAGAAATCCCACTGAATGCAGGTCTAGTTTTGTATTCTTTTAAAATTAAAACCTACTGCAGTATATTTGGTTCTGAGTCTTATCTTTGGCTTTGCTAATTGCGGTTTGTGTAGACAGCTACAGAGGAACACATGAAGCAAACATTATTAAACCTAAAAAAACGAGCAGAAAATTCCAGAAAACACAGTTCTGCAAAAGAAGAATATACAAGCAGTATTTGCAAAAACAATACACTGTGCAAGAGACTTCTTTCACCTTCCTACTGATGTATCTTTATGCTGAGGCCTCCCCCCAGACCCCACACAGTGAAATTCCTTATCTGCAATTAATTAATAAAATGCTGTCACATGTTCTTTACACATATGTGCATGACACTCATCCTTGCTTCCCAACTGTTATGCAAGTGTAGATTCAACTAATGCAGCAAGAACTGTTACGTAGAGTCACACAGAAAAGGAGCCTTCAGATTTTACTGCCACATACACATCTACAGAAGCTGATTTGTGTTGATGTAATGGTATAAATTCTGACCAACATACTTTCACTGATTATTAGATGCCCTGCTGTTTTTCTTGGCTAATGACAAATAATGTTGATTTAATATTAAGCCTATCCTCTCATTCATTTACCTCACTTGTTACTTGTTCTCATAACCCCTTGGAATATTTAATTATTCCCCAGTCCTCAAAATTAGTGAGACATTTCCATCTTACAAGTCAGACAGAGGCTATTTTAGCCAATTTCTATTATAAGTTATCTGCTACTTCTCTGCAAGTTCCTCAGTGTAACTGGCTATCTTGCTATACCAAAACCTCTGTGTATTGCCTATTTAAATTACTGAAGTCTTTGGTACAGGATGCCGTGTTTAAACAATACTTTCAAAAGATGAAAAGCCACACTGTCATCCCTTGCTGGAAACCACCTTCAGTTGACTTTTTTGTCTCCTGGAAAGAAGTCCTGCCTGGTAACTTCTGTATCTACTATCCCAGCGTACATGAGGACCTACCTGTAAACAATACTGCAACATTCTGCAGGGACCAATAGCAACTCTGAGGCCCTCCAGAGCCCCCATAACTGCCTGAATGACGTGAGGAGAGGTTTCAAACACATTTGGCCATACGTAGTTTAATAAATGATTAAGAGAATCTTCACAGCCGAACCCATAAACACCAAGAGACATATGTTGAACCACAGCACTGGCAGTTTGTCTGTGTACAAGATCCCTGCAAAGAGAACAATGGTCTGTTAAGCAACATGACTGGACAAGCACAGTATTTCTTTTCAATAACACTTTTCTTGAAAGCACTAATATACACTTTTAACCCATATTTACTGAGAGCAAGAGGCAGAGTAAAAAAAAAAAAAAAAAAAAAAAAAATCAGTAAAATAAGAAAGATGGAGCTTCCTGACAAATTACTGTGCTCTAATTCCACAGCAGAAGCACTAACAATAGCAATTATCAAAAGCAATTTGAATGTAAGAAGCCTTGACTCACTTAAGATGCTTGTATTATTTTAATCTTGGTAAGTATTACAAAAAAGGAGTATACACAAATTCTGCTGGTCACTTAAGATCTTTAGCAAACAAAGGCAACATGACTATTTGCTATCAGTAAGACACAGCTATATAATTAAAACACATGACGACAGCTAACTGTATCATAGATAAAAATAAGTGCACTCACCTGTCCATTAAAGCATCTTCAAGCAATGGCGTGACAGCATAAATGTAATCTTTTCCCATCTCTCCAATGTATTCAAACAGGAAGGAAAGAGATTTTAATACACCATTCTGAACATTCAGTTCTGGAACTCTGTACTCATTCATGAGCGCGGGCAGCACTGTGAAAGGTGAGCATGTTTCAGCTACAATAGCAATTGCTACTGTAGTACATACTCTGTTCTGCCTTTCCTGTACTTTCAAGTTATTTAGCAGTGTAGCCAATACATCGTGAGGTCTGGAAGAGATAATATGCACTTTCAGTGAAGATTTGGATAAAATTCATCGAGCTTTAAAGTGGCAGAAAAGCAAGGCTTAGCCCTTAAAAACATTAAGATAACTGGTAAACAACATAAAACCATGAAACTAAAACAGCTTTTGCAACTGCATGATGTTATTATCATAATCAATATTTTTCACTTTCTCTAAACTTTTTTCTCTTTCTTTTCTCTAACTTAACTTTCTCTAAACTTTTCTCTAGCTTTTTTCCCCTGCTTTCTGTTCTGTTTCTTTTAAACTCTGGAGGATAGCAGTAGCCTCCTACCTACTACACTAATCTCAGAGGTAATTACACACTTCTGTAAGACCATATACACAGAGAAAGGCACATCGTGTATAGATAAATGCAGTTACAGCATTCTTTGGTTGCTTGCTGCATCTACATTAGGTCAGTAATTGGTCACTTAATTAAGAATAATAAAAGTGTGGATCTGGGGGAAAATAAGAGATTGAGTATTTAAAGCAGAGTTTATAGAAGAATACAGAGAGGGTCTGAATGCATATCACAGTATCAGAAATTCACAAGACAAACAGCTCTTCCTACCAAATTAGTCTCTGACCCTGCTAGCCCACAAATTTAGATCAAAAGTGCAGCACCCTATGTTAACAAAGGATAAGTGACTCTATTCCTTATTCTGAAAAACAAGTGAAATCAAGTCCATGCATTTAACATGCTAAATATAGAGAAGTCCAAGTATTTTCTCACCAGAAAATTCTCAATCATCAATATGTTAGGTAACTGTGTGTACAAGTGGATGAGCACTAAACCAACTTACCCAATGGCTTTTGCAATATAACCAAAAGTGTTCACTGTGGCTCTTCGGATAGCTTTCTTGTGAGCTTTTAATAACTCAAGCAGTTCAAAGCAGATCCTCATCCATTCTCTTGCAGAAACATACTCTGCACCTCTGAAAGAGAATAAAGTAAGTTATCTTTTCAGTGATGTCAGAAGATTTTAAATAAAACCACATAAGCTGCAGCACCTATTTATTTGCTATCAAGAGAGGGACACTGCATAAACAATTTCCATATTTAGGTATCTGTTAAGATTAGACCTCCACTGATTGATGGTGTACTCAAGATTTATTGCATTGTATGCATTCTAAGTTTGCATAAAGGGACAACATGCTTCCTACAAAGTGTCTGCAAAATAATATAATTACAGTATGTTCTACAGACTGTCTGCTAAGTATTTCATCTTAAGTTTTACGCCTAACTTAAGAAATATCAAGATATGACAAAATACTCAAATGCCAAACCCGACGCTCAACTTCAGCTTTTGCTACAGTAATTGCCCACACAGAAGGTCAAATACTTTATCATCAGGCAGCTTACCTGTCTGCAATACGCCCAACAAGGTCAATACAATTTTCCTGTACTTTCTCATGTCTGTTCTTCAAAATAGGCGTAAGCCGTGGCAACAGATCTTTGATTGGTGGTGTCATCTTGTGCATACCTATTGAATTCGAAAAGGCATATTTAATTTCATAATGCATTTTGATTTTGCTCTTGAAAGCATTATCATTACTCTTTGTAGTGTTAACAGGCATGTTATCACTACACAAACCCACCTATAACATTCACGATAGCTTTAAGTGCTCCGAGTATGCTGCCCAGTACTTCAGGATATTCCTCACCCAGGTACTCATACAACACAACACCCAAGTGTCCCATCAGTTTCTCCTACAACCAATTAAAAAGATTTAGAAGTTAGAGTTTTTCCCTCTCATTACTATGACATATTATAGCAAATTTGGTAGGAGAAGTCAATACAATACCTCCTGACAAGTCTTCATAACAACTGCAGTACGAGAAATGAGGTCAGCAGCCTGCTGCCGAACTTTAGCTGACTTGTTGTTCAAACGCCACAAAACTGTACCACAGATTTGTGGCAAATAGGGTTTAACTCTTTTGCCTAGAGCATTAACCACTGTGCCGAAGCCATTCAGCATCACAGAATCCTGAGCGTAGAAACAACAAAGGAAAAATCAAACTAACAGCAACACTACATTTTAATTAAACAACATAATCTAAAATGGCTATTAAAATTATAACATTCCAGAGCTTGTTTCTGGATTTCATTGATTAGAGCACTGACATCTAAAAAAAGGAGTCTAAAAGTCTACTTTAGAAGCACACATTCATGTATAACTAACAGTGAGCTAGCTTACAATTAAAGTGAACCAAACACTAAATACCCTTGGTCATACCTCTGTGGTCTGTTCCTGAAAGGCGTACAAGATACCATCAATAAGCTGCTCTTCCAGCTTATGATCAATGTCTGCTGCCCCCAGATTTCCCATGATCTTCTCAATTGTTTCCATGACCATTTTTCTGTACTGCTCAGCCTCATCTTTCAGATCATCCACAATTCTGGAGATAATTTCTGCTGCTCCAACCTTATTTGCTAGCTCCACAGTTGTATCAACCAACTGAAACACACAGATGTTAAGTGAACAAACATTGTTGAAAATCTACTTTCTACATCTTGAAAATAAATTTCCCTACTCTGAAGACGAGAAACAGCATCATGCATATTAAACCCACTAGAAACAACTGTTTTTAAATCGACAAATGTCTTAAACACAAATGGGGTGAACTATCCGACACGACTCATATTCACAGATGTAAAATCTCAATAGCCTCCTAAGAACCTGTGAATCTTCTAGTTATGCAATTTCTAAATCATTATTCAAAGAAATTCCGTTTCAGGACATCTAAGACTAAATTAAGCATCTGGACTGAATTAACATTCTAGTGTGAATTTTTTTCTACTGAAAATCATTTCCAAACTAAAAAAGAATAACCTACCTGTCTGTAATTTCTTCTGTCCAATGCCATTCTGTGCTGCCAGAAGTGCTTGAAAAAAGGTGGCAAGATTTCTGTTTTAATGTAGTTTGCTTCAACACCATCCGTACCACAACACTGCTTTACCACCTGCCAGGAAATAAAAACACAACCATTTTAATTCTGTGTAGGTTTTGGGATGGGGTGGTTTTTTCATCTTGGTTTGGGTTTTGCCAGTTAAGAAAAACATACATATTTAATATTAATGCTAATATAATTGCACATACCTTCAACACAATTTTTTTCATCTCTTCATCAGGAGACTGGAACTCTCTGATAAGGATTAGCATGACTTCTCTGGTATAATAGTTTGCATACTCAGCATCCATGAGTGGAATCAGGTAACCAATAGCCTTCAGAAAGGCAGCCAAACCCTATTTAAATGCAGAAATATGTCTCTAATGAGTTACAGAAGATATACATCTATTTCAGTTCAAACTAAAGAAAGTACTTTAGATATACCTTTCCTCTGTGCTGACGTATACCCTTCCATAGAGGCTTCAGAACAGAATCAAATGACTCAATACCATAGGGAGTAGCTGCCTCAGCCAAAGCAGCGATAGCCAAAGCACTGATGGTGCGGACTTTCTGCTGCTCATCCACCAAACCTGCAAAAGAACAGTGTTTAGTACCACTTCTTGTGACTTAAGTTCAAAACAGCAAACAGAGACAGGAAGTTTAAAAGGGATTAACTTATTTTAAGGAAAAACAAACCTCTATTTCTCTTTTGGAGCCAGACCAACTGTTTTTCAGCATCAAAAGAACACATAAGAAAGGACCTTACTATCACTCTGCCTCACTGGGGTACGAAAAACTTTCCAAATACAAAGTGAATTAAAAATTCTGCCTGGGACAGCAGAACTTACCATGTTCGATAATTTCAACCAAGCTCCTGAGATGAGGCAAGATAGCACAACCCATAAGAATAGCAATCTGCTGTACAATCTTGATGCCAGTATGCCTAGCCTGCCAGGATTTCTTGCTTTTACAGACAGCTTTCAAGAATGGTAACAGAGAAGGAATGCCCAAAGCAGAGGCAACAACAGCAAAGGCTCGGGCTGTTGTATTTCTGACATATTCATCCATATTATCAATATCAGGTCGCATTGTGGAGATCATTGTTGCCAAACCAGCAGCCTAAAGGAAAAATAAACAAAACATACCAATTGGATTTACAAACAACACAGTAAATTATTCTGCCATATCTATCAATATGCAGCCATATGCAAGCTAACTTGGCGCCTTAATGAAGGATGGAACTGTACCTTAGCCAAGTTTGAAATGATTTCTCTGCCTTCCACTCTAGCATAGTAGTCTTCATCAATCAGCAGAGGTTCAATGACGACAAGGATCTGAAAAAGATGAACAAATTAGTATCTCCTATCATTAACATTTTCAGCAGTATTTCTAGTCCTACTAGGTTGCATGAAACAGGATCAAAGCTTAAAGCTTCAGAATGACCCCAAAAAACTTAAACCTATTATGTTTCTTTTACAGCTCTTTATCCTTAAAGCCTGGAGATTCTACCCAGATCAGGTAAGATCCCCTTTTCACCCCAAGTGTGCATGTATCATTTTTACACCATGTCTTAACACTTTTAAGCCTACAGTTTGACCACACTACACGAACTTATATTGGTTTTAAAACGAAATAGGAAATTATGTTAAAAAAACATGTTATCATCCTCTTCTGATATGCAAATAAAGTACACATTTCTCCCAGTACTAATCAGAAAAAGTAGATCAAAGTTGAAACAGTAATCTGCAAAATACCTTGTGTACATATGGTCGGACCAAATCATCCAGTTTGTAAAGAATTCTGTCAATGACTTTGACAAGCAAATGACGCTCCTGATCTTCAAGTGTTGGGGACATCAGCAGAGGCAGAATCTGATTGAAGAGTGGCCCTGCTCCAAACTCCCGAGCTTTATCTGTAATTTGTCGCAACGCAGCCTAAACAAAGCCAAACAGCCCATTGGTTAAACTAAGGAAACAACACTGAACAAGTACAAAACAGCTAGATATTAACCGAGTTAAACTGTAACCAAAGGCTTCAACACTGCAAAATTCTGCTTCAAACAATTTTATGCTCATCTGCTAAAGTGAATGTGTGCAGAGATCCACCCTGATGTTAGTTCCCAGATGTTCAATTCTCAGGAAAAGCATGCTCCTGGTCTAATACTTAAGAATGGCTCCATCTGAAAAGCAGCTTACACAGTGCTGGCATCTAGCCAGCTTGCTGTAAAGAGAATTGTGCAAAAAAGACTGCTAACATATTGCATGATGTGTAAAGCTGAAATTTAACTAAGAGCTACGCTGCTAATTTAAGTGTAAGAAGTAAACTGCAGAAAGTTACAAAGCCCTGTAAGCATGAGTCATATAAATCTAGTTTCTCACAGTTGTAAAAGAAAGGAAAAATAACTATATAAGCCACATACTATTTAGTGACTGACATTACTGTACAAAGACAAGCCATACTAAACTACATTGAATGACAAACAAAAAGCCACACAGACATAGAAGAGAAAGAAAGCATTAAACTGGCATGCTGGTTTTGGCTGGGATACAGTTAATTTTCTTCACAGTAGCTGATATGGGGATATATTTTGGATTTGTGCTGAAAACAGAGGTGGTAACACAGGGATGTTTAGTTATTAATAAGCAGTGCTCACACAGAGCCAAGGCCTTTTCTGCTTTTCACCCCACCCCACCAGTGTGCAGGCTGGGGGTGCACGAGGAGCTGGGAAGGGACACAGCCGGGACAGCTGACCCCCGCAGACCAAAGGGATGTTCTATACTTTATAGCATCATGCTCAGCATATAAACTAGGGGAAAAGCTGGCTGGAGGCCACTGCTCAGGGACTGGGCATCAGTGAATTGGTGGTGAGCAATTGCTTTTCAATTGCATCACTTGTCTTTCTTGGGTTTTATTTATGTTGGCTGTTTGTTATTTAGGTTTCATTGGGGGGGGTGGGGGGGTGTATGTGTGTTTGAGTTTGTTTTTTTCTTTTGTTTTGGGGTTTGTGTCTTTTCATTATAGTTTTTCTTATTTTTTTTATTTTCATTATTAAACTGTTTTTATCTCAGCCTGCGAGTTGTCTCACTTCTACCCTTCTGGTTCTCTTCCACCTCACACCATGGGGGAGCGAGACAGCAGCTGCGTAGTGCTTAGCTGCCATCTGGGGTTAGCCAGATCAGTTGACATAACAACAAATACCAAAGTTCAGGAAACTATTTTACAGAGAATCCCAAGGAGAACTGCAACTGAACCTGAAAACAAATGCAGATTTTGGAAAAATGAAGTTACATAAATGCACCTGACAACCAATCCTACCTTTCTCATGGGAGGTGTGCCATTCTTTATTTTCAGAAGCAATTTCATTATTTTTCTCTCCTTCTGTTCTTCAGGACTCAGCGTTGATTCATCAACATCAACCTACAAATAATTCCAGACAAATATGAGGATTTGCTACACATTCAAAAGAAATTAGGAAACTTAAATCAGCATGAGTGAAATCTCATTTACCAGCAGTTTATCAAAGTATTGGATATCATCTGGTTTCAGGAATGGAAGGTTGCCAGATGGCTGGTCATTAACACTCTTCATAGTCCGGTCTTCTGTCTGCATGTGGAATCCAGTCATACCACCCAAAGGTGTTGGAGTTGCTGTAAGCTTCCGAGCTGGGGTGCGAATAGGTACATAACCAGCTGGTGGGGGAAGAACCTACAAAAGAAGGAGCAAAATTTTCTTATCACAACAGATATAAAAAGATGAAGGCAGCAAATACAAAAAAATTACTAAACTTCTATCTTCCATTTTATTTGTTTGGGGATTTGCATGAGCACACACACACTAGATCCCATGTTCACAGCAATGCAAACAAATTCACTGTGATAGTTTATATTCATGTTTGTATTGACAGTACTTCAGAAGAAAGCTCACTCCCACTGCTGAAAGCTTGGACAATAAACTTTGAAGGCCCTTTACAAAGTATTAAAGGAGCACTTCAGTATCTGTATCAACACAGTGTACTTGCTCATTCAGAATTTATAACTCTATGTTTTTCTGCATCTAGAGTTCATATTTCTGCCCAGAGCTCAGTTCTGGCCTTGACAAGACAATCCCAACACTGAGAAGCAGAATAACGACTGGCCTTTGAGATCACCTTTAGTTCTCCCTTTCTAAAAGATTGACAATAGATCAGTAATCAAGTCCAATAAATGCCTACAATCAATAATTTATACTTCATGTGAAATATTTTACTTCTGGGACAACTTGGGTTAAAAAAAAAGAAATAAACAATATCCCTTAGCAGAAAAAAACCCATCATGTTCAGCTGTATTTTAATTCAGGTTAATTACCTTATATCCTTCTGGAAACATTGCATCCAATTCTTCATCAGAAAGTGGTCTGTTTCTCTCATCAATTTCCCTTTCCCAACGCCAAGCCTGCAGCTGCTCAGGAGTCATGCTCATGATATGACCTATATTTAAATAGAAGAAAAAAATATTTTGAAGTATTAAGAAAAAAAAAAACAAACCAAAACCACCCCGCTCTTTCGTACACAGAAGATGACTTGTTTACTTAACTTTTCAGGGCTCTCTTGAGCCAAAGTTTCAAAGCACCTGAAATTTGTAGCCAGTAAGATATCAAACTTTTATAGAGCCTTTTATCAATCTTTTACTAACTAACCTGAACAGACATATACCCTTAGTCCCAATTCCCCTCTAGAAGTGAGCTGCTGTGGGTATTAAAACAGTAAACTGCGCATATAATGACTGCTTTCATACAGGCAGGAGAACATGCAAGGCAGAAATCCATTTCAAAATACAATATAAAAGTAAAGACTTCATTTACACAAAAGAAAGTGAAACCTTAAGGAATGGACCAGGCTTACCTGGTGTAGGAGTTGCCATGTTCATAGCCGGGGTACCAATGGGTGTTTTGCCAGGTGTCAGAACAGGAGTGCTGCCACCCATCTGGCTAGCGGGTGTTTCATCCCATCGTGACTTCCTTTTACTTGCTCCTGGGGTTGGTGTCTCACCAATAGAATCGCCACCTCTATCTGTACGAGGCGTCTCAGCCCATCCACTGCCATGCCCAGGAGTATCTAAGGAAAAACAAAACAATTTTAGCAGAAAGCTTAACAACATATGGTATAGTATCAATATCCAAATCCATTTTTAATATCTTGTCTACACAAATCAACAAGAATCAAGTAAACTAATACACTGGACAAATAGTAAAGCCTGCCTTGGTGAATACTGAAAAGTCACAGCCATTACACTAAAAATATCCAACAGAGAATTTCATGAAAAGAGCACATAACCTTCTTACTGTACCTTAGCATAAACAGGTAAAAGTCTAAAAAAACCAAAAGAACTCAGATACTCTAGGAATTGGACAAAATATTCCATGTACTCCCTTGTTAAAAGTAGTAAGGGACAATGGTGTTTCAATGTTCTCTAACACACGAGCCAAATTCAAATTAGGCAGATGAGAAAATGCTTCTAAACTTGTTTTAATGCTAATCTCTTCAAAAAACACTAAACAGTTCAGAAACTCACAAAAACCTACCCAATGTGAGCTCCTTTGCACATTAAAATCCCAACCTTCAACATGCATTAGGTATACCACAAAACTTTGATTCCATTTTGGAACTGAGGTGCTTTCGCAGATGTGAGTTAAGCTAACAGGCACAATCAATGCTGCAAACTCAGACAACATCATTTCACATCAACCACTAGATGTCAGAATACAATTACATTTCTTGCTCAAGTTCTGAATCTAGTGTTTACTTAAGGTAAAATAGAAAAATTCTATTTAATTAACCATTCAAATTTTATTATGTGCTCTCCAGTTTGCCACAAATACCTCTTTCTGTTTTAGGTGTTTCATCCCATCGGTTTTTACGTGCGCTGGAAGTGGCCCCTCCATGGCCTGGTGTTGCATGACCAGGTGTGTCCCGACCGGGTGTTGCAGCTCCTGCTGGTGTATGACTGGGAGTTGGATCCCATATTTTTGAGCCTGGGGTGGCACCGGGAGTTTCGCTACCCTTTGCACGGCCTGGAGTTTCATCCCATCGCAGAGATGGTGTATGTCCAGGAGTCTACGCAAGACAAACCCAAGTATTAATATTACTTACACAGTAAAAGACTTCAAGCTACTCTTTTTCAGTAGAGTAACAAACTTCTGAAACTCAAGAGGCATTAATGTCTTCTGTAGATAAGAACACTAAGATTATTACCTCTGCTTGATCCCAACTGGATAACTTTTTAGGTGTAGCACCAGGAGTCTGATCAGCTGTCTGATCCCAACGCCGTTTGCGTTTTGAAGGTGGCTGAGATGCAGCTCCATTGACGACTTTAAGCTCTCCAGCTTTAGCTTTTTCAGCTAGTTGTTGCCTAATTTCCCTCTATTCAAGGGCACAAAAAGACAAAGGTAAGAAACAGACTCCTTAAGAATTATATCTTTAAAAGAGATTTTTCAGCTTATATTTTATGCTACTTTTTGAGGTTTTGCTCAACTAACATGCAATTAATTACCTGCTGGTTTAGTTTCAAGGCCACTCCTGGTTCAAATTCCTCTACACTGACAGAGCATCTATGTGTTGGGAAGGGCTGTTTCAAAATTTATTTCTTATAAAAGCCAATATTACAGAAAATGCAACTGCATGGGGAATTCTGAGTGTTATCAGCTTCTGTCACCTACATGTATGCCTTAAAATCATTACACATCTGCTTCCAGCAAGTTCCACTTCAGTAAATTAAAGATGGATGAGTCAGAAAATAAGTTTATGTGACTTATATCCTACAACATTAAAAAATCCTAAATTTCTTAATTAAAATTCTAAGATGACATTGTTAAAACAGCACTAGCCCAGACTGGTTTTCACTTATCAGTGGATCCAAAAGCAGTTAAGACTGTCAGAATTATAAACTAATTCCTCCATTAAGGTAAGTCAACGTAAATCAGTGTAATTCTACAGAGGTTGCTGAACTACAAGATCTTGCTCCAATTAATAATATGGCACTGTACGTATTACACAAGAAATTTGATTATATTACCGATACCTTCTTACATATTAATTTTAATTCTCATGAATAAAGCAGGTACTTTTACTACCACTTTAGTATTTAATTTAGTATTCAGTATTTGACCAAATGTCAACCTTACACCAGTTCTTAGTACTGCAACATCTGTTTTAAGTGCTTCAACAAAAACCTTTCAAGACCTTCCTGGTTTCCCTTTACAAAGGCCTCAAAACCCCAAACATATCTGACACAGAATACCCCATAATTGCTGTTCTTTATAGAAAAGAAATAAACAACAAAAAGTCCAAGTGCTACCAAAAAATTCCAAATTAAAATACATTGAGACAATTTCTCCCTCTGTTGCGTAAGTATTATACAGAACAGGTGTTCCATTGTCAAATTCTACTGACTTCCAACATGTGAAGAACAAGATTTTACAAAGGAAAGGACTTGTGTGTCAAGACAAAAAGTCAACAGAATTTCTGTTCCCACTTTCTTAACACGCTTTCAAAGGCCGTAAAATGAAACTAAGTTCAAGTGGAAAACCCTCCCCTCACCACACACCTCTTCTTTTGTTAAATGCTGTTCACGCATAACATCCATGTAAGTTCTGGCATTCATTTTAGGATCTGGTGTCTTCCCTCCTGCGGAAGAGAACAGCAACAGGAATGGAGAACAATGAGTAAAGGATAAGCAGAAACTGTTGGCTTTTTCTATTGTCCTGCTCTAATATTATATTATTCCATGATCATTTAATTTTACTTTTTGATTGAAAATATTTTAAATTACATGTATCTTACGTTTATTCAGTTTGCTGATCAATTTAACCTGTTTGAACACAAACATAACTACTGCAGTTTCAAACAAATATTTTAAAGCCGATATAAATGGTAAAATGACAACACAGTTAAAGAGTCTTCAGAAGTGATGGGTTCCTGGGTTGCTAATCCAGAATACGTACACTTTCGTGCCTTTGTCTCCATCAGCAGTTCTGACTTCAAGCAGCAGAATAGAAGCCTAGAAAATTATCTCTTTACCATTAGTAACACTTTGGAAAGATATTTATATTCAAAACATTACCTTGTGTAAGCTGTTAAATCCTAGTTGTTATCTGACTATAAATAACTATCGCATACCTAAGTAATGTTTAAAATGTATTAGCATAAAGACCCATTTCTAAGTTTCACAAATCTGGACACATCTCCCAGATCTTTTAGTGTCATATGGTAAAAGGGCTTCATTGAAAAAAAAAAACCAAACACCCAAACAAAACCCAAAACAAAAAACCCATTAAAAAATGCTTGATGACACTTTCCCCCGCTTCTCTTCTCAAGGGACAATTGTGATTGGGAGCTGACTGCAATATAGTACACATACCACCACAATGATACTCACAGGTAATGGGTTTTGTACACCATGTGTTGTTTTATGCTGTGTATCTTGCGTTAAGTAAACTTTTAAATGCTTTACAAGAAGCCCAACTTTACAAAAATTAAGACTTGTCAAGAAAAACACTTTTCTTTAAGAAAAATGTGCAAATTTGCTATAGAAGTGGTATAGCATGATTTAGGGAAAATAACACTCTTAAACATTTCTATGCTGAAGATCATTGCCCAATTGGCTGTGTCACTCTGACACTAGCTTTGATAGGACTTTCCTTTGGAATACTTTTTCACCATAATCTACACAGGATGTGTTGAACTGCACCCTTAAGAATGCAGACAGGACTGGCATATAGCAGTACTGCTGTAGGAAAGAAATTAAGGACAGTTAGTATGGGCCTGTGAATTCTGACAAAACATGTTTATATCAATTACAATTAAGCAAGTAAAATAATTAATATCCCTATTAATTCATGCAGGCTGAAATTCTCATTTGTAAAACCTGCAAAAAGCTACTGATTTTAAGCCAACAGGCACCTCATTGCCACACGTGAAACTCAATCACCTGAAGACCCACTAATACCCCTTTTCCTGACTTCCATTCTAAAATTATCAGAATAGACTTGAACTATTAATAGTATCAAAGTCTTATATATGCTTTTGTTTCCTTTAGTTATACCACCTAAGATTACATAGGATGGTAAGAATTAGGTGCTCTATTTTGAGAACTAGCATTTCAAAAGCAGTAACCCTGGAAATCTCTGACTTGGAATGAAAACTTTCAAGGTACTGAAAGAATCTGAGCAATCAATACACAAGTTGTTCAAAGTATAATGCACAACCCAAAACAAAATGAAAAGAGAAACCTTTAACCCTTTGTGTTTCTATGGCAATGGCTCATTATTTTCTTGTCCTTCTACCTGGAAAGAAAACTCGTATTATAAAGATGAAGAATATGGCATCTAGGTTTTCAACCAAATCTCTATGAAAAGGGGATGTTTAAAACATAACTAAGTTTACAGGCATGCCAACAGAAATCAAAGGGCTAAAGACAGCAAATTCCATAAAGGGTATAGAAAAGTTAAAACAAATTACCATCTGCAAAAGGATCAAGACGCTCAGGAGAAATTATCATCATCCGCCTGTGCTTTTTGTACTCATCTTCCCGATCTGCAATCTTTTGAGGACGGTGTTCTGCAAAAGGATCATACTGAAAACCGAACAAAGCTTGTTAGTCACGTATTTATAAAGAATATGACCATAAGCCTGTATTCATGTTCAGCATTACTAAACAGGCCAACTTTACTTTTCATCTCAACTATGCAGGAAGAGTGTGCTAATAAAAATGTTACTTCTGTACCGGGAATTTTTCCAACACAGAATATCTTATGAAATAATTTCTGTTTGCTATTTCAACACCTTTATTCGCTTGTTACAAAAGCACTGCATATTGTCAACCTTTCCCCCTCTTTCTGCAGGGGAACTTAATGCTACTTCATATGCTCTTAAATCTCACAGGAAAATATTCCAGGAATAGAAAACCTAAGTAATTTTTTTTATTTTTTTTTTTTACAAAAATATAAGTATATAGGAGATTAAGTTGTTTTCAAAAATAGTTTAATGTAAGTGCCCACATTGCCTTTCCATGCAGAAGTGCTAATTTTTATCACCCTGTGGAATTCTCAACTAAAGCAGTAACAAGCTTAGAGCAAAATTAAAATACCAAAGCCTTTACACACATCTTGTTTTTCCAGGAGACAAGATGTGGTCTCAAAACACTTTAACACTTCTTTCCCCTAATACCTACAGCAGTATTTTATTATGCCTTCAATCAAGATGTACCTGTTCAGTAGACTGTGGTATGTCATTAAGCAATGCCACGGGAGCATGGTACCCTGGCTTCTTCTGGCCAAGCAAACTTGTAGAAGGGTAGTCATCATCATCCTGTCAGTAAAAAGACATCGCATATTTGTCATGTTGATATTCTATTTAGATAAAATATCAAATTAACATCCTGTGGTCAAAGAAAATATGAAAACAGACAACTAGAATAGTTAATTCCAAAGCTTTTTTATACAGCTTGTTTTATGAATCCCAAACTGCTGAATCAGATAAACCTACCCACATCACTAAAAAGAGAACTTTTTCTCTGAAAAACCTCAGTATTCTGCAATATGCTACATTTAATCAAGTATGCTGTCTACATTAGTTATACAAGAAGTCTGCATTTCATATTCAAACTTTTTATATACTTCCCTAGTTTGCATGCAAAAACTGGTGCAGAGAAATTAAAATCAGTTTTTCTTGAAACCCCGCTACATATAGAACAAACCCTGAGTGATTAACCCTTTTAAAAAAAACTTCAGAAACAGTGAAAAATACAGAAATACATTCATGTTAGTTTAGTTACACCTTCTCAATCACAAGAACTCAGAATGTGCAAGATGCTTTTGCTGTTTTCTCTTATTAGTAGCCAGCTTCTATGCCATAATTTACAGCAAGAAAAACTGTTCTTAAACCCATGAAATTATTTCAGTGACAGCCAGTAATTGAAAGTTTAGATTAACAAATTCTTAGAAGCCTGCAGATGACCATCTTGGTTTCAGCTGGGATAGAGTTAATTTTTTTACTGATACACAGTAAGAAACTAAGTAAGTATACCACCACATAAACCTTTCAGCTAGTACTAAACTGGACATAACAATCTTCCTTTGAAAATTTAAAGTCACTCAGTGAAATATGTAGTTGCTGATGTATTTATGGTTACAACTGTAGTATCTGCTCCTGCAACTGAAAACGTTGCCAAACATTTAACATTAGAAATTAACAAAGTAATCTTACAAGCAGGATACACACGGAGAACATAATACAGTGAAAATGCCAATTCTAAGAAACTGCTCTGAAATTTGAAATTAAGTAGAAATACAAACCTTAGCACAGTCACTTAAGCTTGCTGGCCCAAGTAGTATTAGGTATTTCACCCCACAACCACCATCATTTTTCATCTTGGCAGTAACAACAGAACAAAGCTCATTATTCCAGCCAAGGCTAACTCTGATTAAGCACCAGGCCACTACTTTTTCTCTTCTCTTTGGGCCTACATGACTTTCAAAGCACAGTTCATGAAGTACAAGCCATACTTAACTTGTAAGAAATATTTGGCCCAGTATGACTTTGACATCAGCAACTGCCATTAAAAATTAACTCAGAATTAACTCCAAAATACTTAAAAAAAAAAAAAAAAAGTCCTAACCAAAATAATACATAAGATCACTCACATCTTCCAATTCAGTTGCTGCAATAGAAGTGACATATCCAGCAAACCTGCTGTCACTGCCACCATATATTTCTTGATCATAATATCCTGTGGAATCAAGGCCTACTCCTTGTGCTTCATCAAGAGCAGGCTTTTTTCCTTGAATCTCTCGAATTTGTGCTTCAATATCTAGCGTAAAAGCAGATAAGAAAAAAGAGTTAAGAGGTCTTTTTATACTTACATACATACAAAATTCAATACTTATGTTACTATGCACAGCAAACCAAGTTTTTCATCCACTTTTAAATATTATCTCTAAATAAACAAGTTTGACATATAAAACTATGAAATCATTATGTTTATAAACAGCTTTTCCTTAATTTGTAATATTATCTAGCAGACTACTTCAATTGTATGGTCTAAGGCAAACCATTCAAGCCCACTGTTAATGTATACCATCTTCCAACTGAGACAGCAGAGAAGGTAATTTACACCATAGTAATCACGGGATCATAGAATAGTTAGGGTTGGAAAGGCCCTTAAGATTTTCTAGTTCCAACCCCTCTGAAGGACCCCTCACACTAGACCATGTTGCCCAAGTCTCTGTCCAACCTGGCCTTGGACACTGATAAGAACTGGGCATTTAATAATTCTCAACACTACACTAACACAACACTTCCTGAACAAATGCAATTCCATCCTTATAAAAGCCTTTCAAAATGTTATCATCAACTCACAAACCTGTTTTGCTGATTTAAACAAAGCTGTTCAAAAGACCTATTGGATGACTTGTCAATCTAAGAACATTTAATAAAAAATACTATATTATGTTATCTAACATTTTGCAAACCCCAACAGGACAAATGGAAGATTTGACATCTTTTTAACATGTCAGGATGTGACTCTAATCTACTCTGGTGGCCATCTTAGGCCTTAGAAATTTGGTACTTTTGAGAAAAAATATTAACTTGTTAACCCAGAAAACAAAGAACTATGCTTTAAACCATGCTTTCCTTCCCTGCTACAATGCAATACAAAAATCAACTGCAATAATCCAACTGTCTTCAACAAATGTAACTGTGATGTAGGTATATTAAGGCATAGCTAACTTTATAAATATCATCACAAATATTATTACTGTTTCCATATGAATGCTATGTGATTCAATAGACATGTAAAGACAATTATCCACTTAATATGAATTTCAGGAGATCAAACAATTATTTTCATGGGAAAGAAATACCCAAGAATTGCATTTCATGGCGGAAGGAATACCAAGGGTCACGCATGAGCAGGAGTGTGGGATTATATGGAAGCTCAAAATTCCCTTCCAACCTCACTGATTCTGTAATTCTCCCTTCCTATCCGAAGGGGTATTGCTGCTATATTAACCTGAGGGGTATCTGCCAATATGAAAAAGCTACAGGAAACCCTAGTCACAAATAATATTAACTCTTGATAATTCACTGTATTTTTACTATTGCTGCTCATTTCTCTTTTTGCAAAATGAATAAATTTCACACGGGTTTCCCAGCAAGGTATCCTGCAAAACACACTGCACCACAACATCAGCTAACGTATCTGTCAGAAAGATAAGGATACTTAAAAAAGACATGGGGGGGAGGGGGGCTGGGGGAAAAGAGGGAGAGGTTGTTTTTGGAGTTGTGTTTTGGTTTTAGATGTCTGCAGGAATGCAGATCAGAACTGCTTAGGTTAAAATTTTAAACTGTCAGCCCTGTAAACCTCAAGACTTAAACTCAAGGCTGGGTTCTCCTCTTACATAAATACAATAATTTAATAATAATAATACCACCACTCTAAGCCATATTACATCTCCTGCAGAAAGGCATGTTTTCTATTAAGGTAACTGAGCATGCAGTTTTCCCTGACAAATCTTTAGTATATAGCTACAAGTAAGAACAGCAGATTAAGTGTTTGTGTTCAGTCTGCAGGACTGGCAACTAGAAACACCAACTCCACTCTAAGCACAGGAAAACTGACAGCAAATCTACAATTCCTGCAGTTGTCTAGCAGGTAAAGAAAGAAACAGGGAAGAAACCTTTTACAAGAGCATGTGTGATAGACAAGGAGTTATGGCTTTAAACTGAAAGAAGGTAGGTTTAGATTAAATACAAGGAAGAAATTCTTTGTGAGGGTGGTGAGACACTGGCACAGGCTGCCCATAGAAGCTGTGGCTGCCCCATCCCTGGCAGTGTTCAAGGCCAGGCTGGATAGGGCTCTGAGCACCATGGTCTAGTGCAAGGTGTCCCTGCCCATGGCATGAGGGTTGGAACTAGATGATCTTCAAGGTTCCTTCCAATCCAAACCATTCTATGATTCTGTGTTTTTAATCTCTGCAAGAGTCCCGTACACAGAAGACACATCATAGTAGACAGATAAGGAGAATTTGTTCCAGCCAGTAAATGGCTCCCATCAAGCTTTTGCAAGTATCTACAACAGGGTAACTTGGACAGTCACCTCTGCATTACAGAAACTCATGGTATCTGCCCTTGAACTCATGAGAAGCTGAAACCTAACAAAAGCCTTATACTGCTGGCCATTATTACCTGCTAAATCCTGCCCCCAGGGACATTCAGCTTCCCTTAAAATACTGCACAGCCCAGGGGATTCCAGCGAGTCCAGACCTTGAGACACATTGCTTCCCAATATGTTAGTTACTTTCTGGAGAAGCAGCAGAAAGAAACTACTGCTGAATTAGGGATCCTTGTCCTACCCACAGAAGTCTCTGATGATCTTCGGAGGCATACTAGTTTGTATCCTGTTTACCAGTTCCCACAGAAAAGATCTGTGAGAAAAGTATTTGAGTTGTATCAGTTCCAGAAGCATGCCACAGGATGACTTCATAAAAATTAAATACCTTAAGGTATTTTAGTTATTTCAGTTTCTTCCAAAGAGCAGAACAAGTTCCTGATTCCTTCTGCAGCTTGGTGCAATGCAGCACTGGGGTGAAAGGGAATACCCGAAGCTTCAGTTGCTACCAAGGACAATACTACTATCACAGTAGTGATACGGAGTACAATGACATTGTTTCTTCCTTCTAAAAAGTAGTGATGAGAAAAAAACACTGCCTCTTTAGTGGCATATTACCTCCTGATTACATATCCACAGCTGTCACCAACTTCAACCCCCAAAAAAGCCTACAGATCTTGCCTACAATGCAAGATCATCCATCATCTGTCTGCTGAACAAATCTAATCATGTAGCTCTGCTAAATCAAGCACTATGAAGTACCCTGCCATGCAGGATGGGCCATGGAAATTGCTTGTGCATGGGCTCCCACCACTACCATCATCAGTAGTCTATCAAAACTGAGGACTTTTTGCAGCAGAAGTGTTAATACAAAAATCTTTTCCTATTAATAGTTCTTACCAACACTTTACATACTAAGGCCTTGTTATTTTATTTTTAAAATAGCTGTATTTACTGTAGAGGGTACAGATATCATTTATTATTGGTCTTCTCCTGTAAATTTCAATGACTACACAGCTGTTTGCAGACTAAGGAGCATCCTCATTTTCTGACACCAAGACCTATTAGGTTATCTGTACCATAAAAGAAAGTGTGCAGAAGATCTATAGGGTTAATAAACCCCCACTTACAGACACCAAAATTCTCAACTAATGCCACAAAGTCATTAAGTGATAGTGTAAATTAAGCACTCTGAAGCAAACACCACCTGATGTGCCACAAAGCCCTTTAACCAGAAGGTTAACTGACTGGCAGTTTAGAAAACAACAGATATTTAGCCGTAAAAGACTATAAGGGCACTAAAGATGTGTTTACCTTCCTTGACATAACTGGCACTTTCTTGAAAAACTTCACACCCTATTTAACAAACCACTTAACTGCAAACCAAACTAAGGAAGAGTAATCACAAAGCTTAAAAATATATTGTGCAAAGCAAAGTACTCATCGATGATTTAGTCAACAAGGACATAAACAGAAAGTTTAAAGACAAAGAAACATAAATGGGAGTGAAATTTTTAAAGAAAAGGGGGGATAATATCCTACTGCTCACTCCCTTTTCTGTGTTTTAATGTAATACATTTTGGTATTTTAAGAAAGGTAACTTTAACATGCAGAGTTGATTTGACATATACCATAAATGTTGAATATTATTAAAGTTAACATATCTGGATTTGAAGTCCCTGAAAATGTAGCTCACAGCCAGATTACAACAGGCTTTCAAAATATATACTCCATTACCATACATGTAGCATTACTTGCAGCCTCTGGAGTGTTAAGACATTATTCAGCAGACCCTGTACTGCAGCAGTATTTCACACTGTAAATAGTTCAATGCTTTCACGCCTTATCATACTTTTGCACATTTAGCTTGCCCTGTGCAGCTTCATTTCTACCTACTTTAGCACTCTCATAAATGTTAGATCTCCCTCGTAAATGGAGATCTCTAAGGTCTTTTCTGAGCAAGAAAAAAAGGATGCAATTAAAACCTACCTTTGATACAAGTCAAAACTCAAGCATTTATTGAGGCTTCATAAGCTGCCATTCTAAACGTTACTTTGCAGCTTAAAACAAAGACTTCTCCCCTAAACTATGTAACTGAAACACACTCTATTTTGAGACCTCTTTCAAGTTGTGTCTGAGACACCAATAGGTGTTTAGCAAACAGTGCAAAAATGTGGAAAATCTGACAATTTAGTAACAAACAACTCATTTTGGAAAACCAGCCAGAAACTAAAAGTTAAAAAAAAAAAAAAAGGGAAAAAAAAAAAAAAAAAAAAAAAGAGAAAAAATAAAAAAAAAAAAACACATTTGAAAAAAACACACAAAAACAAAAAATAAAAAAAAAAAAAAGGGGAAAAAAAAAAAAAAAAAAGACAGAACTCAGAAGAAAAATAATCACGCTGCCCAGATAATACCTCCCTCCATGCTGGGAAAGACAAGAGCATTATATGATCATATGCAGTTATGCAAAATTATTTATTCGACTACCTACATCCCCCCCCTTACAACCTACTCTGATACAAAACTGATAAAAACATATGCAATTGGAAGTGTGCCAATGTTTTCATTGAAGTCAGTGCACCATCATTTGCTTCAATAAGCAATTTCAGTTAAAACAACAAACTCTAATAATTCTGTTCTGCTATTAAAAGCTTTTTAGGTAATGAGAGGCACTGCGATGGGTAGTACTATCTCACACAAGCCTCACATCACAGCATACAAACAAAAGACAATTTCCGTAATTCTAAAAAAAGTTCCAGAATGCTAAAAAATAAATTAAAATTAAAAAAGTGAGGACAACCGTTTAAGTTTTTCCTCATCCATAAACCTAAATTATGCCTGCAGTACTGCAGACTACATTAACCTCAAGCCAATGGGAGATGATACTTCGCCATTTGAAAAGTTTCTGCATTGCAAAACTTACCACCCTCCCCCAAAAGCAATGAATGCCAGGGTGCCCTGCCTACCTCACTATATACGACCACAGTCCAGGGTAGGTTTTGATTAGTGAATTATGGATGCAAATTAACAAAAAGTACAGTGGATCACCTATTATACACAAAAACACGACTAAAAACCCAAAAGCAAAAACACAGCAGCAGTAAGATTCTGAAAATGATGCTCTCTTGCTTGAAGATATTTAAGCACAGAGCAAGCCACAGACATTGCCCAAGAAGAAAGCTTTCATTCACACTATGAGCTGGAAGCAATAGCGAACGCAGCCACATAACACCTCCGAGAATAACACACTGCCTATGAAAGCCCTCACTCACTAAACTGCTCAGACACAGTTCTCCTACGTAAACACCCAGCCGGCAGCAGTGTGAGTGCTAAACTGGCAGCTGAAGTGCTTGAGACATCACGCTAGTTTTTTCCCCCTTCGGGCCATTTTCTCAAGCATCAGGTAACACCTCAGGTCATGCGGGCGCTCAGCGGGTCACACCGCCTCACCCTCTCTCTGGCCTCCTGTTTACTGCAGACACAGGCCAAAGGGCTCGGCCAAGAGAACAAACGCGTGTTATTGCCATTTACGATGCGCGATTTTTCCGCGCGCCTGCCGAAGGCGCGACGGGAGCGCCTGATACGGGCCGGGGCAGCAGGGAGGTGCGCACCACGCAGCGACCGGAGCGGAGGCGAGAAGCGGCCCGCGGGCGACCTCGAGTGGAAGCGCCTCTCTGGCTCGCTCCGTGTCGGTAGGACCCGCCCGCCCCGAGGCGATACCCGACACCGCAGCCGCTCACAGCTCTCCCCCGTGTAGTCTGACAGCACCATCACGACCCCCCGCCCCACGCGTGCACAGCGAGAGCCCCTGTTGGATCACGCTCCCCCAGCCGGGCCCCGCAGCCCCACCCCCTCAGCCCCGAGCGCCAGGCAGCAGCCTGGGTATGGCGCTGACACAGGCGCAGACGCCATTACAAACAGGCCCTGCCCGCCCGCCGCGGGGCGAGCACACCCGGTCCTGCCCGAGGAGCCAAGCCTGATGGCGCACAGAACTGAGGAGAAACACAATCAAAAGGCCACAGCCGAAGACACAACTGCGAGGCGCGCCGCTGCGGGTGGTTTTCGGGCTCTTTACCTTCGTGGGTCTTGGCGATCTTCGCCATTTTGTCCACAGCGAACAACGCCGAGGCGGAACTGGCGCGGCCCCGCCACTTCCGCTACGAGGGGGAAGGCCGGGTGCCTAGTGCGCAAGCGCAAATCAGAGCCTCGCAGCGTGCAGCTGCACGCCGCCGCCTTGCGCAAGCGCAGTGGCGCGGAGAACCGACGCCGCTCTGTCAACGGAGCGGTTGCTCGGGCAGGGCTCCAAGCTCCGCCCGCCGCGTGATGGACGGCGCGACAGCGAGTGACGGCGCGGCTGAGCGGCGCGGAGGCGGGCGCTGGGGCGGCCGGTACCGGGGTGTCATGGGCAGGGTGGTGTGGCAGCGGGCGCGGTATGCTGAGAGCCGTCCTGACAGCCGGGGGCACGGCTGACAGCGAGGAGGGTGATGGCGCATCCCCGGCTGCCGGTGGGAAAGGGGCGGCTGGCGCTGCTCACGGCTCTGGCCTCGGGAAGAGCGGGCGCCGGATGTCGCAGAGCGGGACAAGGCTCGGAAAGGGGCTGAGCCGTTTGCTCTGCCGTGGAGGTGATCTGGGTGGGCAGCATTGTCCCTATGCAGACGCGCATCTTTCCACACTACCAGGGTTTATCTGCGTAACTGTCGAGGCTCCCTCCCTTCGTGCTTTTCAGGCCGTGTGATGAGAGACAATGTTTTCTAGGGGCCTTCACGCAAGAAGCTATTTGTGTGTATGAAGGTACGAAGCACTTCAGTGCTCCCCTTTTATCTTCAGGCTAGAGAAGACAATCAGCAGCATTCTTCCAGTATGTGGCTACAAGCAGTCTTCTTCACACTTGAGACACCAAAAAATGGTGACACTTCCAGTGTGGACAGTCACAATGCAGTCACCAAACATGTTACCTGTTTCCTGAAAACTTGCTTCTCCAGATACCAGTCTCTCCCCATAGTCAATCCCACTGGAATTTGGATGCTTTGCTGCTTGCCAAATTGCTTGACCTTTGTTTCATTTTACCAGGCTGATTGGCCTGCACCAACAGATGAATTGCTAGATATCAGAATAAAGCATATATATGTGTACTGGCCACAAGATGTGGGCAGATCTGGATGACAACACTTCAGGCAATCAAGTCTATTCAGTATTTTAGTAAGGGCTTGAAAGAGGGAATGGAAGCTAGGTTTCTAAAATTGGCAGATGACACCAAACTGGCTAAAAACCACTGGCAGGTAGAAGAAGGAATTCAGAATCATCTTGTATTGATCCATACAAGAAACGATCTAAGATCAAAGTGAACTTTAATGACAAAGTACTATGTATTGGAATTTGAAATCAAGTATATGAGTTGAAAGTAACCAAAAAAATCAGAAAGTGATCACATTTGTGATAAATGTGTGATGGGAAAACTCATCTTCACTACTCACTCATCATTCCCTTTATAGAAGTTGGTAGTTTACATTATGGCTTTTTGAGGATTGTCTTAAAGAAAATAAAACCAAAGTTGTGCATCTGTGAATATGTATGTTTGATCACTCAACTGATCTATCCATCTGCCTGTCCACCTGACATGTGAGGGTGAGGTTGAGGCAGACAGTAATTCCCTACTGCAAGAATTTAATGCATGTAACTATTTTAAGTAAGTGTCACATGCTTGGGTTCATGATGAAGATCAATTTGCAGTAGCTTTCTCTTGTTTCTTCATCCTGACTTCCAACTTACAGTAGGCAGAATATTAGTTGCAATATTACATATCCTCAGTTATTAAACTGAACTGAGGTCAGGGGTTGTGGCCCCAGGGAACCCTTCAAAATAGTAGTTTTAGAATATTCCATTTCTCATATAAAAGTGAGTTCTGTGCTATGAGAGCAAACAGGAATTGCGCTGTGATGAGCAATGAGAAAACTGCTTTCTACTTGTGTCTCTCTCACTGCCCCCACTGTCAAATTCTGTATGCTGCCCTAGTTTCTTTGTGTCTGCCTGTCAAAGCCCTGAATATGTACTTTTGCCTCCTGAACAATCTGTCACAGAATACTGACAGGGTAGTAACGTACCAGTCCTATTTTGCCTGCGCAAGTTCCCATCCCTTTTCTCCTCATAGACATGTACGTATACTTCACAGACATTCCTGTATGGGTTGGAAACAGCTTGGATTTAAAAGCCCATAAGCTTTGTAGATCTGGAAGCACACCCAAGTTAGACTTGTGAGGTCCTGCTTTACGTAACAGATTCAGGTCCAATTTCATGACAGATTAAGCTATCACTAGCTGGCACTGCTGCAGCAAGAAGGATCCAACTACTCTGGCTGTCCTTGATTCACCTAGAAGTTTCTGGCACTGGTTCACTCAAAGAAGCCATGCTTCTGACTACACCCTCCTGCTGGTTCTCCCAAAAAGAACTTCTTACTCATACTCATTTTTTTCCCCACATCCAGCACAACAAGCTGACATTAAGCAAAAAGCCACAAACCTGTCTAAAGTCCCAATCCTTTGATTTACTCCAGGTCTGTGCTTGGCTTCATGTGCTGGGGTCAGTTTATTGACATTTATGTGTCTATTAAAGGGAACAAATTCTTAAAGGGAGGAAATATTTCACAACAGCAGCTATGTTTCAGCTCCATAGAAACTTAAAGCTTCTCACACAATGTGAGCAAGAAAAAACCAGCACAAAATAAAATCTCTTCCAGTCCCTCTTTTGTTTCTGATGCCAACAAGTACTAAGGTAGAAAGGATCCTCTTCCTCACAGAAAAGCCAAAATGAGTTAAAACCCCACACTTCTGATTATGAACTTTTTGAAGGTGTTTGAGTGAGAGCTGCTTTGTGGTTTGTAGTCTGTAACCTGAGCACAAACCATCCCCACTTTGCTTGTCACTGCTGGTAAGGATAGCCTGACAAACGTAAATGCAAGATGGAATGGGGCAGTCATTCATGCTCCTAAGGTAATGTGCTCCCTGGGGGAGCCTGAGGATCCTTTCCTAGACTTTATCTAAAGAGGAGGCGGGCTCCAGGCCCGCAGGAAGCCTATGTCACAACTGGCACAGCACCCCAGAGCTGGCTGCAGGAGGACAATGGGTAAGGACTGCACCAGCTCCTTGGAGAAGCAGAAAACACCACAGCTTTCCTCCAGCAGAGAGAAGCTGAGGCCGGTGTCTAGAGCTGATCACTTTCTTCCTGAGTGGTTAAAATAAATACAGCCTGTATTGCACTGGGAGTGGGACAGGGTGAGAATAGAGCAGCTGGATTTCAAAACTGGCTGCGAGTACACACTGAAGTTTCAATGTTTTTTTGGATTTTCAGGTCCACCAAAATCTCATGAAAGTGTAACAAGTCTAATTCTTTTCACAAGTTTACAAACAAATACTTTCGTTATTGCTATGCCAGAAACAGTGCGGTGGTGGTACGTGAAATACATGAAAATCCTCTAGATTTTACACTGTAGCTCCTGATTAATCCAGTTAAATGTGAAATAGTTCATCTGACCTTAATTCCTAGCTGCATCATTTGCAGATCATGTAACTAGCAACCTAATCATCACCTAATGTGCAAATTAAGGATGGGTAAATACTATGAAGTGCAAGTATTAAGCCTCAGTTCAAGGTTGAGTTCAAGTGTAACATCTGTGTTCAAGGTTAAGTTTAGTATTACGCCTCAGTTCAAGGTCCCCAGTCAAGAGCTGAATAGTCCACCCAGTGTTGAATTGAAAAAAAAAAAAAAAAGAAATACTGTTTTATGGAAATAGGTTTTGCAGACTCACTTTTGAACAACTTATGTGTAACACGATTGCATATAATATAGAACACATGGTTAGATAGTACTTAAACAGTGGCTCTATCAATTGCAGGGCAGTCGTGAAACACTTTTGTTAAGGGGGCCTGTGTTTGAAAAGCAAATGATGAGAAAGCATAAGTAACAACACGACTTTTTCATGTTTGTAGTTAAACGATGCTCTGCGACTATAACCGGGTCTGTAGAGGCAGCGGTAGGTTTTAATGACGTTGGTAATCCCACACGCTCCAGCCGGAGCGGGCTCAGCACCACAGCGCTGCACACCTGCAGGAGCAGCCCCTCTGCTGAGGGAAACAGATGTGACCCTCTCCAGAGCCCTGCCACCGCCCCTCCCGGCTGGGTGGGTGGGTAGGTGCGTGCCAAGGGGCCTTTCTAAGCCACCTCGACCGCCGAAGGCTCTTACCGGCTGCTCCGGGACCCGCTCCCGCTGCCCGCAGCTCCTCCCGCGGGGTGGGCCCAGCGAGGCCCAAAGCGGCCGGCCCCTTCCTCACCCGGCGCCACCCCCGCCCCTCCCCAGTCACGCGCCACGCGGGGAAGGCGCGGGACCGCTCGCACAAGCCCAATTATAGCCGCGCGCGGGGCTCGCGCGCAGCCCGGCCAATCAGGAGCAGGGCCTCTCCCCCCCCCCCCCCCCCCCCGCCGGGCCGGGGCCGGGGTCCCGGGACCGGGCGCCGGCCGCGGCCGGCCGGCCCCCCCCCGGGGGAGGGGGGGTCTGCCCGGGGGGGGGG